>JAFIDM010003189.1:8135132-8226184 GCA_023159025.1 Thereuonema tuberculata | reverse complement strand
CTGTGGCATTTATCAGATTTACAGAACAATCATTATGTAGTACAATCAGTAGATTCCTTGAAATAGTTTTAAAACAGTCCTCTTTTTTAAAAAAATATAATATTTTAAATCAACTCTCCTAAATTAAAAGAAAAATACAACAGTACCTCTTAATTGATATCAGTTTCTTTCGATTTAAAAATTATCTACATCCTCCCACACACCTATATTTAACTTAAGAATTAACTATGACTATATCTTACTCTAATGTAGACTGGAATTTAAAGTTAACATGTAAAAGAAAAGCATTATCAGTGGAAATTGAGTTTCAGAGATAAACGAAAAGTTTATATTTTGAATATTTTCATTACTAGATGAACAAACGTAGCAATCGTATCATTATTCAATTTTTTAACATCTAAATTAATCTATCAATTTAGTTAGTAGTAATTGCTGTTTTCAAATTACACCACTTTTTCATATGTTTTCATACTCCTTAATTCGTTAATGTGTGGCCGTTATTGCTACTACGGTAATACTTCGACTACAGTAAAAGCTGTGTTAAGTGGTATTATTTCATCTGGAATATTCCATAAGTCTCTTACGGCCGGTTTCTCCAAGTGGTATTAGTATTAACTCATGTCGAAACTTTATTAGTTTCAATTAGACTTAATCCAGTATTAGCTTACGACTGTTTGGAGAAACCGGCCGTTAGAAATCGGAAATATTGATTTTGGGGATCCAGTATCTTTTGCGGCGTCTGCTTCAAATTATTTTCCGGCACGACCCGAATTTTCCACAGATGCCAGATAAATTTTTCACTTTCATTATTTCTTTTTCCAGAAACATTTCACTAAATTCATCTATTTTTTCCCCAACACAGTTTTAATATTAGCATTCTGTCAATTTTGCTAATATCTTTATTTTTGCATTTTAATACTTTTTTATAAATTTTATGTATGATTTTTTAAAATTTAAAATTACGGGTTTACACGTTTATTTTCAGAATGAAAAAAAATCCTTTAAAATTTATTGAATTAAGCTAATCATAATTAAAATATTATTTAAATATAAAATGTATTTCTTTTAATAATTAAGAAAGAAATATTTCTTCGTTAGTAAATTTCTTTTTTGTTTTCAATGTTGTCAATGACACAAGTTTTCACTAGATACCTGTTTTTAGGAAGTCGGGTGTAATTCGAATTTTTTTAAGCTAAATGGTCTTAAATTCTGCAGTTGAAAATTTTACATTGAAAATAAAATTAATTAAATGACATCATTTAAAATAATCCACATTTGGAATTTCTGTTAAATGCGGAATGCGGAATTCTTTAACTCTAATGTGTTTGTTTTTTTTTTCTTTCAATTGCTTAAATTCATTTTCAAATTGTCAGTCTTTGTCAATCAGATTCCTGTATATATTGTTTCTCAGCCTTTGTATTTATTAAGAATAATCAGTTTTTTTTTGTTCTTAATACATTTTGCAAATCCTTAGTTAAAAGCATGTGTTATTTCTTGGTAAGTTTTATTGATTCAGTATTTCTCAAGCGTTCTCATTTTTTAAAAAGTTCTAACTTGTCGTTTGTTATTATAAAAAAACTACATTTTAAAAGATGTCTTCAATTCGAAAAAAAATTATATATTGGTATAAATAAGCAGGTTTTAATTAGATAAATGGCAATCTAAATGATGTCGTTTTGCATCAATTATCAAATTCTTATCTTTCAATTTTATTAACAATTCTTCTTTATAAAAATGAGACAATCTTTGTAACTGAATAGCTTACGGTTTACTGTGATACGTTTTATTTCGTTTCTGATGCTTGTAATTAAAGGATCTGAAGCAATTCTAAAAGAAAAAGGAAAATATTATAATTTAAGTTATGGCTGCGTTGTTTGAAATCTAGAATTTGTTGCAAGTTCTTCTTAACAGTCTAATATGAAAATATTGTGAAAAATCTTTTGAAATTCAAACGATCCGGTTTCTAAATGAAACCAAGATATCATTATTAAAAATAACTTGGAAAACTGGTAGAAAAAATGGATTGTTACGACGTCTTTCAAAATAACCATGTAAGCATGTTTGAAATATTGTTTGTAAACTTAAAGGCTCTCTAGGAATTTGTTGCAGGGAAAGCAAGAGAAAACCACGGTGTCCATTTTTGGCAATGCTACAGGGTTTGACTTTTGCTTGACTGACACTTCATTACGCTTATCACCAATTACGACATGTTACATATATATCTATTATTCCATAAGCTTTGAAATGATGTAAATGGTCCTAACGTCAAAAACCTCACCAATGATGATGCCTTTAGCAAAAATGAAGTCGTTATTTTCTTCTGCGAAATAAATTATTTATTTTCATTTCCCTTAGATTCTACAGTATTTATTTTTTACATTAAAGAATGTCCAAAAGCATTCTCGACTACAGTCTCTGTTTGTAAATAGAACCATATAGATAGTTTTATAATTTGATTCTGTTTTTAATCCCGAAGTATAAATATATTGATGACGAGGGACTGGTTTTACATGACTGGCAACTCAGTAAAATTGTAAAAATGTGTATAGATAATGTTATTGTTATTGCAACCTTGTAAGTCGATGTTGTTTGTGAACAAAAGTGTTGTTAATCTGTATGAACATAACCTAAAGCGAATAGTTGTAAAAAAAAAATATATAAATATTTACGATCAGTTCTTCTGTTGACATGTTTGAATGTTTAACAATGAGAAGTCCTATTTATGTATCGTACTTCAAAGGCGTAGTTTCAATTGTAACTTAGAAGTGAATGGCTGAGATGTTAAAAATAGACTTTATTTCAACACAATTCAAATATAAAATTATGTGAGAAAGGGGGGAACTTTTTATCAATCAGTTAATTTATTATTACTAGACTTAAATTAACTAATTAAATGATTTATCTTGATAAATTTGTTAAGTTGTTGTTTTTTAAGTTTTTTTTTTTATGCCCCAGAAATTGGTTATCATTTTTTTTTGTTTTGGGTCCTATTTTCATAATTACGTGTAAACTAATAGTGAACGTATAGTATCAAATATAAACAAACCAATTATATGGTGAAATGTCCTAGGGTGTTAAAAATAAATGTTAGAAATAACTGAATCTGTTATGTCCATTCAGTTGTTTATTGTATATAATTGTTATTTGTTAAAGGTTGACTAGTTTCATCCTGTTTGATTTTTGTATTACAAAGTAGCCGTCCTTTGTTGAATTAATTTAATAATTAAATCCTGTTCTTCCAATTCAGTGCCAATAAAAAAGCTGTTGTACGTTATCTTAACATAAATAAGCAGTTAAGTGTTTTTTATTTATTTTCACTTTTGATTACTTAGAATATCATCTACATTCACAAAAAACGTTTTTTTGCAAAGGGGCTGTCCATATATTACGTCATTTAAAATTGGGGGGGGGGGAGTCTGGTCGTTGGATGACGGTAACATGACGCATGGGGAAGGGGTGTCTTGCCAAAAATGACGTCATCACTTCTGCCGCGCTTACGATAAACGCACTAACTAGGTTTTGACACTTTTCAAGAAAAACACGTTTAAAGTTTTTATTTTTCTTTTGCTTGTATCTCCGGAACTACAAGACATACCAAGATGAAAGTTGTTCATGACGAAATCTTGCAGTTTCACTTTGAGAAAGTTGTAGATCTCGTCTTCCTGATTTCAAATATATATATTTTAATATATTTTATATTTATACTTTAACTCAACATTGTAGATTTTGCTCTTTTAATAATTTTTAATAAATATTTTTAAATTAATTTAGCATTTTTAATATTTAATAGTTCTTTTTGGTAATTTAAATTTGATAATTTAGTTATTATATTGGATAATTTAATTGTAAATTTGGATTTAGATAATTTAGTTAATTTCAAAAAGTAATGAAGTGGCGACACACACTTTATTGCTTCATTTTATAATTTATATTTAGTTAATTTAGTCATTATTAATATAATTTTAAATTTTAGATAGTTAATGTTATATTTTAAATTTTATTTTTAATTTTTAATATTAATATTTAGGTAAATTTTAAATTAAATTTGAATTTTGAAAGAGCAAGGTCTTATTATGTTGCGTTTTAGATTCTAAATTAATTCCAAATTTCGCCACTGAAGAAGTGGGGATAATTAAATTATATCTCCATGGAAACAGTGATTTGTTTTTTGATATTGGCATTTCTAAAACAGTGATTTGTTTTTTTGATATTGGTGTTTCAAATCACAGATCACTGTCTGGCTTATATATATATATATAACTCAATTTCGCCAAAAACTTCATTGATGCGTTTATCGTAAGCGCGGCAGACTTGCTAATCTGAGATGACTCTAAATGTCCGACTTAAAAACAGATGATGATTTGTGTCAATTCTTGGAAAAAATTCCAGATTCATTTTTCAAATATTCAAAAACAGCTACAGAGTTATTCAAATTTTGCACTTGTCAAGGTGTGCCACTGCCTGATGAACCTGAAAGCTCGAAAGTATTAAGATCAACTGCTTCAGTTAATTATCTGAAGAGGAGAAAAATCAGCTGAGTTCAAATTTTAAAAGTGATTTAAAGGATTTTATCAAATTCATCACAAACATTTTGGAAAAATTTGATCATTATACCAAGGGAAAAAATGAAGGTGTTGATACTGTGATACAAAGGCTGGATGTCTTTTTAACTTTGATCATTTGATATATCCACGATCGGATGTTTCTGGAGAATATTTGGCTTCTACGTTCACTTCTGAGACATTCTTAGAGTATATCAGCGACTTTCCTTTTAGCCTCACAAATATTGATAAGGACACTTTTTTTCTTTGAATATAAAGAGCTCTGTTCTTGGATGAAGCATAAATATCTGAAAACAGAGAAGAAGGGTCACTTTGTGATTTACGAAAGCTTTTTAAGTTATCTATGGTAAGGCTGAATCATAAATTCCCCCTTATTCTAAGATTTTTCTCGTTTTGCATGTCAATCCCTGTGTCAGAGGCAATATGTGAGAGTTGGGGGTCAATAATAAGCAATGTGATGGTAAAAAGACCAAGAGGTAATGATGACTCATTGGAGGACTTTGGTACATCAGATATGGTGTATTTATTATGCTTAATGGTCCTGAAAGTGGATGTAAGCATATACGCAAATTTTTGAAAGCTGCATTAGTTGAAAAATATGAGATGTCATACTTTCAACATTTTAAGCATGTGTCTACAAATGTTGCTTTTAAACCTGCTGTTACTTCGAAAGTAGTTAGTCGAGTTATTAATGATTCAGATAAATGACTACCATATTTTCACTAAGTTATATAATAAATAATTTTGAAAGACTAAACTGTATTTAAGTTACTTTACTTTTAGCCTGAGGTACATTACTTACTTTCAGGTACTCGTATTACTTTTCTCTTAGCTTGCATTAACTTCAATTTCAATTTTAAACTGTATAAATATTTATGTATTGTCTGCATGTATTAATGGTCATATATTTTAAAATGCAAATTTTGCTTTAACATGACAGTAATTTATTATGAGCTGCACGAAATTTTGGCTTCTGAAACTGGTGCTGCAGATTGATACAGAAAATTCTGCTACTGGGGACAGCGTCAGGGGCAGGCACTTGATGTCAAGTGGGCTGAGATGGACGTGGATGAGCTCAACAGGAGAACCTGTAGCGAATCCCATGCCTGTGATTCACAGTTTGGAGAAATGGGTGAAGTCCCCATGGGAAAATACAGTAGAACCTCGATTATCCGAAACTCTTTTAACCGGAATTTCATTTAACAGACGTCGGTTTCCTTAACTTTTTTTTTTTGGTAAATAAACAATATCACTTCAAGGTCATCTTCGGCGGCAGCTATTCCTACTGCAGGCAGTGCCGATATCTTATCTCTTTCTCCCCCCATCCCCACCTCCTGTCGGAAATGCAATTCGTCTCCAAGACCATCTGCCTTTCTATTGGCTATTTTCTGTCCGACTCAGAAGCATTGGCTTTACCGAAATGTAGAACATTCATTTACGCCATGGAGCCCACTAAACGAAAACGCAATAGCGATGACGATAACAGCGAAAGTGATGAAGATGAGGTAATCGAAACTTCTAAAATAAGCAACTCCGATGCTTTTGAATGTTTTGCTAAAGGACTGATGTGGTTGGAGCAACAGACTGACTCTGATTCTACAGAACTTAAGCTACTGAAACAACTTCGGGACAGAGCGGCTAAACGACGTCAGCCATGCTTACGGCAGAGCAATCTTCCGTTTAAGCCAATGTAAAGTATGTATCGTTCGTCATATAAACTTTTACATTGCATTTTCTGACTTATGTGACATCTATTGAACAAATTTATTGTTTATAATTATAGTAATACAATTAAAAACATCACATTTAGTTATTTTGTACTTGTGTACATATTTAAAACCAATGTTAAATTTTTTGCGGTCTCCTGACGGCAATTTTTAAGTGCTCTCTTTTATCCGGAATTTTCGATTTACCGACGGAGGTCCGGTCCCGACCACTTCGGTAACCAAATCAATGACATAACTTGTGTGTGTTTGTATGTTTGTACACAGGGTGTTGCAAAATTTGTGTGTAATATTCAACCACGTATAGGGGCATGGCTAAGGATCAATATATTCCTAATGAACCCATATCCGGAAACGCCCCATTAAAGCGCTAGGTGGTCCTAAAGTGAGCCTTTGCTTGAGATCATATTCTTTGCTACACCATAAGAAATGTTTTGATTGCGAGTCAACACCTGTTTTGTAGTCGAACTATTTTTGTTAAAACAATTGAGACAAAAAAAAATAGCTCGCCTGCAAAACATTTCTTATGGTGTAGCAAAGGATATGTTCTCTCGGAAAGGCTCCCTTTAGGACCACCTAGCGCTTTAATGGGGCGTTTGCGGACATAGATTCATTAGGAATATATTGATCCTTAGCCATGCCCCTACACGTGGTTTGAAAATTACACACGAATTTTGCAACGCTCTATAGATATATAGGCTTATTTCTAGCAGTACATTATAGAAAAAAGAAATATATTTTTTCTGGTTTTTTTTTTTTTTTCGCCCTGAGCAGTGTTATTTCAAATAAAATTATACATAATCAGTATTAAAAAAGACGAGCTTTTTTTTTTTTTTTTTTTTTTTTTTTATAATCGTTTCAGGCCAACTAAGGACCACATTAAGATAACTATTTTCTTCTCTCTTCCTTCCTCTTTCTCCAAAACTCCTTCATCCTTTCCGAATGGACTCTTTTCCTTTCATCCGACCATTTGGCTCCAGTTGTTTTCCTTTTCCCTGTGTCTTCCTGAAAACCTTTGAACTTCTTAACTTTTAGTCTGAATTTGTCTCTGCTGAGTAGGGTCTCCCGATCAATCTGCATTTCTGCTAAGTCCTTTATTGCTTTGCCACTCCACCCATTTGTTTTGTCTGTTTTCCTGTTTTGGAAGAAAGTATGGATTTTCTTTGTTAATCTATCTTCATTCATTCTCTCTAAGTGCCCATAAAGGGTAACACGTCTTTTCCTGATCTCATCCGTTATTTTAGGGCATTGCAAGTAAATTTCTCTATTTGGTCTCAAAACCCAATCGCCATCTTTATTCTTGATTGGACCTAATATTTTTCGCAAGATTCTTCTTTCTTTCTTTTCCAAATCTTCTAGTGCCATTTTGCATCCAGTTAGTAATAGTGTTTCTGACCCATAAAGCACTTCAGGTTTTACAACTGTATTATAATGTCTCAATTTAACGGCTTTAGATAAACATTTTTTATTATACAAATTTCTTACTTTCATGTATGCTCTTTTCATTTTTTCAATTCTAATTTTAATTGCTTCTTTTTCACTTTTAAGATTTATATTTTCACCCAAATATTTAAAGTTATCCATTTTATCAATGTTGCCGTACTTAGTTTTAAGAATTCCTGGTGAATTGCCTTCATTGGTCATGTATTTTGTTTTTTCAAAAGATATTTGTAAACCCACTTTTTCTGCTGTCTCCTTTAGGAGTTCCAGTCTTCTTTTTGCATTTTCTATGTTTCCATCTAATATTACTAGATCATCCGCGAAGGCCAAGCAGTTGATTGATACTTTAGATCTACCCAACATAATGTATTTATTAAGTTTTAGTTTTTCCTCCTCACTTATCCATTCTCTTGTAACTTTTTCCAACACGCAATTAAATAGGAGTGGGGACAAACCATCTCCTTGTCTGACTCCTGATTCAATTTGGAAAGGACTAGAAATTGTTCCATGGAATTTAACTTTAGACACCGTGTTTGTCAAAGTTTGTTTAATTAATTCCAGAGTTTTCTTATCTACTGAAAATTCTTTTAGGGTTTTAAAAAGAGAATCTCTGTCAATCGAATCATAGGCCTTTTTAAAATCAACAAATATTAGCACTATCTTCTTATTTGATATTTTCAAGTATCTAATTATTTGTTTAAGGTTTAGAATTTGTTCTGGACAGGATCTACTACTCCTAAACCCAGCTTGATATTCTCCAATATGTTTATCCAGTTGAGGATTTAGTATGTCCAAAAAAGCTTTGGATAAGATTTTGTATTCTACAGGTAATAATGAGATTCCTCTGTAATTATTAATGTCTGTTTTATTCCCTTTTTTATGAAGTGGGTGAATTAATGCAACCTTCCAATTTTCTGGAATTGTGTCGGTGTCCCAGATCTTGTCCATTTTTTCTTTTATAATTGTGGCACCTAAATCTCCACTAGCTTTTAGAATCTCTGCTGTGATGCCATCTTCACCTGGGGCTTTGTTGTTTTTTAGTTGTTGGATGTATTTTTTAATCATATCAAGACTTGGTGGTTCTGAATCTTTATTAGGGATGCTATCATGGAATTCCAGTTTTTTGGTCGGTTTTTCACAGTTCAGTAACTTTTCAAAATATTCTGCTAATAGCTTACAGTTTTCGTCATTATTAAGTGCTAGTTTTCCATTTTCTTTCCTGAAGCATAGAGATTGCGAAACGTACCCAGACATACAATTATTAAATGTTTTGTAGTAATCCCTTGTATTATATTTTTTAAAATGTTCTTCTATAGATACAAGTTGTTCCTTTTCAAAACACCTCTTTTGTGCCCTAATAGTTTTATCCGCTTGTTTCTTGTCAGACTGATAGCTATTCCACTTACTACTTGTTTTCCTGCTATACCAATTGTTCCAAGCTTTTTTCTTTTGTCTAAGAGCTTCTTCACATTTATTATTCCACCATCTGTGCTTTCTCTGTTGGTTCTGTGGAGCTATGTCAAATGCAGTATGTTGAATCATTTCTGCAAAGTTGTTGGCATCAATCCCCGCTTCCTTCAGCTTCTCTTGAAAATCGCACTCCTTTTCCTTCAAAGTTTCATTATTAATTCTCTTATTCGTCCTGGTTTGTTTACTGATTTTACATTTTGGAATAAATCGCATGTGGATTTCCGTTGGATAGTGATCTGAATCAACTTCCATTCCTCTTTTGACTTTAATGTTCTTAATTTCTTGATAATTATATTTGGAGATGGCGACATGATCTATTTGAAATTCTCCTAAGATGGGATTTGGTGAAATCCATGTTTTTTGTTTTCTAGTTAGTTTTTTGAAGTGAGTTGTCATGATTTTAAGGTTGAATGATCTGCATAAATCTACTAATCTTGAGCCATTTGTATTAGTTCTCTTATGAGCTGTGTAGTATCCGATAATTTTTTGGAATGCTTTTTCCTTACCCAGTTGTGCATTGAAGTCCCCCATCATGATTATTATGTTATTCTTGTGAACTTTTGATAGCCTATTTTCTAGATCTTCCCAGAAGATTTCTACTTTTTCTGGGTTTTTCTTATTATCTTCATTTACTGGTGCATGACAATTGAATATTGAATAATACTTATTCTTGCATTTAATTGTTAAGACAGAGAGTCTTTCACTGAAGGATTCAAATTCAATTACATTTCTGGTTATACTTTTATGAATTACGAAGGCTGTTCCTAGAATTCTAAGATTTGAGTTTGAAAGTTTGATTGCGGGTTTACCCTTAAAGATTCGATAGTTCTCACTATCCGTTGTTAGGTCATCAGTATATCTTGTTTCTTGGATGGCTGCTAGTAAAATGTTATTGTTGTTCAGAAAGTCAATGAGTTGCTTGAGTTTCCCAACTTTGCAGAGAGAGTTAACATTCATGGTTGCAAATTTATACTTCCTTTTAAATTTAAACGTACGATTACAAAGGCCCTCAGGACCCTCCGACTGATCCTTGCGTGATGGTGCAGACTCTCCAGAATCCGAACGTCTGCTTGCGCTCCTTTCCGGAGCGGTGGATTGGCCACCTGGAGTAATATTGTTTCGTTCATCACACATCATAGTTATCCGGTTCTTACGTAGTGGGTAGACATTTGTCTACCGAATTTAAAACTAAGATTGTTAGTCCTAGAGTTTTCTTCCAGCCGCCCCTAACATGGGGAACAGACGCTGACCAAACGCCGCCCGCTCCGGGAACAGACACGGTTGGATTTTAATAGCTTTTATACTAACCCCAAAAGCAGGGCTGCCTCATTCGCCATTTCCGCCGCATCGATGATCTTCATCTCCGCCTTCACTGCTGTTGAGGTCTTCACTGTTGCCCTAGCAAGGGCAACAGTTTTTTTTGTTTTTGTTTTTTTTGTTTTTTTTTTTTATTTCTCCAACGCTTTTGGTATAAATAATAAAGTAGGTATTATAAAAGTGAATGTATAGTATGAAAAAGTAAAAGACATTCTATT
Organism: Thereuonema tuberculata; assembly: GCA_023159025.1. NCBI lineage: Eukaryota > Metazoa > Arthropoda > Chilopoda > Scutigeromorpha > Scutigeridae > Thereuonema > Thereuonema tuberculata. The sequence goes on along the minus strand of JAFIDM010003189.1, from coordinate 8,215,453 downwards.
TCTATAAAATAGGTAAGGAAAGAAGACTCGCCTACTTTAATAATTAAAAAACAGGAATTCAATAATTCAGGAAACTAGAAGCAGCAGAGGAGAATCTTTGTTAATCAGGATTCTTTGGGTAGAATGTAATTCTTTCCTTCAACAAAGTTCATTAGATTCTTCAAGTTGTACCTGAAATAGTGATTGGGGTTCCATCTCCTAAAATCGCAGAAGTTGTAATTAACAGTTTTGGCAGAAATCATGCAGCTATTGAAATTACCCACACAAATACAATTGGATTCGACAGTTTAGATTGATAGGAATCAACAGGCCAGTAGACTTTATTTTACAGAATTATCATTACACTGTATTACGACCCGTGGTTGTCGGATTGCTTATATCATGTAAAAAGTCTCCCTTAGTTTATTGGAGAAACTTTGCTCACGTTTTTATTCAATGCTCCGCCAATTAACTCATCTTTGAAGCTCAATAGGTTAACTTCTAACATTGTTTACAGTGGTAATAAATAGCAAAGGACTTAGCCAAAGCATTCTTAAGTTAAAATTTGTACTTAAAAAATACTATATAAATTCAAATAAAATATTGTCTTTTTTTTGTACCAGGAATAAACAAGCTGGAAGGATTAAACAACTGTAATCAGTAATATATTTTCTAAAACTAAAAATGTAATGTAAATTTTCGTATTTCAAACCACAGAAGTCCTTTAAGCTTCTCCAAACTTACATCCCTCTGTCATTTGTTGAATGAAAATCACAAGTAGTGTTCTGATGCATTATTTAATGATACGGATTTTTTTTTTATAATATGAAGCAAAAAATAGATTCAGACAATAGCGCGATTCTCTGATCATTCAGTTTTTCTGGTGTCCTTTAGAAAACACATTTAATTACAAAAATATTTTAAAAATTCGAGGAAAACCTTCTAAAAACTTATGATTAATTACTTTCCTTTATGTTTCTACAAGAACTGTGATATCTGTATAGAAATAAAGAGGTAGATCAATCCAATAACTGTATACTAAGATTTATTGTGATGTTGCTGGACTATCTGTAAAAATACATTAACAGTCTATGACTAAAATCCGTAATTGAGTCAGAAAGGTCAAGGGAGCGTCTACCTGCGGTTGATTACGTCTTCGAATCCCGACTGGACTTGAATGTTTCTGTCTTTCTTCTTTGTCTTCTTTCAACGACTTGTTCTTTATTACCATGTTCCTGAAGCAGCATGGTTTATGACCTCGTTGCGCCATTAAAAAATAATCATATAAAACATGGGTGTGATCAAAGAAGAAGATCTATAACATATTCTTTAGAGGTATTTTAGCCTTAAAGATTTAATTTGGTTACATTTATTGTTGTTAAAGCACAACATGCAATAACACAAGATATTATTTTGTTTATTTTGTGATCTTTGACTTCATTGTAACGTGTTTCAACTCCCTTAAAATTGGATATCCCTGGGTTAGAAAAATAAAAAAGATTTTAGTTTCAAATGACAGTTACTGTCTATTTTATCTTTGTCGGGTTATTTAAGTTCCTGATTTTTATTTTGTTGTAAATTATTCTGTTTGTTTTTCCCTTCCCTCACCAAATTGAAAGAAATTTACGACTTCATTAGTTTCTGTAATGTTTACAACCACTTTGACAAGTGAGAGACATTGATCATCAAAGATTGTTCTTTTGACAATAAACGCACTCAAAGGTAAGATTTAAGAGAATACGAGACAAAAAAGTTTAAAAGCAAGACTGCTTTGGATAAAACTTCATTGTTTAGAACTACATCTGCAGTCTGATGCAATCAATTTAAATCCATCATCGTGAGTAAAACTAACTTTTATAAAAATAGGTAGATGATGTGATTTTGGGTTCAAGTGTTTGTTTTGTGTTTGTTTCGGTATAAGAAAGTAATAACTAACTTACTCGAAAGTAAATAATATCTTGAGGCCTTCAATCTTTAATGGCTTTCCTAGTTGCTTTTGTACCATAAAGATCTTCCACCTGTTCTTTAGTCAGAGTCATATCTCCACTCCGCAGTCTTTCACCATATGATATGACTGTCCGGCTTTATATGTTTAGTAATATAAGTTAATTTTATTCTTATATTCTATAATTTCTAAATTGCAAATGATTGATTGAAATCTTTGCATTGCGAAACTCGAAGATTAGGCTTTGAGTTTGGCGTTTTCGATTATATACATATAGTATAAACATATATATACAAAGACAAAAAAGTCAAAGTATCCCACTTACAGGCCTACAAAGGCCTATGGGGTGGCTGGAGGGTAGGCTCCAGCATTCACGACCTAACGGGACGAATTGAGGTCGGGGGGTCAGCCCGACGCCCGCCCGCCTTTAACTCCCGGGAAAGAAACCCGGTACCCATTCTAGAGAGGGCTGGGTAGACCCTAGGACCCGTTTGGAGGAGAAAGGAGCGTGGAAAAATTCCCGCACTCCGCCGAGGCCGGGAACCGAACCCGCCACCTCCAACCCGCAGCCAAGCGCCCTAACCCACTCGGCTACCGGACCCATAAACATACATACAGTAAACATAATTATATATAGTACGTACAGTATATTAGAAATTGTAAACAAATGTAAGGTATGAAATAAGCATAATTTATGAATTATTATTCCATGCAATAATTAATAAAAACATTAATAAAAAATTAATAAAAACTAATATTTTTTAAAAACAATAATAATAATAATAATTAACAAAAGCTTGCCTTTTTAATCGTTCTTTTGATTTATGTATTTAAATCATTATTATAAAATTAGCAAGGATATTTATCAAAAAAAATTGCAATGACATGACATAATCCCGGATGATAGGTTGTGTTTGTAAGCATTGTTATTACGAATTCTTAATATTTTCTAAAATGTGAAACCAGTAGAAGCTACAGATGATCCGTAGCGATAGATATCCATGTTAAGCATCGAGATTTATAAGGAGTAAGATTAAGGCTAAAAGAGATAACGATGGAGTTGATCCTCTCTTCTGAATAAATCGAAACAGAAACTATGGAATCACTGCTACAAACAACACTGTTTAAAGCGTCCTAAGGAAAAATAGTTTCAGTTTTGGATCAATTAAAGCATATTGTACAAAGGAATGTTCCTCTAAAATTTGTATTTCCTTAAAATTTCAAAATTGACAAATTAGATAATTAATAGACGATCCTTAAAACTAGTTTGTCATTAATTATTTGTCAGAGCTGTTTTCATGCTTAGCCTCTCTCCAAACTTAGGAGATTTGTTTTTTTTATTATTTCCACAATTTGTTTTTTAGAAAGGACATAAAGTGGAAGAAAATTAAATCTTTAAAAATATTTTTTTTTCCTAAAGACAAACAAATTGTCTTATTTAGTAAAAATCCTTTCTTTTCAGAGTAAATAGAATTCTATCTGAGTTGGTTAAAAACATATTCATTAAATATACATAAGTCAGTATATATACATAATTTCACTGTTTTATTTTTCAACTAAGAAGATAAGTCCATCTTAAATTTTAATGAGACACTAACTGAGCATTTTAATGTGAATACAAAATTAAAAGTTTCTTACATGTTTCAGAAAGATGTTTTCATTTTCAAAGAAAAGTTACAGTTTGAGTTTCATTTCGTTTTATTTCATTTTGTTTTATTTCAATCAATTAAGTCATTTCATTTCTATTACTAAAGATAAGATTTCAAAATTACAGTAAATTGGAGTTATGTATTGTGACGAGACGCATATTTCATAGCAAATATTGTAACTAATTTATAAGGTCCTGAATTTAGTATTTAAAGTATAAAGTAAGTGTTTTAATATTTTTGAAGATGTAATAATGAAGTAAATATTTCGCCCCCGAAATATAATTGAATTATTAAAAATTATTGTTTAATTGGCTTCAAATGGAAAATTAATATTAAGAATTAATTAAATGATTAATTAATTTGAAGTTAAATAAATCGCAAAGTTTTGCGTTATTCAATTGAGAAGTATAATGAAGGGTTAGTCCCATTATTAACCTGAACCCTTAAGTGACAATGGAAAGAGCCGATAGGTTAACCTTATGACGTCAGCCGAGAACATGTGAGTTCGATGTTGAGAATAGCCGCTTGACGAAGACACAAGCAAGGCGGTCAGTTTAAACGAGACAAGTTGCTCTAATTAATTATTACTACAGGATTTGCGTTGGAGATTCATGGACAGAATCCTGAACTCAGCGGCAGCGAAGGCAACGCTGGAGAGTGGACAAATTAAGGAAGGAATCTTAATTAGACAGACGTAAACTGTAAGTGACGAAAATTATTTATTTCCTTATTTTGGATGGGAAGACTAAAAGGAGAAACGGACTTAGTGAACGTATTTTAGTCAACGAAAGGAAATAGTTACGACGAGCGTGTTAGCGTTAAATTGTTAAGGAAATTTACTAGATATTTATTATAGTGTGTGAACAGTGAAAATTATTCGAAGACAGAATAATTTGATAATAACCAGTAAAGTAATTAATTTGAGAATTAGTCGAAGCCAGCCTAATTCTAGCTTAGGATTAACAAAGCATTAGCCTAAGTGACAAAGTGAACTTTGTGTTTAAGCATTCTAGTAAATGGAAAGGAAACTTCATCATACGCATTAATCAAGAATGATTCAAGAAATTACTAGCAGTTCAGGAACTGAGCTAATTTCATTTAGGAAGACATTATCAAGTATTCACACGGGTGAAAGCATTAACTGCTTAAGTGAAGTTTAGTATAAAGTTAGCACACGGGTGAAAGCCATTAGATTATTGCAGTGAACTTTAGAATCACACAAGTGATAGCCATTTGGAAGTCATATCTGCTGGAACTGTTTGATAATTATAGTTATTGAAAGTCAGCTACTACGAGTATTTTAATAAAAAAAAAATACTCTGGTTGCTTCACTTTCCAATTTTAATATTTCAAATATTCATGTAGGGATAATTTAAACATTTTTCTTTAATTAATTTAATTTTGTCAAAATGCGGAGAGCTTAGCCTTAGCTTTAGTTTTAGAAAGAGGTTTTCTTTTTGTAATTTCTGCAACGACAGCTGGTGATTGCGTCATCTCGCACCTGCATGAAAGTCCATGAAAGGTCAACTTTCCATATAAGGACATGGGGTCTTTCCTGTGATGTGGTTGATTCTTCAGTCGATGACTTTTAATTTTCTTAGTAATCCGTTAGGTCAGAACGCCTTATTTGGTATGATCAGTTTATCGACCCCTCATTGAAGGATAATTTTATGACGTGTTTTACGTAAAACGCGTTTGTTTATTTAAGCAGGTGTTTAGTTAGGATCTATCTCTCTGGCGATAGCTCCCAGCGGATAAGGTCAGGAAGATCTGCCCTTTCACCTTAGCGTTAGACCGCCTGTTTAGGCGTGTGTTTCCAACGGTGTTATTTTGGCATTCAACGCAAGATGCTTTAACGGTAGTTAGTGATTGTGTTAAAATTTAGTGAGTTTATTTAGGGACCTGGTACCCAGGATTAGCCCGTTTACCGCCGTTAAGCTTGTCATGCGCAGTTAATCTCCATTATCGGAGTTAAAAGAAAAAAAAAAAAATGTTTAGTTCAGTTTAGCAAGTTAGTCCGTGCTACGAAAACAAGGTTAGTGCGATAGGTGTGTTCAATTAATGTGACAAAAGCAAAGCCGCGAGACGAAATTTTAGTTATAACCTCTGATACTGATCATTAACTGTGCGAATAGTTTGGAATAGAACATAAGTGAGTGTTTTAGCTTAGTAATGAATTAATTCGTGCAAAGTTAGCCGGAATCCAGTTTATGAGGAGCGATTACAGATAAGCTAAGATTTTCGCATTTCAAGCCACGTCTCCAAGACCGGAGCGTCGTGTAATTGTTAAAATCAGTGTTAATAGTGTCAATAATGGGATTACTGAGAGATTCAGTTGTTGATGTCCAAAGGAAATTTGTTAATAAATAAGAGTTTGTGTTTGTATGCGAGTTGTAGTGCTTGAGTGTTGATTGGATTGGTCCCACCCAGGATAAAGGTTGAGAGGGGGGGGGGTCCTAAGTATGTTGTAAAAAGTCCATTCAGATGTAGGCCTATTTAAAAATAATTTGTTTCAATGATCACTTTCCAAAATAATAAGATACAGACACGTCAGTGCTTTAATAAAGATTTCCATCTCGTTTTTTCTTTCTTTCTTTTTCTTTCGTGTCTTTTTCTTCTTTGTTTTTGGATGGGGAGGTGGCCTCATCTCCCTTAGCCCCCCCCCCATGTGTGCCCCACTGCTACAATATAGTATTTGCAAGAAATTTTATATAGGTTGTATTCCTAAACAATCCTTATCTAAACGAATAAAACAGCATAAATCTGGCAATTTTACAATGAAAGAACATTTCATTGAAAATCGTAATCATCAGTGTTGTTGGGATGATTTTGCAATATTATCTAAAGACAATAATTGATTTAGGTTAACATTAAAAGAAACTCTATTAATTAATAAATTTAGTAGCTGTTTAATTAACAAAAACATGAAACTGCTGTTCTAACAAATTTGTTAAATTTTGAATTGTTTTCATTGTTTTCATAATTGTTTTCATAAAAATGATATTGTCACATTTAATGTTTTATCTTTCGTTTTTTTTTTTCATTCTTGAAGTTGCTATTCATATTTACATTTATATTAAATGTTAAAAACCCAGTTACTACATTTTATTTTTCATTTGGAAACCTTTATTTTATTTCAAGTTAGAACATAAATTTGAATAAAAGAAAAGAAGAAAATAGAATAACCTTGACGTTACAGCAATAGCCTCAGACATTTTAGATAAATTAATATCAAATAAGGATTTTATGTAATTTACTTTTATTAACTTAGAAACATTTTGAGATTGGGATTAGTTTTTAACTGATAAGAGGATGTCAATTTATTTTTTGGAAAAATCTCCTTCTGGCGACATCTTAGAACAAATTTCTTTAAAATTCGATTTCCTGTGAGTTTGGTTTGATTCAGTATCGGTTGATGAAATACATCAGACCAAGTGCATCTTTGTTGTTGTCAAGGAAACGATCTTCGTTAGACGATTTTTTTCCTACGTATTATTAATGGATGAGAAATTGTGATTTATTCTGAGCTACGGTAAAGTAATTCTTAAAACTCTGTTCTAGAAAATATTTCCAACAATTCCACGGTGATTCTAAGAACCCGAAACGATTGCAGCAGCAGTGATTATTTGCCTGCTTCAAAATATACTTAATTATTTAATCAATAATCTAAATTTTAATATTTGAAAGAATCTTTCTAAATATTAAAAATTGATTTCAGAAAGGGTTGAATATTTTTTTTTTTTTTACTGGGACCTTAAGTTATCGAGGAGAAAATAATCCAAATTAATTTCCCTCAGCAGAGATTTATCGTAAACTGGTGAGCTATTAAAATTCCGACTTTACAAGGCTTTAAAAAGGAAAGTAAAATAAACTAAGGCGAAAGTGTAACAAACAAAAAAATGTTTAATAAAACAATCTTCTTTTAAAACTTAAATACATTCTCACACAGAGAATTCCAACAGATAATTAACTAGAATAACATATCTATTTCCTTAACGTTAATTATCGAATACTGTGGTGTTTCGGCAGCAAAAATGTGGTGTGTTTCGATGTGTCTGGTTCGTGGTTAAGTAAAGGAGGCTTAGACTTGTTGGATCTGCATCTGTTCTCTCTGTTCGTTTATTTACAGCTAACATCGGTATTTATAGACTATATACAAAAGGATTTGATTGGTTGTGGCGATTACAAACTGATTGGGCGCTTTAAATGACATGTGATCACAACGGGTTTTTAAACCGTTGTGATTTAAATAAAAGTGAATTAAAAGATGCCACAACCGTTGAAATTCAAAAATAAACAGATCCACAGATAATTACAGAGAAATTGAATAATAGAGATTAAAATACAGAAAACGGAATAACTAGAATACACAATGATAAAAACTATGATACAAGTATATAAAAATCACTACAATACTTTAAAGTCCAAAACTATTTAAGCAAGTTAAATGAAAGTCTGTTCTTCGGCTCGCTAAACTGGGACTACACTGCTTCGGTCAAAAGGCAAGTTCTAAACTTCTTAGTACTGACGAAGAGAGTACGAAACTCTGGGGAAAAATAAAACTGTACTCACGGGGTAATATTGCGGCTTTCCGTCGAACTGAAATCACGAAGTCTTCTTCGAAAATCCACGTCGCAAATTGGCGATTCACACAGAATCCAACATGGCGACCCACGTTCGAATTTGGAACAGCAATCTTCGTCGAAATGGTTTCACCGAAAATACAACCTTGATGTATGTATTTCGCAAGATTAATTGAGAAAAATCAATCTGGATTTATTCTCAATAACGAAGCACTAAGACATACTTTTTCACTAAGAATTGGAGCTCTGAAACGCGGAACACTGAACTCCGAATTTCTGTAAAGAACACATCTTTACAGCTGGGCACTTAGCAGCAAAAATAGGAACACATCCTTCCATATTTCTGTAAAGAACACATCATTACAGCTAGGGCACTTAGCAGCTGACTAAATCGTAGTGATAATGAACATATCGTTATCACTGGGGAGCTGGGAGAGAATTTCACTACAGCGATTGAGAACACATCTTCACCGCTGTAAAACTGAACGAGAACTGACTACAGCAAATAGGAACACATCCTTACCGCTGTAAAACTTGAACGAGAACTGACTACACGGCTGTAGCCAAAAAGGAACACATCCAACTCGTCGTGAACTTGGGCGAAGACCGCACTGCAGCGATTGTGGAACACATCCTTCTGCTGCAAACCTAAGCGAGAACTCACTTACAGCGGATAGGAACACATCCTTACCGCTGTAAACTTAAGCGAGAACTCGCGATCTGAAGCTGGCTTTCTGCTCGGGAATGCACTAAACACGTTCTCGTTAATTACGCAACAATGGGTCGCTCGCGCACTTAGCATTGTCTAACAATCACTCACGAGATATTATGTCCGAAACCTAAATCGGCAACATGGGCGCTGCCATTTTGAAAACACAGATTCAGGAATTTACATTTACATTGAGTTTAAAACATTTTCTTTGGACAGGGTCATCAACAACGTTCATTATATTTGTAGGTATGTAGATGACTTTGTTAATTATTAATGAGTCTTATGTCGACGAAATTCTTCAGGATTTCAATAGCATTTGTCGACATATTCAATACACCATGGAAAGTGAAAAACAGAGTGTTATCCCTTTTCTGGATATACAAATTATAAAGGGTAGTAAAGGATTTCATACTACTGTTTTTAGAAAAGACACTGATGTAAATATTACTGTTAATTTTGAAAGCGCCGTCCCTTTTAGCTATAAACGGAATGCTATTTATATGGCATGTAGAAGAGCCAAGGATGTATGTTCTAACGATGATTTGCTTAAACAAGAAATTGATATAATCAAACATTTATTCAGTAGCAACGGTTTTCCTGCTGAAACGATAAACAGGTATATAAAAAGGTTTTTTCAGTCAACTAAACATGGGGGAAATAAAAAAGGTAGTAAAGTCAGAAGTACTAAACGGTATACCACGCTTATATACAATGAATATATGCACAAAAAGTTGCAACCGGTGTTATGTAAATATGAAATAGGGTTAGCATATAAATCAAAGAACAATATTATGGCGTATTTAAATCAAAAAGGAACACCAAAATGTTAACAAGGATCAAATAAATTTGAAAAAGCGAAATACTATATATGGGATCAAGTGTAAATCCGGTCTTAATGCAAATCGTTGTCTATATATTGGCCAATCAAAAAGAGCCTTAGAAAAACGGCTAAATGAACATGTACAAGCGGTTAAAAAAGAAAATGTAAATTATTATACAGCTGAACATTGTATAACGAGGTTCCACGAGTTAGACATAGAACATCCTGTAGTGTTTGGCCAGTTTAAGGACGAGTATTTACGGCGATTTTATGAATCGGCTATGATCAAATCCAAGGGTAGTTACAATCAAGACCTGTCTACCCGAAATATATTGGAATATGGGATTTAAGTATAAATAGCGCATAACAATAATAGCAAATAAGAAAAGCAATAACATGCATAAACACACACACACACAAAAAAAAACAAAAAAAAACAAAAAAATTTGTCAAGCAGACGATGGTTACAAACTAGTTCTGGTTCTCGTCAATAGAGGGCCACACGGTTCGATATTCCCTTTACGTCACAGCAAGCCCATTCATGTCGACAACTTCCAGAAGGAAGGCACGTTTTTTAGAATCAGGGGGGAACGCTTGAAAAAGGACTTAGGGGTAAGACAGTCCGTACGTGTACGTGTAATAATATTTTATTAATTTTTATCTTTTTATCTGTGCTTGTTAATTGGAGATATTACTTAGATATATAACCTCTTATGGGTTTGAGTATCCAATAAATGTTCGTAAACGATAATTTCCGTTTCGTCTTCTTTATCACGAAACTATTGTATTCAATTCTTCTGACAATATGCGATAATTTGGATCTATAACTTCAGTTCCTTTATAGTTTACTTCAGTGATATTAACTTCGTCTTTATAATTACAACGATATTAGCAATCTAATGGTTAAAGCCTTTTCCATTAACTTCTATTTCTCATCTTCCCGTGTCGCCTGCTTCGGACTTCTTATACCCTCAAATAATAAATGTACTCGCCTGACTTCAAGCAATATCTTTTGCAAATAATTAATTTCAGCTTTCGCTTTACTTCAACTTCTTCTAAGGATTTGCAGGATTCTTCAATTCCGTAATATAATTCAGAATATGAGTTCAAAGGAAGATAATACTTAATTTTTACTTTGGTTGCAGTAGACGCAAGTTATCACACTTCGTTACTTCAGGGAATTAGGATTCATCACTGTCCTCTCCCTATTGAAACAATTCGAGTCTCCCGCATATTCTCGGAGCAAACGATTGGACGATATTCGTCTGTCTCCAACGAGATCCACACTTCAACTGAACTACTCTCAACTGCAGTACAACTCAACAGTCACATGTCAAGTCTCATCACGTCATCAAAAACATTTGCATATTTAAATTTGTATCAAAGAGCTTTGCTCATAATTTTAATTGAAATAAAATAAATTTATTTTCGAGCAACATAAAGTTTCTCTTTTATTTATTTATTTTTTTTTTATAAACTTCAACTTAATAGAAATTATTTCACAGGGAATAATAATAAATAATTTCATATCACCAACAAAACTCTTTTTTTCGGCTAAGCCAATAAAAGTTTTTCAGCAGGTATGAAGCAGATACAGTGTAAACCTTTTCTGATATCTCATTTTGTTACTGATCTTCTTTTGACTGAACCTTCATAGACCAGGTCTCTGCTGGTGTAATTTAGTAACACAAGCTAAAGACAAAACTAACTCACCTCTGCAGTCACCAACAAATGATCATTAGCAAAACAATCCTTTGGAACATCTGATTCAGTTGAACTGCATTAAAGTTATGTCTTGTTTGTCTCCCTTCAGAAAGACGAATTCTGATGACATTGTTTGCACTGCATTGAGCAGGCTTTAATTGAAGCAAATAATTAATAATTGATAACAGATGGTAGAAACGGATTGTAAGGAATGCTTTCACAGAGGCACTTATTCCGACAAATATTGATATTCAATCAGTAGTGGAAATGGGTCGTTAATATTTCAGGTTATCCTCTGATAGTTATTGGAGTGGAAAGTTAGGTTAAAATATTTGATCATGAATAACCATCCACGTGTTTTACAAAGAGAATTTTACAAAATACAACTGTATTTACATCTGTTGGAAACATTTATTTTTCATTCCCTTAAAGAAAAGTTCTCCTCTTCTGAAAAACCCATTCAGGCACCTGCGTAAGATGATAACCACAAAGAAAACAAAGAACTTAATTTACTTAAAGACTAAAATAAAACTTTTGTAATGATAACTTAAAAAGCTTTTAATTAATTTAAGAATTGCGCAGCGAAATCATAAATTAGAAACAGCGCCCAAGCAACTTCATTTGGCGCCAGGTGCGAAGTTTTTTGGAAACAGCTGTTCTAGGATGTCACTTGGTTTCTCACCCATTGATGTTAGGGACATTTAATTCCTATCAAAATAAATTAATGTATTGTTTTATGTAAATTGTTTTCTTTATTAAATAGAAAATTGTTAAAATTTTAAAAACAAATAAATCTATGGTCTCGACATTGTTTCCATTGATAAGGCGTCTGGTGCGAGCGCACCACTCGCACCACCCTTGTGAGGCGCTGGTTTAAAAAAATGCTTTAAAAAAAAAAATCTTAAAATGAGAGAAGATTTATTTATTTGATAATTACTTAGTCGGTTCTTTTGAAATTTATATCCTATTTTATATTACAGTGCATTCATTTCTTTCTCTTCTTTCCATTTCGCTGTCTTTTGGTATATTTTTTTCCATTTTAAAGAGGTTTTTTTTTTTTTCATATTTACCTCATAACTGACTTGTTCTACTTTGCTTTTCATCTCTACATTTCCTTTATCTTAGTTATCCAATAATAATAATAATAATATCATACTACTTTTGCTTATTGTAATCTTTTGTATAATTTAAATAAGTGCAGAACAAATTCTTGTACGAATACTTGTCTTCTAATGTCACATGTTTAATTTTCATCGTTATTTTAAAAACGTTATTCTAAAAAAATTGTCAGAGAAAAGTTTGGTTTTTGCGTCTGTCGAATACGAACTAATTTCAAATTTGCAGTTTGCAGAAGAAATTCAAATATTTCAGTCGCGTTAATCCAAAGTAAAAGTAAAGTTAAGTCAAAGTAAAATGGATTTAAGATGCCTTTCTCGTCTTCCAATGCTTCCCTTTGGAAAGGTTTGTTCCGTTCAGTCACGAGTTATTTTCAAATGAGACTAAATCATATCTTGTTTGTATCAGATTCCGTAAAGATCCATTGGCTAATTCAGAAGTTGGTAGCGGAAGAAACAAGCACACAGACACAGTGAATTTAGAAAAGTAGACACTTTATATTTTAATTTGATGTTTTCTTATAAAATTCGTTTTCTTTGAATCTCTTCGTCATCTCGACCATTTCCTTGTTAAATAACCCTTTGAAAATTAACAAAACTCATGAATAGTATTAAGTGTTTGATAGATATTAACTTCTTGTCTGTTCGTTAAGTCCATAAAAGAAAAAGTTGAAAAGGCTTATGTGTTAAGAAGATCAGTTTTATCTCCTTGTTCGAATCGATCACAACAGAAAAAGCAGCAACAGACTAAAGGATTCACACCGACTGACTCCGATTCACTAGATGAGAATCTATGACCTCATAAAAAGAAATTCTATTTAAATTGATAAAACAGAAACTATAGTACTGTATAGGTCTTTTCTTTTTTTTTTTTTTTTTTTTTTGAGGGATTTCCTTACTCCGGGATGAGATATTATCTCGATATTTCGGCCCCGTGCCTCGGGCCTTCTTCGGGAGATGTATAAAGGTCAATCACATGAAGGTTAGCGCAGAACTAACAACTTCCGTCGTTAGTTTCTCGGATAGGTTGTTCATGTTGATTTTTCCGAGCAAATGGCTCATCCCGGAGTGAGGAAATCCCTCAAAACAAAAAAGGACCTATACAGTATCACGTCTCTCCTCCTTCAGGACCAAACTATAGAAACTATAGTTTTCAAAGATTGTTACAATGAAAAGCTAATACTGATGGAGAATCAATGAAATTATAAATTTCATGAATGGATATCACAGTTAGAAATCGAACTCTGTTACAAGAGTAGAAAATCAAAAGTCGTGATTGCCTTAAATTAGATTAATTAAAACAGCACTTAAGATACTTGCTCACCTCCTTCTTTCGCGTTCCAAGGAAGGAACCTGTATTAAATAAGTATTTCAAAAGTCTTTATTTAATTGCTTATCAGTTACGTCATAAAAACCATTCAGTTTTGATTAGAATGTATGATAAATGCTTACATCGGTGACTGGATTACTTTTTAAATTAGTAAATATTTATGAATCAAATCAAGTATTTTTTAAAGTTAAGCTTTATTCATTGTGAGAAGATTGCTTTTATAAAATTCCATTTTGAGAGGAGCCCCTCTTGGCTTGGGATCCTTTTCGTCCAATAGATCGTATTCGTAGGTTCGTAGATTAGTTTCCACCCCTCGCATCCCATGGAATATTCCCGATGCTTTGTAGCGAAGAGATCGACCGTCCGAAGTCAGAGGGAACTTATCGTCAGCCAAATTGGTGATGGGATGAAACCAGAGCCAGTGTCCGTCGTATTTGGGTTCAAACCACATGGCAATCCACCCTTCGATCTCCACATCAGCCTCCCATGGAACCTTAGCCAAAAGAAAAAAGAACATCATTGCAATGAAAGAGTTATTTACTGTGAAATATAACAACAAAAAATCGTAAAAAATCTGTTGGTTTTCGAAAGACAGACCCACCACTGGCGGACGATTTTACTCCGCAGAGGGGTGATACGCTGAGATGAGCACTTTTCTAAGAAATTCTTTTGGACAAGAAAAAAATAACGGAGGAGTATTTTTGCAATAGTATTTGTTCTTTCCATAATTCTTTCCCGAAAAGCGCAAATAGAACGCAGCTACTAGTAAACTAACACTATAAAAAGTAAACATCCCCTCTTTATTTCTCCTCACCCCTATTTAATGAAATCGAAGGAGACCTGACGCATGCGCAAAAGCGCTGAAGGTTCTCGTAAATAAAAACGAACAGTATATTATTTATTTAATCGGATACAAATAACTGACCCAGGATATAGTTAGCGTATCAACTTTCGTATATCTGTATAATAAGATCTAAAAACAGTTATTCCAAAAATACAGAGATATTCTAAATGTACTTAATAAGCTTTTCTTGTGCTTATTTTAACTCTGAAGGTAAAAAAAAAACTAATAGAAAGTTCATCTTCATAAAAATTTATTTATTATTAAATAGATTTTTGAGTTGTCGTTATTTCTTTTGCATCCGCCTTCCCTTAACTATTCGTTCGATAGGAACCCAAATCAATAATGTTTTTTTTTTTTTTTTTATTTACATATCGAAAGGTATACCTTGTGTTCCACAAGTATTCCACAAGGCTTACAGAAGTAAGTTGAAGTGAACATATAATGTAAAACTTAACAAAAAGAAAAATAATCGTTAACTACTACAACACAGAGAAAAGGGTAAAAAGAGATGAAAATCATATTTGACTACAACAAGAGCAATACCAAAGAACAAAGACAATGGCACAGTACGTTAACTTAACAAATATATACAATTATATACAATTATATACAAAAGACAAGAAAAACTAAACCACACATTCTGAAATAAAATTTTTAAGTTCTATAAATACTTTTTTGCTTTTCACCAGTTTTGATAGAATTGGAGGCCAATTTATAGATTGAGATCTTAGTTTGTTTTGCAATGACAATCTCTGCTGGGAGAAAACAGGACAGTGCAGCAGCAAATGTTCTGGATTATGCTCTTTAAAACCACACGAACATGATCCACAAGAGGCAAGGCGAAAACGAAGCAGATAGCCATGAAAATTTCCATGACCAGTGAGAAACTGAGTCACTTTAAAATTAGAGATAAAATTTTTATTTTGAAGCCTAAGCGGAATAGTGGGGAAAAACTTCTTGGTCCACTGAGCCTTTCCAGAATGCACGTACTCAGCATTCCAGCTCATTATGCTTTTACGGCTCTGAAGGAGCTTCCAATGGGAAGGAGGTGGGGTCAAATCCAGAGAGATATCACTTCGCGTAGCCTGTTTGGCCAACATATCAGCCCTTTCATTGCCCATGTTCCCACAATGGCCACGAACATGAGCAAAGTCAACTTTAATATTGTTAAGCTCCAGAGATTTAATAATGGTCTGTGTCTCGACAACAAGCTTCTCAGCATTATTGAGATCCTGAAGAATATGCAGTGAGGACAAGGAGTCACTGCAGACCAAGTACTTCAGTGAGGTGGAGGTAGCGGAGTGTCCCTGGATGTACTTGGTCACCAGGTTCAAGCTCAAAAGCTCTGCCTGAAAGACGGAGCAGTCATCGCATAAACGATATTGCTTATAAGCAACCTCAACATCACCTTCAAACGCAACAAAAGCTAAACCAACCTTATTATTAATTTTGCTCCCATCTGTGAAAATCAAATACCTATAATTCTCCAACTCACAATCATCGTAATTTACCACAGTAATCGAAACTCTACTAGAGGGGTGCGGAAGAGAAGACAAAGGAAGCTTCCCATTTAGAGAGTTCATATCAACAGTGTTTGCTATCAAGTCCTTAGCATTTTTGGAACCAAGAACTTCGTAGTCAATTGGTGGCAAGCCAGACAGCACAAAAAGAGCGTCATAACTGATAGTTCTATACCCACACACAATCCTAAGGAGAAACCTTCTCTGCACCCTTCTTAATTGCCTACAGTTAATTTTCCTGTTAACCGAACTTCCCCAAGCTCTAGATGCATAGGTAAAGATCGGTACAAAAACTTGTTTGTAAATCATCTTCATTACGTCCATTCGTAAGCCGAAAGTGTTTTTGCAAACCCTAAGCAAGCCAATAAAAATCTTTTCCCACTTATTTGACAAAAAAGAAATATGGTTTTTCCACTGAAATTTAGTGTCAAGCATAACGCCTAAATATTTCATTTGTTTAACCTCCTCAATAGGATGAGAACCAAGGGAAAGCTGAATTTTGAAATCATTTCTTGATTTTTTGTGGACCATCATCACTTTACTTTTGGCAGAGTTAAATTTTAACTTGAACAAGTTGCACCAATCGAACGCATAATTAAGGATTTCCTGTGCTTTAAAACATGCAGTAGGAAGATCCTTATGTTGAATAACTAAAAGCAAATCGTCAGCGAAGGCAATTTTGGAACAACACTTAAACTGTGATAAATTACAAAGCAAGTCATTCATAATAAGATTCCAGAGAAAAGGTCCAGAAATAGATCCCTGCGGACAACCCTTTTCCAAGGAAAATTCTCTGGTAATATTTCCAAGAGTAAAAAGTGCAGAACGTTCAGTCAAAAGATCTTTTAATAAATTTAGTAAATTTTTTGGAATATTAGACTTCCTGAGTAAGTGAATAATTCCCGGCCACCAAGCATTATCAAATGCACCCTGAATATCCAGGAAATCAATAATGTTTGTTCTTCCTTTTCGTAACCGAAAACGTCCTTTAAAATTTTAGCTTCCTAGTATACGTAGCTTTTCAGTTACCTTCATCACAGAATACGACTGAAAAAGGCATTGTCAAATTTGTTTGTTCCAGACCTTTTTTTTATATATATATATATATATATATATATAAACTGTGCATATTTTGGTCATCTTAACAATTGTCAATGATGTTGACAACCGATTGATTATAAATAAAATGATTATAAACAGTGACAAACTATCAAGCAAAGATATCACTGATAAGATCAGTTCAGCTGTCGTCGAAATTAATGATCTCTCTCTCTAAATCATTTATAAAAATGTTATGTAAACTTCTAAGATCAATAGAGATTTAATCTTGGATTCTGCAGTAACCGGATTCTCATTTCCCAATTGTTGACTATTTTGAAATTGAAATATTTTTTGAGTTTAATAAAAAAAAAAAATTCCCGCAACCCCCACAGATGTAAGAAACTGTCAGTTACCGAATGCTTTAATTGTGCATCAGACACAGCAAATAGCGCTGAAACCAAGAAATCAATTATTTTGAATACAATTCTGATTAAAAATAATAGTTCATTGCCAAAAATTCGAATGTCGTTAATAATAGGTTTCAAAGATTGATCTTCAGAATTCAACCTAAGGTATTAAAAGAATCCGTCTGTGTTTGCCAAGAATGTTGTATTTATATACGAAGGCTTCCCTTTCTAATTGTACTCATATAATTGGTTCTATTTTTATAAGCAAAATTTTTACTTAATATACGTATTTGGGTAAATATGTCATTTTGTAATTATTTTGGCTGACGATAGCATCTGATTCATTGGAGAATCTTATTTACAAGGCTTGGATTCTATAGAAATCCAATACTTTAATACAGTATTACGGAACTTTTGATTATAACCACAAGACAAGAAGACCCTATCAAGTTTTTTTATAAATTATCGTGAATGAGAGGTAAGTTTAAAATAAACAATTAATTAATGATCTATAATGATCTCATTAATATTTCACAAGAGGTTTTTTCTTAATTTACCTATTAATTGGATTGTATTATCATTATTTGAATCATTCATTTGAATATTCTTATTATTAACTTACGTAATCCAATTTAAGGGATCATTCTGTCGCGATTTGAA
Organism: Thereuonema tuberculata; assembly: GCA_023159025.1. NCBI lineage: Eukaryota > Metazoa > Arthropoda > Chilopoda > Scutigeromorpha > Scutigeridae > Thereuonema > Thereuonema tuberculata. Next base: position 8,197,144 of record JAFIDM010003189.1, on the reverse strand, counting down.
GAAGAGATTGAGCATGTTATTGAACGTAAATATTTAAGTTGCAAAAATAAGAGAATTGAATTTGTTTCAGTTAATTTTTACTCTTTTCATTGTTTATAGGAAAAATCAATAAATACATTCTAGCGTTAAAGGGAAAGAAACGCCTTTTAAGGAGTCAACTTTATATGTTTAATCCTTCCGCCCATGTTCTCTCTTTATTGTCAAGCAAAGCAGAATAACATCGTTTAAATTAATAACCTAAAGGGCGTTTCACATGGATCCGAAAATCGGATGGTCGGATCCACGAGTGGGATGTATTCTCTTTCACATGGCCACGAAACGTCGTCTATACGAACGATTGAATGTTACATGTGATATAGACAACCTCGGAGAGAGTTTCGTGGCCATGTGAAAGAGAATACGTCCGATTCGTGGATCCGACCATCCGATTTTCGGATCCATGTGAAACGCCCTTAAGAGGAGGCTACTCCGGACTCTATTCAGGGAACTTCGCAACGTGGTGGAGACAAAACGAAAACTGCCTTTTCTCCAAAAAACACCAGACTACCTCTTAAGTTGATGGAACTAAAACATGAGTTGCTGTCAATCGTTTGATCAATAGAAAAGTTTCATGATAATAGTTTTGGAAGAATCGTAAACAAACAATAAGAAATAAATGTCAGACAATGACTAACTTCTGAGATTCTCCAATAACCAGTTTTAATCTCCGACTGAGGAATTACTGCTTTTGTAAATTTTTAAGCTTGAATTTTGAGATGAGGGATTTGTTAATGTATTGTTATAATTATTGAAATATATTGGTTAGGGAAAAGAAAGCAATAGCCGTGCACTTGTATCCCTGGAATAACGAAAACAAAGAATGAGAAAGAGTCACTAACACTTGAACGTTAAGCTTTTCTAATATCTACGATTTGATTTTCCATATCTTTACCTCTACATCTTTTTCAGTGACAACGAACTCGGCTTTGACTGATTTCCCCGGTGGAATAGTGATTGTGTTTCTGATTCCATAAGTCTCAGTGCGTTCTGTTGATTGGGCTCTGTCATCCTGAAGATCAACACTGTTATTATGATAGGCATTCGCTCCCAAATAATCAGGGATTCCTGCAGTAACCTGAAAAAACCCAAAAAATACAAGAGTACGAATCAATTATCACTGTCTTCTGTTTCATTTACTATCTTTATAATTTTCACATTATTTACATTGAACTCTATAATTTTTTTTTTTTTTTTTATAATGTTCGATTTCATAAAGTTGATTATCTGTGAACAGTTCTTCCAAATTAGAACAATATATTACTTGTCATATTGTTATTTCACATATTTTAACAACATTAATAACAACTGTTAAGAAGTTCAAAAAATTATGATATAATTAGATATTGAAAAAAAAAAAGACTAAAAATTGATATTTGAACTCGATGGTTAATTTAGTTAAAAGAAATTTTCTTCCTTTGTTCTTAGCATTTTCTTCGCTTACGTTTGGATTAGTTTTAAAGAAATTTTGGTTTCAGAAACCGTTGCTCCTAACAATTACTTGTTTACTCCGCATTGAGGAATTCAGAGCCATTATTGTATATTTCAGACAGTGACTTATTACCTACTGTCTCCTGCAGCAAAATCTCAATACACACAGTAACTACAAACACAGTTGCCTTAACTGAATCTCTGGTTTACAAATAAAACTAAACACAAATAGAAACAACTCTTCTGACAAAGGAACTCTTCATAAAAGTTCATTGGTTAACTAAAATAAAATGGCGTCTGCCAGTTCTAGATTACCAGACGCCATTACATTGGTGAAACGGATTGCTACCATGAGATCTATTCCATTAGCCAAATATTGGCCTTTGGATTGTTGATATGTAACAGTATTTTCATATAGTTTAGTTTTACTGTTATCTGAATGATGACGAAATAATTGTTCGAATGCAGAAGAAGTCGTGATGGAAGGATATCACGAAGTTAACCACCTAAAAGTTCATTTTTCACAAAATTACCTACGTCCTCTACAGGGACTGAATAATAGCACTGGTCCTGTGATGGTGACTTTTTTTTGATTTGCTTCGTTCTATTTCTGTCGTTGGTGCAACTTTCTTTTTCTGGACATTGAGATTTATTAGATATGTGTATATGTATTTTTGAGCAGATTCATGGAGTTATAAATATTATAAACACCCTAAATATTAGTCTGTGGGCCCGGTATCCGAGTGGGCAGGGCGCTTGGCTGCGGGTTGGCGGTGGCGGGTTCAATTCCCGGCCTGGCGGAGGGCGGGAATTTTTCCATGCTCCTTTCACCTCCAAATTGGTCCTAGGATCTACCCATCCCTCTACAGAATGGGTACCGGGTTTATTTCCCGGGAGTTAAAGGCGGGCGGGCGTCGGGCTAACCACCCGGTCCCAACTTCGTCCCGTTCGTCATGGAAACTCGGGGAGCCTGACCTCCCGCAACCCGTAGGCCTATTCTGGCGTTTGGCGGGAAACTTTAACTTTTTAAATATTATTCTAAAGACTCTGTTCATTACTAAATTGAAAACATCTGACCTTAACTTCTGTGTTCATTTTAATACTCTTATGAATCTTCCAGGAGAAAGTGCTTTTCAGTTCGACTGTTCGTGTGAATTCTCCAACGATAGGAACACTCTGGGAATTGTGATACCATTGAGAATAAACATAACCAGGTTTCTCAATGGATTTCTGTACTTGACCGTATTTTAAATTATCGCTCCACACAGTGATCTTGTATCTGAAAAAGAACAAATAAAACCACCTTACTCGATCGAAATAGACACAAAAATATTAATAATAAAAAAACACGAATTTAAAACTCAATTTCCTAAAATGGTTTTTCCTTAAAATTTTTTTATTATTTCCATTTTTTTCCCTTTACAATCGTGACAACGACACAAACGAAAATTCTACGTTTATTTTTAAATTATAATACAGACAGCCCTCGTTTTACGACGATTCAGATTTACGCCGATTTAGAATTTATGCCATCATGAAGAAAACATACTTTTCTTCATGTTGGCATAAAAAAAATGCGAGATTTTACATTTTCTATAAATATAAATAAATATAATAAACATATTAAATAAACATAAATATATATTACATTTAATAGTTTTTCAAATAAACGTTCCCATGTCTAGTAAAAGAAAGTCTACTAGTGCAACTCATAAGATATAAACATAAGATTTGTTATTATTTTATTATCTTATGTTAATTTAGTAGATCTATAAAAATACATAAATATTTTACATTAATTTTACATTTGTCGTAAAAACTTATAATAACATGATTTAATTAAATAAAAACAACATATTTTTGGATGTGTTAAACGCATACCCCTGTTTACATTACATAATGGGTTCGTTTTATGTCGATTCGATTTACGACGCCACTCTAGGAACGCAACACCGGCGTAAAACGAGTGCTTTCTGTATTTACCTATTGAATAAAAATTTTCCGCTTCCTGAAAAAAAACAACTAATTAAATTCAGTTTTATCTATTTAAATACGATTAAGGATTAGAATGTTCTTTGGACTTTTCTTAAACAGCAGGACAGTGTTGGTTCCACCTAATTTGGTCTCATCAGCTGAAGATAGCAATTGTCGATTGATTGGATTCGCCTTCCTAACAAAAACATGAAATACAAAGAAGAACCAAGTGACTATTAAACAATTAAAAAAAATAAATAGAAATTAAGTATGAAAAGGCTTAAAATAACTCCCATGTCAGCAGAAGCGTTCTGCTTGTTCTGCTTGCTGGACTTGTAAAGGAATTTATTATAAGGATAATTAAGTTACAAGGGGTTGGTTGGTTGGTTGGTTGGTTGGTTGGTGTTTAATGGCGCAAAAGCAGCTGCGGCTAAGCTGCGCCAAGAAAGGTAAAAACAAGGGGTTACTCCACTGATGAGACCTAATCAGGTCGAAACAGCGCTGTCCTGGAGTCCCACCAAACAAATATGAAAGATTCAGAATTCGTTTTGTGCTAACTTTTTTGTTTTTAATCCTTTTATTGCTAAGTCCGATTAGTTTTAATCGTATTAAAGCGCGTGTTAATCCATTTACGAAATAAGCGGATTAATATCCACTATTAGCTATTAGGGTTTGGGTTGTTGATTTTGTGTCTCCTTCTCGTGCTAATTTCTTGACGAGGACCCCCCTTTTTGGAAAAGATTTCGAATAGTTAGATCGTCTCTAATCATTCACAGCAAGTTTCAAGATGATCAACCCACCGCTTTGAATGTTATTTGGAACACACGCACAGACTGATTGGTTTCATGAGCCTAACTTTCTAGGAAAAGAGGCAAAAAAGTAATTACACTTTACTTTGCCAAAATTCTTGCCTTATTACCTAACAACGATTCAATGGAACTATTCTTGAAATTTTATTTAGTTTTTCATGAAAAAAAATTCAAGGAAATAACTTTTAAAAGCAAAGAAAATCCTTTTATTTGTTTGTTTTTTTCGATCGACCATTTAAAATTGTGTAGTTTTTAAGAACTAAATTTTAATTAATAAACAAATACAAAGGAAAAATAATTCTCAGTATAAATAGTAAGATATTGTTACTTACTTGGAATACTGAGGTCTTTCTGCCAAATGAGAATTTTTGCCATAAATATCGAACCATTTAAGAGTACGTCCATAGTCCTGGGCTGTCTTTATAGAATATTTCCTACAAACTTCATCAAAATCTTCTATTTCGACTCCACCTCTGAAAGTATCTACAAGAACAGAAATTTCTCGAACAACTTTTTCAAAAAGTCTGAATTTTTTTTTTCTTTTCAATTAGATAATAAGTTTGATATTAAATATATTTCATTAAATACATACATTAAAAATATTTCAATCACAACAATATTAAGGCATATTAAATAAATACACTAAAATTCCAGTTCATTAGGTAGTCCGTCATTGAAGATGATGTATCACAAAAACGATCACGTATCTAAAGAACTATACAACTATGTCGTAATTATGGTAATAAATTTATTCTCATAATCGTTATTTTATTTTTAACCTACAGGTCTTATAAATCCATTTCCATGCACCAAAGATGAACCAAAGTAATGGATAATCGATTGTTTATGATAATCTTCTGAGCGTATCTAAGAACAACGTTTTTTTTTTTTTTGGAGATAAGTTTAAACATGTCCACTGATCAACGCCAGATGACAGCACCTACACGTTGACAAATATCTCATTGCATAACATGGATTTTGTTAATATAATAGACACGACTATCATCTGTCGACTGAAGATGACTCGTTCTACTTTTTAAATTTCCTTGGTGATTTTATTGATAAAAAAAAGACCAGTTGTACAATAGATGAAAGGTTCTCATTGATCTCAGCGCTTTGTCAAACTAACTAAACTTAACAGTGAAAATTTAGTTCCTCAATGATGCCTTCCAAACCTTTCTAATGGTTTCTGGTTCTTAATCTTCAATTGACGATTGTTCCATGCCATATTCACCTGTTCCACGATGAAAGCAGAACTCAATTACTAATAAATCATAAGGAAGCTATTTGGTCTGGTCGGAGATACACCAGTCCAGATGTATGTCTACTTTGTGATAAGCTAAATTATATGAAACTGAACGAAGTAAGTGGAAGCTTGCTTTGTCGGATGAATGGTTTGTAGGGCTGTAGACTATCCAAAGAGGATCTCTGTAGATAGTAGAAACAAATAATATTGGTGCTGTGTGAGATCCTGAAGCGATGTTTGTCTGGTTTTCAATTGCTTCTTTGAGCAAGGATTATCGTATCACGTGTTGCTTAACAAGAGCAAAGAACAATTATCAAAACTGCCACACAATATAAAATCATTTAGCAATTAAAATAACACAATTGAATCCTGTCCTCTATCCAAATGCCTTACCATTTGGCTATTGCGTCCATTCGCAGATTCATATTGATGACCAAATATTTAACAAATATTCTTAAAAAAATCTACGATATAAAGAGTTTTTGAGCGAAAATCACTTCCTTATATTCACATTAGTTCAAAGCATTGAAAATATCAAATTGGCTGGAATCTGAAAATATTTTCATTAGTGTAAAATTTTAGTAACAATAGCTTTCGAAATTAAATTCATATCTATTTATGAATTAAATCTGAATACAACAAAAAACTGAAAAAATATTAAAAAAGGTAAAATAGTTTTAAATTTGATAAAAATAAAAAATTGGCTGTTTAAATATTTTGGTTGAAAACATAAAATGAAATAAAAATTACAAAGTACTTACCAAATTCATTGTTTCCAAATGTTATCTAATAAAATAGTAATAATAATTAAAAATAAGCTTAAAATAACTCGATACAATTAGTTTAATATTAGAATACTTCATCGATATACTGGTATCTTATATTCTATTTCGAACGGATTAGTACTGTATTTTTTTGTTTTTGTTTTGGTTGATAACAGTGGTTCACATTTTTTATTTATGTTTATTAATTTGTTTGATTTTTGAATATAAAAATACTTTCATATTTTGATGTAATTTGAAATTTTTTTTTTTTTTTTTGAAAACCAAAACATAACGGAATTTCTCAAATTTTCGTAAAAGAATTTCACTGCTTCATAATTGGAACGAAAACAAAATTCAAAATTAAATTCTTAAAAGATGTCAGACATTGTTTGTCCTGTAAAAGTTTACAAGGACAGCAAACAGTCAACTGAAATGTATAAAAAAATAACAAGCCAAAAACATTGTCATAAAGGATTATTTGTTGCTTATTTTTTGATTATTTGATGAGGAGTGGAGCAACAGCCTTAAAAAATGAAGCTTATTTGAGAATGCAACAGAGGAACCACACTCGGAAAGCAGTAGAAGAGTATGGTATTTCTAGAAGAGAAGAAAAGAGTTACACAGAAAGAAAAAGGAGACAGTATGAGAGGAAAGAATTGGAAGAAATGGAACGGTTAAAAGGGATGAATGATGTGTGAGCCTTCTATCAAAAGTTAAATAAAAGTCGTAAGGATTTCCAACCTAGAACAAATTTGTGTAGAGATAAAGATGACATAATATTGTGAGGAAGTAATTTTAGCAAGATGGGCCCAATATTTTGATGAGCTATTGAATGTAAGTCCAGCTGATGACCAGGAAACCTGGCCTCCTGTAAATACAGAAAGCCTGATATCGAAGTACCGGTACCTACTATTGTGGAGGTTGAGTTTGCCATTAAGAAGCTGAAGAATAACAAAACCCCGGGAATGGATTTTATTCAATCAGAGCTTGTGAAACATGCTGGAGAAGAATTTGTTAATCATTTCCACAATCTAGTGGCTAAGAGTTTGGTTGAAACAATCCCTGATGAATGGAATGTAGGTACCATCTGCCCGATACATAAGAAAAGTGATGTCATGATGTGTTCTAACTATCGAGGTATCTGTTTATTATCCATTGCTTATAAAAAAATTTCCAATATTCTTTTTAATAGATTGGTGCCTTATGTGGAAGGTGTGGTTGGTGAGTATCAATGTGGATTCCGCCAAGGAAGATCTACTATTGATCAGATCTTCACTATTCGCCAGATTCTGGGAAAATGTAAAGAATTCGGAATTGATACACCCCATCTTTTTATCGACTTCAGATCAGCTTATGACAGTATTGATAGAGGCAATCTTTATGTTGCTACGGAAGAGTTAGAGATTCCTAAGAAATTGATCGCCCTTGTGAAAGCTACTATGGAAAATACTAGGAATCAAATTAAGATACAGAACATGTTATCAATTACTGTAACGATCAAGAATGGAGTTAATCAAAGAGATTCATTATCATGCCTTCTGTTCAATATAGCTTTGGAGAAGGTTATTAGAGATGCGGGTATTTAAACAAGGGGAATCATTTTATATAAATCTGTTCAAATTTTGGCATATGCAGATGATATTGATTTCATTGCAAGAACACCAAGAGCAATGAGAGCTTTCACAAGCTTAGAAAAAAGCTGCAAGAAAGATGAATCTACAGATTAATAAAGAAAAAACTAAGTACATGCCCGTAATCAAGTAAGACAACACTAGTGGATCTACATTCATTGAAATTGGCTCGTATAAGTTTGAAGTTGTACGTAGCTTTACTTACCTTTAATCCGAAGTTAACTCCAGGAACAATGTTAGGTCTGAAATCCAAAAACGTATACTGTCTGCTAACAAGTGCTATCATGGCCTCAGGAAACATATGAAGTCTAAGCTGTTGTTTACGAAAACTAAAGTCCTAATGTATAACGTCTTGGTAAAGCCTGTACTAACATATGGAGCTGAGACCTGGACACTCTCAAACGCAGCTGGGTATATTTGAAAGAAGGATTTTGAGGCAAATTTTTGGGCCAGTGGAGGAAAACGGTGTCTGGCGAAGAAGATATAATTATGAATTGTATAATTTATATAAAGAACCAAACATTGTTAATTGTATAAAGATCAGTAGGTTGAAGTGGGCTGGACATGTCCTGCGTGCTAAGGATAGAATGATAAAGAAGATATTTAATGCAAAACCAGAAGGAACTAGGAAAGTTGGAAGACCAAAGCTAAGGTGGGAAGAAGGTGTGAGAGAGGATGTAAGGACAATTGGAATTAAGAATTGGAGGAGCGCTGCACTTAATAGGAAAGAATGGCGAAAACTTCTTCAGAAGGCCAAGGCCCACAAATTGATGATGACTTACTTTAAAGTTGCAAATAAAATTAATATTCCGAATCTTTGTTCTTCCTTCCTTTATTCTAACAAAGCTACAAAATTCCTAATTACTCATTTTTGCAAAAAGTTTTTCAGTTTGATCTTGATTTTCTGCAACTTAATTCTTAATTCACAACAATGTCTCAGACCAAATCCTTATCCTAATTACGTTCACTAAATCAGTAAAGTTTACGTCTTGAGCTTCATTTTCTGAGTAAAATAAATGAAGAAAACACAATTTTAGCCTCAAAAAAATTTTCATTCTCGAAAAATTAAGCGACAATTATGTAGCGAAAGTGAGTGGTTTTCATTGATGTTAACTTTCTACTTTTGCATCTTTATTGAAAATAACCGAAGCGATAACTTACCAAACAACTACATTACGAATCAAAACAATTTCGAATGATTTCGTCCAATGAGAATGAAAATCCGTAATTTTACCTGCTAATAGTAATGACACTGTTATCCCACAACGTGCTTAATCACATGATAGGTAACACTCAGTGGGAGAATCAACCTCAAGTGATTCATTATCGTCACGCTCACATTTCTTCAAAAGTAACAGCCAAAAACCTACAATCCCTTGTCTTACAATATACATCAAATGAAAGTCCTGATAATTTCGCAATCAGCAAAATAAAAAAAAAAAAAAATACAGCATCAGGAAGGGATCGCTTCGTAATAAACAAACGCAATGTCGACTTAAGCTTTCAATACTTAGTTTTCCGAAAATAATTAATAGAAGCAGAAGAACTAATCCTAACAGAAGGAAACAACTAGATTGTGATGACGTTTTATTACAGAGGATTAAAACGAATGACATCTGAAATACAAATAAAGCGAGCCACTAAAAACGAAAAATAAATTGTTTCATTTGTAAATTGAATTAAATTACCAAAATCCTCTAACGAGAAATTCATAGCAATTTTTGAGGTTAGTTCGTATCACTTTAGTAACCTTGTTTTTATGAAACAATTCGATTTTCACTGACTTTAAAATTTAATAAAAGTCTTATATTTTAAGTTTTTTGCACTTGAAAAAAGTCATTTGACAAAATCTAATTCAGATGAAATTCATCTTTGATCTAATTCAATTTTAAAGAGAATCCCTTTGAAGTTTAGTGAATAATTTTGTTTCAAATTAACTAAATTTCGTTTAGTGAAATCAAAATACTAACGTTGGTAATTTATTTATTTATTTTTAGAAACATAGATTTTCTAATTAAATTTAACGCTCAGACATAAATAAAAAAAGAACCAAAAACTCATTAGTGAATAAACATTCGTACAACTGAGTCGTCATCAGCGGGAATCCTGTTTCATCCTTATTAGGAATCATCAGCAGGATTCACCCGTGATGATAGGCTCAGATATGCGAAAGATTGTGGAGACCATTTCGAGTCCCGGCAGTGGAATCCAACATAAAACAAATAGCAAAATAAAAAATAACCACTGTGAAATCCACAGGGAAAGACGTTTAAGAATCATGAAAACAAAAATCGAATTTTTCACTTACAATAAAAACTCATTTATCCCAATTTGATGAGACCACGCCCGTTTCGGATAATTCGTAATGTATTGTATTAAACGTGTACTGTACATGCTATTAATATTAATCACTGTACGTTAATATTATTAATACAGTTATAGAATTGCATGGGTACGCTATTAAATATTGATTATCGCGACGGAAAAATGTTTAATGTATTTTTAAAATATTCTAAAACTCGTTTCGAATAAACCAGATTTTCGGAAAAACGCGATTCGGATAAACGAATTTTTCGTGTAATTAGTCTAATATCTGATCTCTATTGCGCATTCGTCTCAACTATTAACGATACAGTTCCCATCTCATTCCACCTAATAATTTTATCAACAAAAAGTGTTACAGTATACTCTCGATATCTCAAACTTCGATATCTCGAAAATCTTGATAGGTCGAAAAATTATTTTTCCCCTTGATATTATATATTCATCTAATGTTAATTATAATTCTTATGTCGAAGAATATAGCTCAATATTCACTCAAAACCTTGTTATGTAAAATATTATTCGAAGTAAAAAATGAATTTTTCCGGAAAAATCGCAGTTCAGTTGTGTCGAAGCAAATAGAGGTATTTTTCCAAGAATCTCTCACACCCTTCATTATCTCTCTGACCACGATATTAGACTTTTTTAAGAAATTCTAGCAATGTAAGTTCCTTGTATTTTACTAATTCTTTTCAATTTAATGTAATTATTTTCGACTACTTCTAAAAATTAAAATTATCATTGCTGCAATTAGACTTATTGTCAACTATCATTACGTATTTATACTTATTCTCATCTATCAAGACTCTAATTTTTAGAATATTATTCCGTATCTTGTGTTTTTACGAATTTTTATATTTTGGTTATGACCTTGTTATCTCGAAAACTCTATCTCGAATTTTTTTTAGCGTCCCTTCGACTTCGAGATATCGAGAGTATACTGTATATTTGTTTTCGATGCTGTAATTCATTGAATAAAGTTTAATTTCCTTTCGATGATTCAAATGATTCACAATTCCAGTTGATTGTCATCCGTTACGGTCTTTTTAATTCTCCTTTCCAATAGGATTTAGAATTCAGAATGGATCCATTATACAATGACTTATCATCAAAAAAAAACAAAAAAAAACCTGCCTTACAAAGCTCAGATGTTTGGATACAACTTAATTATAATGAGCTCACAGTTAATTAAACTTCAAACACGGTAAGTTAATAACTAATTACTTCAGGAATATGAAAGTTTGTTTTTACGTGTTTGTACAACTTGAATCAAAAGATGAGGAATTCATACTGCTGTTGTCATTTCAACTATAAGTTTTTTGAATTCAGATAAAAGAAAGGAAGGTAAGATACTGGAGTAAAATTATTAATTAAATTAGATTCTGTTAAAACTAAATATAGGTTTTTGTTCCAAGAAAGTAAAGCACATATCACTTTTCTTGAAACATAAATAACATATATTAATTATTAAACTTAATCAGTTTAAGCAAACTTAAGAGAAAAAAAATAAATTCCAACCTTAACTTCCGTAATGACTACGAAGCAAAGGACACAGATGACTGCAGTTGCTGAATTCATTGGTGAAAAATAAATAAAAATGCAGAAGTAGAATCTAATAATATATTTAGCTGTTTTCTCTTTTAACTACATTCCAATGAAACTGACATCTCTTTTATATCTGGATTCTAATAGTCGTCGTATTCTTGGGAAATCAGCCATATGATACCATAATGTTCATTTGTCAAATATTGAAATAAAACAACAACAAAAAATCTTTAAAAAAAAATGGATGAGATTCCTGTGTTGTGATGAAAGTGTTGCCAAAACCAAGTCATTATTTAATAAAATATGAGAAATAAATATGTGAGGCATTAAAAAAAAATATATATATACACAGGTACTCCTCACTTTACGACCGAGTTCGTTCCGACGATTAAGTCGTTAAGCGAATTGGTCGATAAGCGAGGAGCTTCCACCGGGAATACAGGATAGATGTAAAATTATAAAATTATAAAAATTATGCAACAAACTTCAATTTTATTCATAAAAAGACATGCATATGTACATATTATCATTTGTTTATTTGGTTATCTGGAGGTGTAGAGGGTCCAGGTAAGGGAGATGACGCCGATGAAATAGAAGGTGTACCTTCAAGGGCGGAGGTCGTAAAGTGAGGAGTAGCTATAATATACATAGCTACTCAATGAAAACAATGCCAAATATCTCGAACATGCAGGGAGGGGGGCCGTTGGCCCCTAAAAATACCCCAATCCTTCAGTGTTTGGACCTCTGAACACGATGGTGAAGGCCGTTTGTCGACCCTACCTTCCGTTCGGGAGTTGTTAGAGGGAGATCTTATATATATATATATTCTTTTAGCCCAGATCTGTTAGGGTTGTGAAAATTTAATTTATCAAAGACAATTTATTTCTTAAAGTATTTTGTAGTCAAGTCGTTTTAGACCATATATAGCTGTCCAGTAGGACAACGCTGCTGTTTTCTATAACTCAAGATATCTTACAAATTGACAAGAGTAAAACTGAACAAATATTTTGTTCAAAATCTCTTTTCGTTGAAATAAAAAGACTAATCAAAAGGGGTTTTCTAATGTTTAAGAATCTATCAATCAAACTAGAGACTTATGTTTCAAAATACAGGATCCTTTAATCATGGTATGAATATAACTTTAATGATAAGTATTTTTCTTTTTAGCTATGACCCATTTGGGAGCTATTCTGATAGCGACCAAAAATGGTAGCTATTGCGTTTGTCCTGTCCGTCCGTCTCTGTCTGTCTCCCTCTAACAACTCCCGAACGGAAGGTAGGATCGACAAACGGCCTTCACCATCGTGTTCAGAGGTCCAAACACTGAAGGAATGGGGTATTTTTAGGGGCCAATGGCCCCCCCTCCCTGCATGTTCGAGATATTTGGCATTGTTTTCATTGAATTTGCGCTATTAGCTTAAATGTTAGAAATGCAACCATCTCAATTCAGTTGTCAGCTAACGCTAAGGACTGAGACTAAGGGGGTAAGTTCTCGGACTCATACGTTGGAGGTTGTAGGTTCAGATCCGTATATCTACTGTTTGTTTTTTCCTCTAAATCATTTTTTCTCAACGTACGAGTGGGTTTTTTTTTTTTTCCTTATTTTTCTAATGTTTTTTTTTTTTTCCTTTCGTTAATGTACTTTTTTTTTATTATTATTTTTAATTTTTTTTATTATTATGATTAGCTCTTAAATTTATGCCTTAGCACAAAATTATATTCACTTGTTTCGGAAACCCTTTGGTTTTGTTTTATTTTTGGAATATATCACTCCGCCAGTGTTGGTTTTATCCACGGACTAAACTGAAACCAGTGGCGGATTTTACTGATACGAAGACTAAGAGATCTTTTAGGGTCTAAAGTGTTCGATTTTTTTTCGCCACTTCGATGTCATCTACGGTTGCACTTATTACAAATTCACATAGAGTTTTGTACAATTTTCTTTAAATATTCCAATTGGCTACTACCCCTAAATCACAAAGTTCTCTTCTGATCAAAGCACACACTATGTCAATGTATATTCTTTTCAAATGCTATCTTTTTATATAAAAAAGTTTATTCATTCTAAATTAACATATAATATTTTGATTTTGTAATTCCTAATTATTATAATTATTAACAGTATATTTCATTTTATTTGTCTTTTATAAAAGTTAATCCTATTGAAGACTTTTAACATTAACTGTTGAAGATATTAACAATGACCTCTGCCATTCGGACAGAAAGAGAAAAATAAAATAAAAAGATCACTTGATAACAAGTGCAGGAAAAAGAATAGAAAATGATGAACAAATTTTTATTATTTCCTCATACGATATTTTAGTCCCGTTAGAAACCATAAGTTATATAAACATAATAACAATCTTATCGGTTATTGTATTATATGTTGGTAATAATTTATTAATTTATCTTTTTAATTGTTAAAACAATGGTTGCGAACTGTAAGATAGATATAATCTATAGAAATCTACATTCGTTACAAAGAAGAATTAAAAATAGTTCGTGATGTTGATTTAAAAAAGCTTAAAGACAGATCAAGAAAAAGATCGGGAGTGACGTCAGGCGTAGGAATCTCTATTCTGTGGTGAAAGATGGTCTAAGCATCCGTCTTTCATGCTAAGGATCAATTCTCCTAATGCCTTTTTGTTTTGTTTTTCTTCTCCCTCTCCAGTTTAGTTTTTTTAATCCTGTTTAAATTAGACATATTTTAAATTTATTCTCGCCACTCAAATCACAGGATCACGCAAAGACTGACCTTTACAATTAATTTTTGAGGAGACACGTGCGAGGTAGTGGAGGCAGCCATGATGTCAAGTAGTTCGACAACTTAATTACCAATAGGATGATTGATTTTTACTAGTTTGGAAATTTCCACAAAAAATAATTTTACACACTTCATTACATATCAGTTCAAAATTAAAGTAATTTCACATCATACAAAACGTTTTGCTTGCAGAACTATACTTACAAAACAGGTGGAACTGTGTTTCGGGTTAACGGATATTGTGTAACTTGGTTCAATGACGTCACTTCTGAACTTTTTCTGAAACTGGCTGTAAAGGCCGTTTTACATTTACTATTTCACTCGCCATAAATGCAAGCCATAACGGAGGTCATGTCAGGATAGATTGCGAGTGATTAGTGCACTGCTTTACACTTACCATAACGCCTTCCATCAAACGGAACATTTACACTTCTCAATTGTCATCATGCCTACGTTTTATTTACGAAAAAAATAGCAGTGATTTATATAAAAACCATTTAGTCAATGCATCGGATAGGTGAAAGAATGTCTTTAATTAATTAAAATAGGAAATATTCATGTTTTTTTTCATCGTTTTGTGTTCTTTGTTTTCAGTTTCGATAAATCAGTTTCGATAAATAATTCAGTCTCGTTAAATCTCGATTAATGGCGAGATCTTTTCGAGATGCTCGGTCGCTGTCGATTCAAATTTTCAAGCCGAAATTCTGAAATGATTTTGATTAATAATGTAACATTTTATGAAAGCATCCACGAAAACATAAGGAAAAGATGCCCTCCGATCGCGAAAATCATTTTTGTAATCGGTAATTTTGAATAAATAGATACAAATCGATTGGACTTCCAAGTTCTACAATTCGTCACCAGGAGCGCTATTTGAAATGTCCAGCCATTAGATGTCTAGACATTTCTTCGAAAATAGCCCAGCCTCTAACTGGGACAGATTACTGGACATCTGTGATGTCCAGGTGATGGCGAGTGAAATGTCCAGGTTATGGCGAGTGAAATGGTAAATGTAAAACAGGCTTAAATCATATGAAGGGCATTCCAGGGCAGCCTTGTCTGAACGTGGTTTCGAATCCCGGCATGGGTTTCTTTCCTCTTCCGTGTTTGTTTGTCTTCAAAGGAGATAAAGTCCGACTGTTATGTTACAAGTGCATCCTAGATAGTTATCCAAACGACACAGCAGCATTAATTACTCTTTATGACTAATGATCGAAAAAAATTCATCTGCTCACAAATCGTATGAATAAAGTCAAATAAAAGAAAACTATATCTGATTTTTTTTTAAAAGGGATTAACTTCAGGCACAGACAAGCTGTCTAGGTGGTGGCCGTGTTATTTAATTTCAAGGCCGGATGAATGTTTCGTTTTGTTCATCCCCTTTTCTTCAGTTTCTTTCTTTCCGTCTTTCTACATCACTGTTTACCCTGCGGGTCTTTATAATAGCCCCCAGAGACCGCAATATTAGTTAAGTCATTAAGGTAGATTAGAAGTACACCGGGTATTTCTGTTAGTACATAGCAAGTACACGTAAGTACACAGAACATAAGAAAGTTTCAGTAAATGATACATAAAGTTAAAATGATTTTTTATATTATTTTGTCCGTATGATAATGATGAGTACAGTAACAACACAGACGATATGCAAATGCAGTAAAACCTCGATATAGCGATCCCGCTTAGAGCGCTATCCCGTTCTTTACGCTCCTTTTATACGGTCCCTGGATGTTTTCTATACACAATAAAACCTCGATATACCGCTGTCCCTCTTATTACGCTTTTAGGTCATGGTCCCTTGATGAGCGCAATAACGGGGTTATATTGTATCGTATATTATTTTTATATAATTTTAATAATAAATTTAATGACAGTACATAAAACATGATCTTTGTAATGCCACGCGTTGAAAAAGATAGAGAGGTATTGCTCTGAATAATAGGGACACTTGGGACCCTTAATACTAATAGAGTTACATCCATTGATGCACCTCACTATTTGTTGTAGATCACCCTTTTTATGGCAATAGTCTTTCGAGAGGACAATCCGTTCCTATAGAAAACGCACAAAGTCATATAACAAGGTTTGAGAGCTAATGTTTTGTCGAACACGAGAATGAAATGTTGCTTATGGACTGGCCTCGTTGTTCGCCGATTTCAATCCCATGAACCGCCTTTGAATGATTATGGGGAAGAGGAATTAATCGTATTCTGCACCACCAAAGACTGCGGCTAAGATACGGAAGCACTGGTGACAAACTTACATGCCTTACCTCGAACTACTTTCCTGAGTCTCATTCAGTCGAAGAACAGCCGAAGGGAGGCAGTAAATACCCACTATGAGGCTGACTGACATAAAACTTTGATTCTCTAGTGTACATTATACTGTACATACTATCTACAGATATACCTTGTAATTACTTATTACTTATTAAAAAAAAAAAACATTCATAATAAATAAAATGGCGAAAAAATCATTTATTAATTTTAATTTTCGTTATTTACATAATTTTGTAAACTAAATTTAGGAGTAGTTTTACATTTCACTTCACATTTTCAATCTCAAAATACATCACAGGATTAAAATTTGAAATCAAAATTAAACAAATCACAAAATAATTATCGTAAATTTCTTTCTGTTATTTTTCTTTATATAAATTCAAGACTTTTTTTGTTTTTTCTTCTATAAAATATTATTATTTATAGTAATTTAACGTTTATGTAGCATTATTTTATTTATACAAAACAGACTTAATCTCTGGGCAGTAATCTATTGATTTATTATAACTATAATCCAATGTCAGTGACCTTCAATTTTATAAAAGTTTTCGACCAATGGAACCTGAATGAAGTGTCTGAATCTTTCATCGACTTCTATTTGCTTTGGCCACTGTTTCTTCTTCACGCTTTGGACTTTCATTCTCTATTTAAAAACAAAACAAATCCGATTATGTTATTATTATTACATTTTTGTAATTTATTATATTTTTGATTGTTTTTTTGTGATATACTTTCATTATTGTTTATTTCATTCTTTTATTTAGAGAAAAGATTTCTCTTTCTACTTATTTTATACTTTTTATTTTATTTTTATATTCTTCGGAACCTTGAGAAAGTTTTAGAAATAAAACGAAATATTGGAATCTACTGTTGAAGATGTTGAAGTTTATTTAGTATATCTTATTTTGAAAATTAGAAACATAGTTACAAATATAGCTGCAATATCTTACCTGTATATCACGCTTAGATGTAAACAACCTGAAAACGTTTTATGAAGCTGTTACGTAACAAAAGACTTTAAATAAATAAAAAGTAATTGATTTAGGTTTTTTTGCTTCAACTTATTCGTAATTTCCTGAAAACTTATTTGATGATTAGAACCCTATTTGCATCAGAAATCTCCACCGATTGACTAGCATTTCATCGAAGATGCCTTAAAATACAAAATTTTCATCGAAATGTAACAACATTAAAAGTTTGTAAATTGTTAGAAAGTTAGTGTTAAAATTAAATGTGGCCAACGCACATATTAAAAGATAAAAAGTTAAAACATTAAAAAGATAAAACTACAGTTTCAACTCGACACCGCGAGCCGTTGGCAAATGGCTTTAGACAAGAAGACAGCGGTTTATATGGAGAAACAATCGAAGGTAAACCAATAGAAAATCTGGAAAGTGGGATAAAAAAAATGTGGCCAACAAAAATCAGGCCATTTTCGTCATCCCACTTCCCAGATTTTCTATTGGTTTACCTTCGATTGTTTCTCCATATAAACCGCTGTCTTCTTGTCTAAAGCCATTTGCCAACGGCTCGCGATGTCTATTTGAAGCTGTAGTTTTTATCTTTTTAATATTTTAACTTTTTATCTTTTACTATATAAGTTGGCCACATTTAATTTTAACACTAATTACTGAACGCACATTAAACTGCTTTATTGCTTGTTAGAAAGATCTGGAAAAAAAAAAAGCAAAACAATTTCTTGTATATGAAATCTTGGGTATTATTATTTGAAATAAACTGAGAACAATAACAAAAATTCTTAATGTCAGTTACCAAGCATAACTGAAAAAAAAAAATGATACGAAAACGTACATGCACAAATATAACGATTGATCCAATTTACTCTACAACAGCTTATCAATTTTGTATATCAGTTGCGTTTGTACATCAGACGCCATCTCATAAAACTGATTCTTCAACAACAGCTTGCAGCTGCATCTTGTCTAAGAGATTAATTCTGAATTCTATCAAATCTTTTCTGCAAATACTAAAATCCATCGCTTATGTAATCATATCCGCAAAGATCGAAACCAAGTAATGGATTCTTCCTTTCTCTGCTATTTGAAAGGAAAACCAGATTTCTCTTCTATTTTGATTGGTATATCAGAATTACACACGAGGGTTTCCTGTACTTCTAACATACTAACAGAAACTAATATCATTTTTTTGAAAATTGTTTGTAAGGTTCTTCGATAGAAGTGAGACCTTCTGACAGATCTCTGCCGATATATTATTGAAGTACCAGTATTGACAGATGTCGTCATTAAATAGATACATTTGGCAGATGTCGATGACGTAATTAATAGGATAAAGGAGGAGTCTCTAATTTTGAAAGAAAAGAAGACTGTTTATAGATATATCACTATTTCACATGATGGATTCCTACTTGTGTTTGCTGAAACTCAACTCCCGATAAGGGCTTATGGAACCTAATGGCATAAAGCAAGAAACTCGATCAACGGAACATAGTGACAAAGTCCCAAGATTATATGTTTGAGGATAGAAACCTTTTCAACAAATGCCACATCCTACAATTTTATTTGTTTACAATCAGTCAATTAACTAAGAATTGGTGGCAGCCAATGGATGAGTTCGACAAAATCCCACCACTTATGACTCACTTGACCTTTCTTTTTTCTCTTTTAAATCATTACAATCGTCATCATCTAATATTCCAGGATTACATTGTCTGTTCCGGCTTCGCCAACTTGTCCTGTGTATTCCTGCACTTCTTTCCTGTTGGCTTTAAAATCTAGTGCCCGTTTGTGAATCATACTTGAAAGAGTACGTGCTCTTTCCATTTTATTTTGTACTGGACTCTGTTTCAGCCTGAATACTTAATGTTTTTTTTATGCGGTAGTTTCTGATTTAAATCATTAAAATTATTCCTCCATTTAACCCATCTCTTGTCTTATTCTTTATTCGCATATAAATATTTCCCACTCTTTCCAATTTTCAAACTGACTTTATCAATGACTTAATACATAACACGCAACTACTTTCAATTAATCATATAGACTTAATAAGCTTAGCTAAAACAAGATAACCCCAATATTAGGAAATTTATTACCTATTAACACCTACATTCTGCTTTTCCTCACTTTGCTATTTCTGCAATTTCAAAAGAATGTTGATAGACGTTGTTCTCTTGGGTTAAGACTGAGATCTCTGACGTTTTGACTTCAGTTGTGTCATTGATTAATGAAGAGACAACTTCTTCCTTCACATTCAACACCGCCCTTGGGCTCTTCTCTTTTGTGGAAGCAGCTGAAATACAAGCAGAAAACAAAGCAACCACTTCCACTGTGGGTTTGAGGACTGTAGCTTCAATTGCTTCCTCAGATGTAGATGAGTTATCTTCCCTATTAAAAGAATTATTATTAAAAGTCAGAAAACAATGAAGGATGCTAATGATATTTATAGTCACAAAAAAAACACTGAAGAAATCAAGTAACCAAAGCTAAAGTCAATTCAAAGAATTACCGTATTTATCGGTGGATAAATACGCGCTTTTTTTCCTAAAACTTAGGGCTGAAATCCTACCTGCATGTTTTACGCATTTACTATTTTTCTTTTAAATTTTATTTTTTTTACCCAAACTTCCTTCTCAAAATTAGGGGGCGTTTTATACACTAAAAAAAAAAAAGATACTTAATATTGTACAATGGATAAAAACTAGAAAATTCAAAGACTTTAGTCTCTTCATCAGTCTCTTCATCGAAAGCACAGGATGGGTATCATGTAAATATGTCGTTACTTTGTAATGCCTGACAGGCCATCTCACTACATGGGATTATTCTTTACTCAATGGTAAAGCCGCTTTTTTTTCCCCTTTATTACTCCTGTTTCTTCTTCCTAGTTCCTGTAGAGTAAATATGTTATAAAATAAATTCATTGTATGTATTCTACTTTTCCCCTCAGAAAGAAAAATTAAATAACAAACATGTAATTGTATTGAAGTTATTTAGAAATACACTTTGCTTTGTTGATTTCGTTTCTGTTAAAAACATCTTTTCACTGTAATTTTCAACTTCAATCCTCCTTCATTTTGAGGTTTTCAATTTTATTTCGCTTCCTTCCAATTGAAGTCATTCCCAGGAAATAAAATTAATGAATTCCTAAAGTAATAGGTTTCTTGCTTTGTTTCCTTATGACTACAAGACATTCATTTATATAAAGCAAAAAATAAATTACAAATTCAATTCTAATAAAAAAAAGGTATTCCAACCATTCCTCCATAACAGAAGTAATTGCAAGGAAACATTCACAGTTCAGAAAAAAAAATAATAAAAAAAAAAGCTTAATTGTTGAAAGATATTTTAAAAGCTTTCATTCAAATAGTTACTAATTATTTATGATATTAAATTATTCCATGATTTTTTCGCGAAATCCTTGGTCTTGCTTTGCAGAATGTTGGTTAACAATCACTGCTTTAAACAACTAATACAGTGAACCCCCGATATAACGCGCATGTCGGGCGGGAAACAACCCCCGCGTTATAAGGTGAATCGCGTTATACCGAGCGGCGCGGTGGCGACACAATAAATTTACTCAGAACAATTTGAGCTATATACTGAAACATCCCATCAACTATATATATTATGTATTTTAATAATAAATACTGTAAATTGTTTTGTTTTTTTTAAGTGTTTTATTAAAATTCACATAACTTAGTTATACATCTTAATAAGTACCTATATTTATTATTTTATTCACGTACATAAGGTACGCTTAAAAATATGTAAAAACAGACACTATCTATAACTTGACTAAAATCTATGTATTCGACATCATTTCAATTACAAAACGTCACTTAAAAAAGTGAGTAATTTTTGTTTGTTTGCTTTGTGATAACTTCTGTATCATTTCCCTTATTGAAAGATTCCAATTGCAACAATCTGACACTGTTAATATTTTCGTGTGATTCAGCCCATTTTATAACAGTTTTCATGGCTGTTATTGCTTCTTTGGTTGTTGGCTGTATATCAGCTATCCCACTAGCACTTTCATCATCATCTTCTGTTTCTTCTTGACAATCTTCGTCACCGCAAATGGATTCGATAATCATTTCATCAGTCATATTCTGACAACGCCGCACGGACCTGTATAAACTTATCGCGAACATCGCCGGCGCTATAACCGAGTGCGCGATATAGCGAGCAGCGTTATAACGAGGGTCCACTGTACAACAAAAGAATGGACGGAATGACAATCCATCCACAAATTATATACTAATGGTTATTAACAAATATAAGTTGATTGTTAGTAATTTAATTCATCAAAATGTATAATTTCAAGTGATTTCGAATTACAGCCCCAGCTAAATTTACAAATTTTTCATCTACATCTACCCCTTCATTTCGGTTCATATTAAGTCCTCACGTATTTCTAATAAGAATACTTTCTATTATTTTCCTTGTGGTTGTGTTTTTCTCACTACATATAAAGTTTTACTTCACTCTTATGTCCACATCCAAAGCAGCAACCTCTAATATGTCGGTTTGTTTTCTTTCTTTTATACTTACTATGTTCTACTCTACTTTCCCTTACAATCCGCTTGCTTTCCCCTAAATAGAATTTCCAACAATTATCACATTCCACCCTATATACCACCCCCATTTCATTTTGATTCACTGCTATTTATTTTTTTTACTTAGAATATTCTTTACTTTGTTTTTATATTCAAAAGTAAAATGAGATTACTTTAAAACTGAATGGTGACATCAACCACTGTTACTTAAAGTCCAATACGGCTGATTTCATCTCAATCTTCCAAAATGAAGATCTATTACATTTCCATCAAAGTTCTGTGGCTGCTTCCGTGTAAGAAAATAATAAATTCGTTTATTAGTTTTAAAAAAGAAAGGTATGGATTCAATCAGTGGCGAATATAGAATATATTTTCGGGGGGAGGGCCAAGATTAATATAAGGTTAAGTAATTTTGAGTAGACACCCCATGGAAACCTATCTGTTCAACCAAAAAAAAACGTTGAAAGGTCATACCTTCATTATTTCGGGGGGGGGGGCCTCGCCCCTCCCCCTTATATACGCCCCTGGATTCAATCAAATAGTAAAGTAATATTGTTAATAGTGTTTAGTATTCATACTAAATATTTTATCGTACGTCAAAACAAAATAATTTATATAGATGAGTCCGAAGATCAAAGTCGTCCATTCATCATCTCTTCTTCTGCGATCAAATAAGTCAAACATTATTTATCCCATTCAGTTTAAACTTTCTTAGACAGGTCGGAATCTCTGTTATTCTTTTTAAAACAGTACTGCGATTGCACAAGACAAGCAACCCACAGCTTCATGTCTAAATAATTACACCACGAAGTAATGGCAAAATGTAATTCCGAATACGAAATCTTTCCAAAAGGACACTAGGTATCTGAACAAGAGAATCCATTGTTTCAATAATTAATTAGACATTTTAGAAAAATATATAAAAAAAAAACTAAAAAAAAAAAATAAGAAACAACATCAAGATTGGAAATAAAAATTACCTGTTTATATTTCTATTATATTTACTTCTTTTAATTGGCATTTTATATTAGTCAGTTGATGCATTTGATAATCCAAGGGATTTAGGATTAAAAAAAACAGAGTAAAATAACTACTTTATTACTGTCTTTTCCCAATTAACTGTCCTGTTAGTTTTTCTATATATTTTTCGTAGATGATGACACCTAACATTGGAGATAGGAAATACCGAGGATAACAAATACCAAAATATACTCAATGAAAAGAAAATAATAATAATAATAATAAAAAACTTACCTGGAAGAATTTGGTAATTCAATGACAGGTGAATCAACCTCGCCAATATACGTCAGATCTTCTTCCATCTCTTCTTCCTATTAGAAATAATATCATACAATCATTGATATACACTAAATTTTATAATATATTTACATCTTTCATAATTGCATCAACGGAACCCTACCAATGGCTCTATCGTAACTCTTTTCGGGCTGGTAGTTTCGTAGACGTCCAGCAATATCTGTGGCTCTTCTGCAATCAAAGTTTTTTTTCGACTTGTCTCCAGCGCTAGCTCACGATCGCTGTCGAAATCCAGAAGACCGTGGAAGACGGGTCCCAGACTGTTGACTTCGGCTTCGACGTCTTGAGTTTCAGTGGCCTCGGACTCCAGCAGTGCTTCTTTGGATGATTTCCAATCAATAGCCCCGTGAAAGATAGGTCCTTCCCTTTTGCACTGCTGCAACAACAGGCGTTCGGAGAATGTTAACGACCCGTGATCAGAGAACGTGACTGTGATTGGCTGCTCAGCCAACAAATCAGAACCCTCCTTAGTTTGACCTAAATAAACCAATCGCTCTTTTAAAAACAGGAATTAATAATCAAATCTAATAAATTCTCGTTATCCGCTGATTCCGTTCCGTGGTTTTGCTTATCCGCGTCTATCGCCACACGTGGTCTCTTCGCAGCCATTCGCAGTAGTGAAAAAATTTTGATAGGTCTAACGCGCAGCGTCGTTTTGATATCATTCCATGTATTCTCAGTATTTTACGCTGTTTTTGTGATTAATTTATTAAACTTCCCGTTTTATGTGTCAGTTTGATATTAAAATGAGTATTTACATGTTTTATGTTAAGCTTCTTTTTGGATAAACACCAAACATAAAATACCCTTTATAAAATATATACTGAGATGTGTTCATATTGATATACGGGAAAAGTTCTTTACAAGAATGATTCACATAAGAATGTGTTTGTCGTAATGGATAGCGAAAGTGAAAAAAATCCGCGGGAACCAAACCATAATTTTTTTCCATAGGATTAATGTTTCCGTTATCGCGGGGTTTTGCCAGGAACGTAACCCTCGCGGATAACGAGAATGACTGTACTTAATTTTTGGATATATATACATACATTAGATTAGATTAGATTAATTGAAAGTGGGTGGCATGACTGCCGAGCACGTCGACCTGAAAGATCTTTTGTACTATCCCACGGAAAGAAGGACAGACGGAGAGAAAGACTAAGAAAGGATGGTGTGAGAAATGCAGGGGAAACGGGAGAACCCTGGGAAAACCTGCACAGCGCGGATCGCCACCATCAACGAAACCCACATGAGAACCGAACCCGGGACTGAGAGGTGAGAGGCCAGTGTCTTAGCGACATCGCCAACCGCGCGGCCTACGTACATACTATATATCATAAACATTTCACAAAGTTTAAATTGTTTGAATATCATTTGTACAATATCTATACACTTCTATAACTGCAGTAGTTAGTTTGGGAAGAATTGGGTTAGAATAAGTTAATCCATATACTTCTAAACCATTATAAAGCTTTGCTGTTTGCTCAAATAATTCGAACTCTTTAAGCACAACATTGTACTTACAAAACTCATCAGCGAAGGTAACACAAGGGTCATCTTCTAGATCCGCAGGGTTTATCCAAACCTCCTGAGACTTTTGATTGGAGGAGGAACGCCATTCTTGCAAGGCCTCCTGAAAATACTTCGAACTTTCCTCTTCATTAAACTGTCCACTGAGTAAATTATCTTCCAAATTATTAGGACTCTGAAAGAAATTTAAACAAAAATTTAAAAGAAAAAAAAATAAATTCAAATATTTTTGAATTCGAAAGAAAAAAAAAACCTATTATTTAAGAGGTAAGGTACATTCATGATATTTTGTTATAAAGTCAACATTTCAACTGAAGATTGAAAGGTAATGACTAAGACTCCACAGATTTAGATCATACTTTGTACTAAAATATTCTATTAGAGTAGTTACTATGCGAGCAATTTGTATTGTCTATAAAATATGTTAATAAACTCAATGAATGCACAGGTAATTTCGCTATAACACTTTAATGATTAAAATCGTACATAATGTACAAATGCTTAATAGTGAATGTAAGAACAAAATAACAATAAACTGAAACCAAGAACTACCGTTCGTTTTTGTTTACGAGAGCCTTCAACGCTTTTGCGCATGCGTCAGGTCTCCTTCGATTTCTTCAAAATAGGGAGTGAGAAGAAATAAAGAGTGGATGTTTACTTTTTATCAGTGTTAGTTTACTAGTAGCTGCGTTCTATTTGCGTTCTATTTTCGGGAAAGAATTATGGAAAGAATAAATACTATTGCAAAAATAACAGGTACTAAAAAAAAACACAGGTCTTCGGAAAGTGCCCATCTCAGCGTATCACCCCTTTGCGGAGTAGAATCGTCCGCCAGTTATCGTTCTCGCTTTTGAAACCGAACAGTACATTTTTTTGCAGCGTCTAATAAAGAAGGTAAACAAATACTTTTTCAGTGCTCACAATGGAGTAACAACAGTTTTTAGGCTATATAGAATGTACAGTTCGTGTAACTTTCAGTCTTCATAAGAGCTTGAATCAATAGCTTAACAATCGCATATAAATATATTCGAACTGTCATCTTGCGTTTGTCATCTGACATGATACGGCATTGTGCAAAACGAACACTGTATCTACTGATCACCTGTCTTAAGTCGAACATTTTCTTCATAGCTTTCTCCACAAACGCCACATTTCCAATCGTCATCTTTTTTTTTTACATTTACTTTTCATATTTTGAGAACAAGATCGTGAAGTTGTAGGTTGATTAGTCCTGCACTTCAGTAGGTCTGCACACTGTCTATTTTCTAGGTCGATGAACTTGCTTTAGGTCAGGAAAAATTTCGTTCAGACATTTTGCGGAGGCATCTCTTTGCTTTCGTCTTTTGGTAACGACTGGGTTCTTGATTCTTGCAGCAATTGTAAAGGTTAGCAAGGTGGATTAGATGAGTTACAAGGATCTGTTACTTCTGGTTCTTGCCGAGTTTGAGGATCCAACGGGTACATTGTTAATCCAAGATGCGGCAAATGCTTCTGCAGGAATAGCATTAGAATATATATGGATGGATATATTCCTGTTTTCTTAAAAGAAGCCATGATGTTTGAAGTTGACAAGCTTTTATAAAGTGCAGGGTTAAAAATCACATCTGTTTGGTTTGTATTTCGTTTGTATCTCTTTGTATTACTTAACAGCACAGGTAATCTTGTGATAGTGAGGTAATTTCGTGACAACATCTAAGGCAAAAACAGGCTAATAATTACATCTCAAACATGTTAGGCTACCACTTGGTAACACGTTAACTAAAAATGTTTGACTTTCACACCCATTTTCAAGCACCGAAGTCAGAGGTCGTCTGAACTCACACAAAGCAAAGCTTATCCTTAAGAATTTTATAGACTTTCTTAAGGAGCTCATGTCTTTAAAATACGATTTACAGACATATTACTACTACAGAAAATTAGAGTAACAAATCAGTTATGAAATAAAATACCAACATTTACTTACTTCTTTAATCTGTCCTCCGTAACTGGTCTCAAATGCACGATGTCAATCAATCTTTCGGAAATAGCGAACAATAACACTTCGTTATTTTTGTGTTTTGAGTTCAAAACAACCGCTCCACCTACAAAACTGTTCCAGTTGGACAACGAGGATGTTTTCTCCATCTCGTGGCGAAAAATGAAAACCTCAGGAGTTTACCTTTGTTAGACACAGTTGATTAAAAAATTATCAGGAACTTACCTACATCACGAATATACCTTACCCTATTATATTTTAGATAATGGAATATACATCACCGATTAATATTTTCTGATTAATTTTACATATTTTGAAAAACAATTTAAATCTTTGCAAACTGCTGAGCTCTGAAGGATGCTTTAGTTGATGCAATTAGTAAGTACAAAGAAGTTCCTGAAGACCATGAAGCCTACATTCCTTTAAATGTATTTTATTCTTCTTTTTTAAAACCGAGAAAATTAACTACGATGCCTCCGTCAATTATCTCAACCCAACCAGTCATAAAATTTCCATTGGCTAAAACTGATTAAATCCAATTAAAGAACGCGCAAATTTAAAAGGATTACGTTCGAAAGAATTCCCGTGAGAGGCAATTGTTTTACTTACATCGTTTTCCTGTGAAGCTTTTGTCGCCTTCTTTTTGCAAATTTATTCAAACGAATCCATCCGAAGACATTTTGTAGGCAAACTTTAGCTAATCCTCTGTTCATAACATTGCACGCCAAGTTGCAAGATTCATGGTTCCGAAGTTATGGGGAGCTGTTTTCACCAGACACTAACGGATTAAGAATCTAACTTTCTTTTGGCAACATTTCATTCCTTTCCTAATAAGAAAATCTCCTCCCTCCGATAAAACAATAGTTTTGTATAAAAGCTCAATTCTTCACAGACACATGATTTTCGTGATCTTTTCGATGATTTGCTTTTATTAACGTGTTTTATTCTTATTTTAAATAGCGCCCATTAGAAACCTTCACTAACCTTCAATGTATCATCAATGACTTCTGGCTTTAATTCTTCTATAACTAAATTGGCTTCTGTAGATTTGCTTGAATTATTCAAAGGAGACACGTTCTTCAATGGAGCGGAATTAATCTGTAAGAATAAGAAACAAAAAGGAAATCTTGAATTGCTGGTAAAATTCTGAATCTGTAGTGAATCGGGAGGGTGTGGGTGTTTCTTCCGGGAGAGGTTTGTTAAAGGTTCTATTCACACTGAAAAATAAGATCAAACAAATATCAAATACTTAACAGTTTACGAACTTTCAAAACGGCTTAAAGAAAAAAAAACAAAAAGAAGTTGTTTTGGGGTATGTGGTTTTCCTGACTACTTGTGTAAAATTAGAACAACGGAGTTAATCAGTTGATTAAATCAGATTCAATTTGTATTAATGTAAATTTTTAAAATCATATACATAAATATATTTAAACAATTCGTAATGTGATTCTGATGTCTTTTTCTTCAATTCACACAACTGATATACGTGTTCTATTTGGTAATTTGGTAGAAATTCAGTAATGGTTCGTTTGCATGTTTTTTTGTTTTATTTTGGGCGTTGGACAGTATGGAATTCATTTTTTGTATTTGTTTGGAGAGTTGGGGAGTTCATGATAAAAATATAACATCAGAAAAAAAGTTAGATTTACATTGATTTCTGGAATTCTTCTCGGGTTTCCAACCAAGTAAGTGGTTCAAGCTTTCGGATGCCACCGTAGAGTCCATCTTCATGGAATGAGAAGCGAGATCAATGTGGGCTTTTTAAATCGATTTTAATCAAACTTCTCATTCCCTGAAGATGGATTCCATGACGGCGTCCGAAAGCTTCAACCTCTCCAAAATTCTTTCTTGGTTGAAAACCTAGAAGAATTCTTTAATCTTCGTCGCCAAGAAATTCTCAAGTGTCATTACATTGGTTTAGATATAAAAGAGAAAATTGATTATTACATCAGGTTCAAGATTTAAGAATTCCTTACGACTGCTACTTAGAACAACCTTAGAACAATATTGAATTGTGTCAGAAGCAGGTTTAAGTCCTTCATTTGGAAATTAAAGATGTTGTGAAATCTTTTTTCTTGTAGGCTGAAAACTACTTCGTTGGAATACTTGGTTATTCCAATGCATCTTCCATTATATTTTTCAAAGTCATTTGACAAGCTTTTATTTAATTTATAATTTGAAAAATAGACTTGCGCATTGCTAATATCATTTAAGTTGTAATAGTTTATTAATGAGTAATTTGACGAAATTATTATCATTAGTGCTTTAGTTCTTTTCTTTCGTTGTTTGTAGCGTCTTTTTTATTTTGAATTGTATTAATTTAGGGGTTGTTGGTTGTTTGTGAAAATATGAAATAACGTTTTAATTTCATCAGTCTGAGGCTTCTTCACTGGAACATAATTACCGTTGCTCTGTTGAAGTTTCTCAAGAGTGTTGTTTTTCTAATGCTTCGATTCACTCCACTGGTAATTGATTCTTCTGCTCATGCTGTTTCTTTTCTAATTACGGAAGTTTCAATTTTGTCCCTAATTAGGAAAACCTTTGCGATTTACTGAAGAGAGGCATCAGTTCTCGTCTTATAATATAATCTGATGCATTGGTGCATGTTATTAATGTTATTTTCCTTAATTACGGCAAAAGAGGTTCAATGTACCTACATTCCTTCAAGATTTCAAAGATTCTATTGTCTGCTAAAACAAATAAATCAAATCTTGTCTTTGATTGTCAATTGTTTATCAACGTCTTCTTTAAAGAAACTACAGTTAAATCAATTAAATAATAGTTCACGCTTTTTATGTGTATTTCTAAGTTCTTTTCAATTTATTCTGAAATGTTTAAGTCATACATAGCTTGTTACATAGGTATGTACGGTAGCTTCCGGTGGACCCATAGGCCTTTACAGGGACTCTGCAGATAACGCTCTCAATGTTTCAATGTTGAGATCGGGTGGTCAGCCCAATGCTCGCCCGCCTATGCCTCCGGGAAAGAAACACGATACACTGTAATTTTGTCAAGAACTCTAATGCATGTTGGAAAATGATTTCAGATTTATTTGTTTCCCTGTTCCTGTACTGATATTAAATCTCCAAGTATTTTTGATTCAATCAAAAAATAATAATCATCACTTTGTCTTCTTGTGAGGTTTCCATTGATTAACATTACAGAAGAGTTATAACGTTTTTTACCTTCAAGGAAGGTAGAAATGCAGAAAGAAATGGAAATGCTACTTAGGATATACATCAGTCAGACTTGCCTTTGAGGTATTGAATGAAACAAAGATTTCTTATTTCAGAGTTAAAGGCAACTTAATCAGTAACAACCACTAATAATTTATCGTTTAAATGCTTGATTAGAAAAAACAGAAAAATGTGATTGTGAAGAAAACATTCGAACTCAAACTGCAGAAGGGCCCTCAAGAGGCTCGGTTCAGATTCTATCTTTGAGAAATCGTCTGGAGAGAACTTCTTCAATTAATCCAGGCCTTTAACTTTCTTTGCATCTTTGAAGAGAAACAATCACATAATTCCCCTTCCTTGTAAACTGAGAAAGAGAGGTTATATTCGCCAAGGTTACAGCTATCGAGGAGAAGATATATAAACAAAGTATACTTAGTTGTTTTTTTTGTATTAAATACCTGTGAGAGATTATTGATAATCAGGGAGCTTGCAGCCAATTCTTCCATTTTATCTGTCTTTGAAGGTTTCTTTAACGGAGTTTTCTTGCAAGACATCTTGGTCGGTTTTAATCCACCCGCTACAATAAAAGAAACGAGTTACAAATGTAATCCACTATTTTAAATAGAGAAAGTCTGAACTGAAAAGCATTAAAAGAAACCCAAAATTCTATTTATTTTTCGTAATGTTTTTTTGTGTATGTTAAATTGCACGTTGACTTTTATTGAACAATTGGAAAACAAACTTCGGTTTGTTTTTTTTTGTTGTATATATAAACAGAATAATCAAGATAATAGTTCTTTCTAGAATGAATTTACAAAACAGATTTTATTTAACAACTTTATAAACAAGTTCTTTATTAATGAAAATCCAAAATTCGTCTTTCTTATAAATATAAATAATTCATAATAACCTCTTTTTCCTTAACAACATCATTTAATTCTCAATATTTCAATTCCTTTAGCAGGAATCTTCTTCACGGAGACTACAGAAAAATGTAGAGAAACTAACATTTTCTCTAACATTTTTAAAACAGAATTCCAATCATAAACAATCATAGTACAAGCTTTCGTGAACAACAATCACAACCTTTCCTTAATAACAAAATACATTTATACATTTATACGTGAAGAAGATTTGGGCTAAAGGAATTGAAATATTGAGAATTAAATAATGTGGTTAAGGAAGAAGAGGTTTTTATGATTTATTTATATTTATAAGTTCTTTATTATTTAAGAGTCCTATGCAATTTTCTCTGATATCGAAATTGAGTTCGGACTCACGAATAGAACACAACCTTTTCTCACAATCTATTGCAAACGAGACTCTGGGGTATTTCCCACATCGTTAAAAGAGAAATAAAGAGGCCTTTCGCATCCTATTGTTCAGAAATCGTCTTCAGGTCTGAGAGATAGAATTGGGAGGGCGTATAAATAGACACATTAAATATGCAAAACAGTAAATACATAGCCAACAACAACGTTTCCCTCCATTTTCTACCTCCATTATCCCAAAAATTTTAAGAAAGACCCTCCACCCTAAGCCCACTCCCTTTAACAATGATCTCCCTAAAGTTTTATCCCCCATTTCTCCCACCGTAACTCCAAAAATCAAAGTTACAATTTCCAACCAATTTTCCTTTCCCCTCCAAAAATCAGAAATATTATATCCCACCCCCACTCTCCAAAAACAAGATATCTACTAGATTCCGTGTTGCTGCGGCCAACGTTATATTGGTCAAACTAAACGTTCCCTCGGCTAACGGCTACTCGAGCACCAACAAGACATAAGAAACCGGAAAAATACCGCCATCACCACCCACGCCAGCATGCCCGGTAGTCCTTCAACTGGGATATAGCCATCATTCTGTCTCAACCCTCCACCTATATTTCCAGAAACATTGAAGAATGTGTTCATATTCTCAAAGCAGGATCCACCTCAGTCAACTTACATGATGGCCTAGGCCTCCACCAAATTTGGAAATGACTTCTCTTCCCCAACACCACGTGTTGGGAAACGACGATCTCTCTTCGGTCCGCCGGTTTTCCCGCCCAAACTAACCTTCCCGCCAACTCCCAACTTCGTTCACAGTCATATTAGGACTACATCTATTCTAACTAAATGGAGCAAATCCATCCCTCCATTAGTAGTGTAGGTAGGAGTTAGTGACGAATGGGACGACGTTGTGTAAAGGGCAAAATGGCGGCAAATGAAGAATTGATCTCTCTCAAAATGATTTCGTTTTGTTTTCCTTTTCTTGTCGGACTGTTTGAGGTTCAAATTTCCTTATTTCCCACGTCCAGTGCAACATTCGCTCGGGTAATAAAAAGCGTAAATAAATTATTACCTACAGTTAAATTAACATCTGTCTACTCTAAGCTCTGTAGTAGCTGTTGGGATGAGATGTTGTCGTAAAAAAAAAAAAAATAATCATATGCATCACTTAAAAGAAAATCATTCACAAAGTCACTGACACTTTTGTCTGAATTTATAGATAAAACTGGAGCACCTTAATTACAGATCAGGTGACAAAATCCAATGACAGACATTCTCAGGAAATGTTCCTTATTTCCTGAGATCGTCGAAAGAGGAAACCTGTTGAGGACTGTCTTTTCGTACAAAGGAATTTACAAATCTATTTCCTTGAAGCTCTTTTTAGACACTCAGTGACCATTTCTAGTCAAACTGAAGATGTAATGAGAATGAGTCTAGGATTTCTCCTGAAACAGATTTTTCAAAATGTTTTAACTGACAGGGAGACCTTGTTTAAGCAATATGGAGCCAAAATGAGATTAAAATTATCACATCTGGAGAGAACGTAATTATCCTCGAGCATTAACGAGGATCATTTGATGTGTTACTCTGAAGAGAAGGGAGAATTCTTATTAGTTAGCGATGTTAGCATTCTTATGCTTTCGGGATGCTGATGCCCCAACTGTATTTTCTGTCATTAATGCTTTGGATGATTTCAATGTTGGTTCTTACACTGCCTGCTCAATTGAAAGTGGATACCTGTGGTATGGAACAGACGCTTTATTTACAGTGTCTAATAGCGCGTACTGTGGCCTTTTGCCCTAAGCACAAGACATGGCATGCTCTCTACCACTTTCTGATAACAAGCCACCAATATTTTTGCCCACTCCTCCTTCAAAGCCTGCACAAGTTGGATGCGTGTTTGCAGTCGCATCGGACGCGCACGAATCCGGCGCTCCAATTCATCCCATATATGTTCAATAGGGTTGAGAGCCGGAGTCTGGGCGGGCCACTGAAGTTCCTGAACATTATTCTCCGGAAACCAGGCGCTGACAACACGGACCTTATGGCACGGCGCATTATCGTGCTGGAACACAAATGGCCCTTCACCGAACTGCAACCACAACATAGGAAGCATGGAATTGTCTAGAACGTCCAGATCACCTCGATCATAACCAACGGACCATGTACAGACCAGGAGAAACACGACCACACCGTCTCACCAACACCTAAAACTTCACTGTTTGGATGACACACTCAGGTAGCAGCCGCTCCCCGGGCAAACGACAAACTAAGGTGCACCCATCCGATCGGTAGTGTGTGAAGCGTTTCGTCGCTCCACCTAATGCTCTTCCAGCGATCCATCGACCAAGACCGTCGCTCTTTATACCAGGCCACACGACGCTGGGCGTTTACAGGGGTGATGTTAGGCTTGTGGGCAGCAACCCCACCCGTGTACCCTAAGGCATGGAGTTCCCGACGAATCGTAATGATACTGACAGTTGTTTCCGTTGCCTGCTGGAAGTCCTGCCGCCTTTGTTTCGTTGGAACAGCTCTGTTCTGCTTCAGGACCCATTGGTCTCTATCAGTCAGCATGTGGCTCGGCCATCTCCATGACGTCGTGTTTCCACTCCTTCACGTTTCCACTTCGTGAGAATAGCACCCACGATCGGTGGGTGGCAGGTTCAGTGTCGCTCCTATGGTTCGCACACTCTGGCCAGTAATGTGGCAGCCTATGACTACTCCACATTGAAAATCGCTCAGCTGCTTTGATGGTGGCATTTTACCTCACCACATTTAGACACCAAATTACTCCACTACACATGATCGTGTAGTTTTATAACAAATATATTCAAATTATTGCCCGAATTTGCATGGGTTGTTCTCTTACGGTAAGTGTTCACCTTCAATTGATCAGTCAGTGGATATTTATATTTGAATCATCCATATCGGAAGGATTGCAGTTTATATCTTCTCATTTGATCGCAAAATAATCTGCCTGGGACGCTTTAAGGCCATGAGCTAACAACGACCACTGACTGAACTAAATAACCTGTTGCCTGCAAAGTTCATCAAACAGCTTTTTTCACTCAGTCATTGCAGGAGTCATTCGTGGAAATAGTTTTATTTAGTAAACATTTGCTGTAACGCAAGTTACAATGTATTTCAATTAGAGAAGATGATCATTAGTTTGAAGATTAAAATAAAAGTTAGTTTAGATATATTTAGATGTCGGGAATGTTTGTCAAATTCACAGAAAAGTCGGTTAAAAGATATCGTGAAATGCGTTTTAATTTTTAAATATTCAAACATGCTTTTGAAAATGAAGTTCAAAGAGAACCGTCTTTTGTAAGAAATTATTCATTTCAAATTCTCAAACGCTTTCTGTTGAAGTAAACATGCGACCTTCGCAGACTTGGAAACTGACGATACCTATTCATAAAACATGATATTACTTTATTTGTAAGACGATTTATAGAATTTGATCAAAGGATATTCCCAGTTATATTCATCAATTAATTAAACGGCTCTATTCGTAACTGACCTCTACTTATTTTGAAGAAAATCCCTGATGCTGTTGATAAGTAACGAATTCGATTGACTTATGATTGATCGAGAATCTTTATTCTAAATCGCTCCTTGCGCACTTTTAGTGTACGAGGTTCAAAATTGCAAAATGCACTTAGTTTCCAAGTCACTGAACTCTTCAATATGAGAGGAAAAGACGAAGATTCTAGAAAAAACAAAACAGTATTTCTTTTTGTCTGCTGCTAGGAACGACACCGTTGCTGTGAATCAATTCTTGATCGTTCCCCATTTTTAACATTATTCTTACCAAACCATCATTTTTAATGTAAGATGACATCTTCCACATATTTCTAGATTCTTGTCATTGCCGCTAGGACTTCTTTTCCGAACGAAAGAGTGATTACCAGTAATTTTGACTTCAAATGAGTCTGCGATCAATTTTAATTGTGAAGCTACCTCAAAGGTGAATGCACGGACATTCATTCGCTGGTGAATTTGAAAGGTAACATTTTGTCTAATTTATTAACATGTCCCTTTCCAATTCATCATCTTCTGCAGTAATCAGATTGTCGAGGGACGGTATGAGGGGGACAAGAATTCCCCTAAATCCATACGATGCGAACTCCACCTTTGTCCCAATGGTGACTTTCGAGATTATCTGAATTCTCCTTCCTTATATGAAATCTGAATATTCTTAATTGAAATATACTTTCCCAAACTTCCCAGCTACAAATTCTGATTTAAGATTTATCAACTGAAATGAAATGAATGTTTAAAAAATTTTGATGCAACAAAACATAGTAAATAAAACTGTATAAATAGCTTTGGGATTATAATAGGATTAAATCCATAAATGCTGCTCCTAATTTACTTTATTTCAATTTTTTTTTCTTAAGGACCTAAATGCACTTTCACCTAAATTTGTGCTGATGTAATTCAAAGCTGATGTAATTTCAAAGATTCAAGAAAAGATAGTTGGACTGGTGAGAATGGAGGATGTCCTGGATGAAGAGTATCGAAAAGCGCGAAACAGCTGTCATAAAAACATTAGTTAGGTGTTAGTATTTATTGATAAAAATGCTCAAGCTTTTTATTTAATTAATGCATCCCTTTAATTCACTTTGAGATGGAATAAATGTGGAAAGGATTAAAACATTCATGAGTATCGCAGCAAAAGTGATTCCAAATGGCTATTAGAAATAAGACTTACCATTTCCTAAGGCTTTTAGATGAACTTTTGCATTTTCCTGGAACTGAAAGGAAAAAAAGAATAAGAATAAAATGATATTATTATAAATAACTGTCATCATCGAAAAAAATGAAAACCTCTACGTAATTAATGTTAATCAATTGAGTCTCAATTTACAATTAAATGAATTCGAAAGTAAACAAGGAAAAGACAATCAAAATGGATTTCACGACTTCCAGCTAAAACAGTTAAAAAAAAAGTTCAATTACAAAGAGAAGGATCAGAGATTACTGCAGCAGAAGATATTAAAATGAGGATTTTTTTCTATTTCATTTTTCTTCAGGAAGTACCTGTCTACTTATCTATCTAACTGTGATAATTCTTAGACTATTGAGAAGATTGAGTGACTTAAACATTTCCCAAATTGTGAGACGGAGACTCTTACATTTCCATCTGACACTCCAATAAGAGTGCAGGAAATCATTCTTACTGAAACAGAATGTTAAAAATCTTTCCACTACAACCTACAGATATTTTAAAAATGAACTTTTTAATCATGCTTATACTTCTCTTTACTAAACCTTATTTCTGAATAAACATAATAGAATTTAAAATTTAAACATTACCAAGCAAACCAGAAGCTGTTGTCAGTTGGAATCCTAAGAAAGCTATTTCCTGCTATTAACACTCGCCCGTTACCAAGCGGCTGAGTAGAGAAACGTAGTTCCTTGATATTATTTTGTTTTTCTAGATATCCGCTGAGAGAGTAACCATTTATCCCATAATCCAAAGCTCTGAGCCGTCTATTGCCTTGCTAACTCTGGATGATGAGCATTAATTGTTACGTCGCTCATAAACAAACCGTATTATGCAATTATAATGTTGTTGTTTTTCATGCTAACTATGAAAACAACAATTTTTATTTTCAAAGATTTCAATGTTGTTAGGTAGTGATCAACAGTATTTTATAATAAATGATGTCCAGAACAATCTTTGTAATTGATTTTATTATCAATCGATAAAAGACTTTTTGGAAATGTAAAATGACTGCAATCAGCAATACCCATCTTCATCCATAATTGTTATAATGAGCATGTTTTCTTCAATTGACCTCACGCGTATGATTTTGATTACCGCAAGTAATATTTGCTTCCCCGCCCCCATATTTGTTGCCAATTGATTTAGTCGTTATGTCCCTCCTTCCTAATGGTTCTGTCCGATTCTCATTGGTGAGTTCCATACTGGTCTTCCTTTATAATACGACACTTCTGCTCCTTTCCTCGTGAGAGAAAGGCTTCAGGAAGGAAAGTCGAAACAAGTCACCTGCATGTTTTTAATTATCTTTTTAGTTTAAATATGTTGACTCGTCGGCTTTATTGTTTCAAGATCTGTTAATTTCGCCTTTCTATTGTTAAAAGGTTTGTCATTCATGAGATAAAAGTTATATTAAGGAATCGCAAAAAACAAAGGAGTATTCAAAGTGTACTGAGTAATTTCATGTATAAGGTGTTCCGTCATCAAATCGGCAAACGTCACTAGCGGGTTTTAGTAGTTATTCTAAACAAAAAAGTATTATATACACCACAGGCCGATTCGGCTTCATTCCCGAGTTATGGACTAAAATGCCGCTTCCCCGTAGTTACCTTGCGAACACGTGATAGTTTGATCTAATGCAAGGTCCGTCAATGTTTTGATTCCATCATTTACCGACAGGGGCGTATTGCAATACTGATTGAGAAAATGTCCAATCGATGGATAAATGTGGTCGATCAGTTCTAAGACCTCCTTTCTATCTGGGATTTTATAAAATGAAGAGTTTCCATGAATGACAGGAACACTTATTATAAGCAATAACTGACATTGCTATTTACACTACCCATTGACATTGCTGATGTTCCATGAATGAAATCACTGGAAGCACGAGTCACACTAGGTTTACAGCACGAGGTAGAAAGTCTGAACAATATCTGTGATGTCACGGAAATGGCATTTCAGCTTAATACAGATCATTAAATGGTGATCAGATAGTTTTCATTCTGTGGTTTCGTACTACGAAGTGTTCATATCTCGGAAATATGTGGCGAAGTTTGTCGGTTTCGTGACGGAATACCTTATATAAAGACATTAACACAACGTATCGTAAAATAATTTATCACTGTGATGCAAGAAGGACAGTAATTCTATAATGTAAATAATACGTTATAAAATTATTGAGTTTCAAGATGGTTCTTCTTTGAACTCGTGAATCTAATTTCAAACTATTTCTTTATGCATTTTTGTTATCGGTAACACAAGGATGTCCGTAACATTATTTGTTGAATAGAAAAATCAGTCAATGCTTCAGATAAATATGCCCCTCAAATAATTCCGTGGAATCACTTCGGAAAGAAATTGACTCTAAATTGCATTTTTTTCCGCCCACTTTCCTTAAGATCGTCTTTCGTTTTGTTGCTTAAGTTCTTTTTGAATTCCAGTAACAAACCTTGGTGTCTCTTCTGTATTTTTTTATCCCAAACAGAATCTTCCTTCAGGTGCTGTTAAATTTAATCCTTTCAAGGGATTCTCAACATCTGTTGGATCTCTCTGCTTAAAACATTATTGTCTGATTAAACATTAGCTACAGAGAAAGTTACAGGAGAAGTGTTGGCAAAACTAATAATATTCTTCTAAATCTAAAACAATTAATTGCTTCTGAATGTATTTTATTTACCACCAATGGTTTCGTCCAACGTTGTTCAATGGGATCTTTGTTCGTTGGTTTAACTTGGCTTGATTTCCATTTGGAGGGATACGAACTCAGTAACTGCCTACAAAAGAAACAAGGAAATTTAGATTAATTCTAAAAAAAGAAAGCTCTTTTGTATTTCGTTATTAAAGCCATGATGACTAAAACATTATCTACAGAGAACAGACGAAAACAACTGACGAGTGGTGAATCCCTCAGTTCTCTTGAGATTCTTTGAAAGTTTGTATTATTTTGAACTGATTTCCATGTCTGAATATATTGGTGTTTATGACTTAAAAGTGTAAGAAACAAAACAAAGAAATATTAAAACATTGACTACTTCGCTCAAAGCCTCAAAGAAATAAAAAAATATAAATTTAGAAGACATGCAGGAGTGTATTTTTTCTTCTGTACATGAGACAATCAAAAACTAAATGACTTCCATGGTATTTTCCTGAACAGAATTCGTTATCACTACAAATGTAATACCACCATAACGTCGCTTTGCAAGAAAAACAAACATTGTTTTATATTCAATTACTTCATTAAATGCTTTGTAATAATAATTCTCTAGCTGTGCTAGAAGATTGAACGGTGTCTATCCTAACTGTTATCCTCGTAACTATTACACACGAGACGAATCACTCCCCGTTCTATACCTGCAATCGTGAATAATGCTTCTTCTAAAGGAAAGGGTAGAAAACGAGTTTTATTATGGCAACCAAAATAAATCGATTTTGGTAAGATGTACTTTTCCATG
The DNA here is from genome assembly GCA_023159025.1 of Thereuonema tuberculata. Classification (NCBI taxonomy): domain Eukaryota; kingdom Metazoa; phylum Arthropoda; class Chilopoda; order Scutigeromorpha; family Scutigeridae; genus Thereuonema; species Thereuonema tuberculata. Next base: position 8,157,365 of record JAFIDM010003189.1, on the reverse strand, counting down.
CAGAGTTCAGCCATTCCATCATCATCAAAGAATGGAAAAAGTACGTAGTTTTGTCATCAAAAGGACAAAAAAATAGGGACTTGTAGCTGCGAAATCCAAGACTTATTTCAAGCTACGAAAGTTAAGTACAAAGTTGACTTTCCCAAGAACAAAAGAAGTTGCGACATATGGTGTTACATGAAATCGCCATCAGCCAACGGGAAATTGAGCAGAAAACTATTTGTCGCACAGTTAACAGTGGGAACAACAAATAGACATCACCTTAGACTAAGAAAATTTTAAAGTGCAAATATTATCATATTGAGCGGCAAATCAATTGCAGAAAGCTATACTATAGGTAGAAATTTGTAGCAACAGTTAATGAGGAATGACTTACTGAACTGGAAATGGAAAGAAAACAGCAACTTCCTATCATTCCACTATTGAACAGAGCAGGTCAAACTTTGTTCAATCAATGCCAGGAGAATTTTCTGAAGAGATTTATGGTCACATCCGGTTTCAGGTACAAGGGAAAAGCTGTGTAAATTTGAATTGATATGTTGTTAAGATGAATGCTCAGTACTATTCGCAGTCGGTTCTAATTCCATTTAAGAATCATCTGCCCTGCAGTTCAGATTGGCATGAGGTGAAGATCCAGTAAGTTAAGTTTCAAGTCATACGGTTAAAATGTCCCCCGATCTTCTTTTGTCGAAGAAACAGTAATATGAGTTATTGCCTTTTCGGACATCCTCGTGATACCAAACCAATGGATTTTTGCACATTTAGATTGTTCAAACAAGACACTTGGAAGCAGGGATGTCAGGACTATGGAAAGTTTGCAAAGATGACACATCACCACTCCATCGCTCCCTCCTGTAATGAAAACTTCATTGCAGAGCTATTGTTCGATTTCTGGTGGACAAATCGAGCATGATGCATTAAATCTCTGGTGACGGAAAGGATTTTTACACACATCGGCTATTGAAAGGATCGTTAGGATATTCACCGTTCAATCCTCCATAAATCATGACAATTCCTATCGTTGAAGATCACTGTTTTCATTCTCGAAATTCTCTTGCTACCTCGAGGACTGTCTTATATCAGAAGACTATCCTTCCATCTACCATTAGAAGTAACTTCATTAATACTTTGGATAATGAAGTTTCTTTTCCTGTAAATACTTAACATAAAGATGACTTTTTCCATAAATATCAATTCTTAGAAGATTAATAACCTAATAAAAACTAATTCAGATCCTCCTATAACTCGACTACAATTTGTTTTTGTCGCCACAAGGGGGCAGGTATGTCCAATAACCAAATGTTCATCACTACGTTGATTAGCCAATAAATAAAAAAGATATTCAGTGGAGCGTCGATAATCCGGATTAATTGTGACGGGACCCTATCCGGATTATCAAAATGTCCTGATTTTCGAAAAGAACCAAAAAAGATCGTTTGAGTTCATAACAAAAAGAAAACTTGCTAAAACCGTTAATAATTCACTTTAATGGTTAAATAATTGGAGCACATAAATAAAACCATTAATTAATATGAACTTATAATGTATTTTAATGAAAGAATACAGATGTTTATACATTGTCAGAGCACTTAAAAAAATCTGTTATTGATTTTTGAACTTATTTTTTCACCGGAATTGAATCCAGATTATCGACGCTCCGGATTTTTGACGTCCGGATTATCGACGCTCTACTGTAATTATTTTTGTTCTAAATAAAAGAAAACGATAATTTTTCAAACAAGTTAACAGGAAACTTTTGACAAAACAAATTTTGGGAAATTAAAACCAAAATTTAAAACACAACTTTATTTTTTTGTTGGAAGATATATTGATATTTCTTTCTGAAATATTTGCTCGTAAACGCACTTCAAGGGTTAATGTCAGTAAAGGATTAATTCAATCTATTCCTCCTCCTTTACCTTCTTGCTTCTTTTTCTTTCTTCATTGTTTCTCTCAATTGCTGCAATTTCTTTTCCAACTTTACTTTTTCATTGTGCAAATTCATAACCGATGTCTTCGGGACACTGCCAAGAAAAGAAATGAGAACATTAAGTTAATAATTAAAGGTTAAAAGTTGAACTCACAAATGATTACAACTGAGATTAATTTCGGATACCATTACAGTGTCCTTCCTCAAACGTAAGGGTTTCATTAAGAAGGTGCGCTTATAAAGGATCATTTAGTTAGTGTCGTTCCTCATAGCCAAAAACTGGTCACGTTTTTTAATCTCATTTTCAATCATCTGTGCGTTCGTCATCAACTTTTAACCTTTAAGCTATACTTATTGCACAAGTTAACATTTTTTATCAATGGCAATAAGTTTTCAATCATTGGAGTGAGAAAGGAGGGAGGGAGGGAGGGCTAAAATATCTTCCCTTCATTACTTCCAGAAAAAATAAAAAGTCCAGAATTTTCATTTTGTTTCTTTTTTTGGTTGGATGGATAGCAAATATTCTTCATAACCTTCCCTTCATAATTTCCTGGAACGCTAATAAAGATAAAATGCTTTATTTTTTATCTTAAATTTTTTGAATAAAAAAAAAATTGATTTTATTTATTGAGTTCATACAAATCTAAGTACAGTATTTGAATTCGTAAGGCTTTCTTGGGAATATTTCCAGTAACTTCTATTTAAAAATGCAGAAAATTACGATTTCTATAATATTGTAACAGTTTGTATATAAAACATTTTTCTAGTGATCATTTAGTTGTATTTATCTGTAGTTTTATTCATTTTATATGTTATTTATTTAAAACATTCCTTTTTCATTTCCTAATTATTGCTGTTCTGTTTATTTTTAAATTTTTTACCGTTCTATCCGTGTAATCAATTTAAATTTATTATATTTTTGTCCAATCATTCTATATATTTTAATTACTTATCCAATCAATTCACTGCTGTGTAAATTTTTATGCTTCTTTGAAAAAATATATCAGTTCAGTTTCACAACTTCATTCTAAAACACAGCCACATTTTGGTAAAAGTTTAAAAAAGCGTAAACTTCAACAAATTTTCAATGAATCAATCGACAAAGACACATCTCTTAACTTCGAATGTAAAAAATCCATTCACAATAAAAACAAGGCAGGGTTGTTTTTTTTATATTGTGAATTTATTTTTGCTTTTTTTTACCATATTTTTATCTTGAATGAAATCTATTGACTTCTGTATCGATTGTTAATATTATCAAATTTAAAAAAAAATAAAAAATAGAATAATTGATCGTATTAAATAAATTAATTTTTATTTTATTTGTTAATCTTTTTCTTGCACTACATTTTTAAATATGTTTAAATTAGTATATTTTTCTTTGTTTTGATTATTGAAAATGGCGACAAAATCTTTTTATCTTTGTCTGTCCTTCTCGTAGTTTTTTCCTGCGACATTCTTTTAGTGACCCTGTTCATGAGAAGTGTAAAGGTTGGGGTAAAAGCTCTTACGTTCGTCCCTCTGCCATCACCGCAACAGAATAAACTACGAGAAGGACAGACATGAGTTGCATCGTATTGGTATCCGAAGGACTTGTAAATGTGGGAGAAAATGCCAGTTTTGATCTGCGGTCACTTCTTGTTCCGATCTCGTGATAACACTTAAGAAATAGTATTCTTAACAGCTTAAAGGCTTTCTGAGTGGTTTTATTCATCTGGCGTTCGTAGAGGTGTGTCCGCAATAACTCAGCTTTGAATCCTGGTCAGCGCAATGCTTTTTTATAATTATTTTATTTTGCTTTTTTTATTCTTCTATTTTTTTCCTGAATTATACTTATGTTTTGTTTGTTTTTTTGTTTCTACAATATTATAGAAATCGTTATTTTAAAAATGCAGAAAATGAAGTGGATTTTAATTACATGCGATTGGAAATATTCCCAAGAATGGCTTATGAATTCAAATACACTACAACCTCGTTTATTCGGACTAACTGGAACCAAAAGCAATCCGGAAAATCTAAAATCCGGATAATCCGGATAATATGGATAATAAGCAAAACAAATCCTTATGTACAAAATGAAGCCTGTACGGAGTCGCTGTGGTTTCCTGTATAAGGATATCATCAGAAAAGAGCATTTCTCTTTTAAAGAAGTATATTTTCTAAATCCACATGATTGTAGTTACTAACATCTCTTTAATGAATAAAGAAAAGGAAATTCAGCATTTGCATAAAAAGGAAATTGCCTTTCTGATTCGATTACGGGAGGGAATTGGGAAAGGCAATTTTTCTTTATTCACTTTATTCACTGATTCTTACAGCACGTTATATCTCTTTAATGTTTCTAACATCTCTTTTACTATATATTGGAGAGAAAAAAAAATATCTTAAACTAAAGTCGCATTGACAGGTCCTCCGGCCTGATTTGAAGATAAATTATTTACGCTAGTAACCTGAAACATTAATAGTAAACTTTAGCTGTTAAAAGGATAATCCGGATTTAGATTCCGGATCTTAACTAGATTACGGATATATAGCTAAGACCCAAAATTCGTTATCATGAATTCATTACGAGTTCGCTTCCGTTTAGAGTTGTTTACATTCTTGTCTTCAGTTGATCTGTGAAAGTCTTAACTTATGTTTAATTTTTCTATCTTTTTTTTTTTAATTTATTTTTTCTCATGAACAACCGCTTTATTTTTTCTTTTTTGATGATGAACTATTTTTGGATTTTGTTTGTGGATATTTAAAAGTTGACAAGCCAACTATCCGCTAACTTATGTACAAAGTGGCACGAAACGTTTGATTAAAACTTCAGAACAAGTAGATGGATTGAAGTTGACTAATTTTAGAAAAGGAACCCACTATCTGTGATTGCAAACCCTTAAAAGATAAAACAATCGGTTGCATTACGAGAACACGATGGTAATTGGGGAAGCTCTGAAACAATCACGCTGTTACTGCTATGACCTTATGACTGCATTAAATTATTCTTTTAACAATTTTTCACTAAATCAATTAGGTTTCATTTGCACTTTTATTTTTCTTCAGGACATGAGGTCCTCGAAATGTCAAAGTCCAATTTCAGTACAGGCTTGTAGTGTTTAGATGAAACCTCTTTCGAAGACATGGTGTCCTATGTCAGAAGTAAGTATCTAAGCCAAGAATAGTTTCTTGTAATCTTGGCTCTTGGTAGGAACCCACATAAAAGATGATCTGGATAGCAGGGAGGCCATTCAAGTTGTTTTTCACTCTTTCTTCAACATCAATCTGAATCTTATAAATATAACGTAAACATTCTGGTTTTTGTATTTTCTACAGTTACGAATATATTTTTATATTATTTAAATATAAAATTTTAAATTTTACAATAACTTGGCTTGGCTATATAATGTCGATGTAGAATTTTCTCCTATTAATTCTTCCATACTCATTCCTAAAGTCCCCGCGCTGAATTAAGATCCTCCCAGAATGCAAAGCAGGTTATAGATTGTCCTTTCCTGGGCGACCGCTAATATTGAAACAGAAGAAAAGCGACCTCTTCTCTTTCAATGTTCGCGGTCGGCCAGGAAAGCTCAATCTATAAGCTGCGTTGCATTCTGGGAGGATCTTTATTCAGCGCGGGGACTTTACCTCCATGTGAAGAATTCATTGCAAAGATGTTTTGCCTCCGTTGAATTCAACCTTTGATTGAAGCTTCGAATGAATGATATTATGAGGTTTTTCATTCTAAAAACGAATATTTTCACTGATAGTGGCTTTAACAATATACTATAAGTCAAAGTCGTCCATATCCACCACTGGCTTTACACGAATCTGCTTCATGCCGAGAGAAGTTGAACGATTTCCCGCGAAAAGACCCTTCGCGGATAGTTTTCTTTCCCGCCTAAGAGGACAAATTTGTTGTGGTAGCTGTTCTATCCAGAGCTTCAGAATTACATATTTCATCACTCTGACTCTTGAAGTATTGAAAAACGTTCCAAATTATAGATTTTAGCTGTATGTGCCTATAGTAACTTCGTACTGACCGGCATTCCTGAAACGCCCTTTGTTTGACGTCATGATTTCCAGGCGAACGTAAGTTCCGAGAGTTCGTCCGCGGCAGGAAGCCGCCAGCAGTCTCCAGCCGGAGAATAGAAGAGAAGTGAAGCCAGATCGTTCGTCGGCGGCAAGTAGCCACGCAAGGCTCTCCTCCAAGCTGGAGAACAGAGCAGAGAGACGGCAGTTCAGTGGCAGCCAGCCACAGAAGTGGATCTCCAAGCCGGAGACGAGAGAAGTTTAGCCGCCAACAAGTACGAGAGAAGCCTGGTAGTCTTATCGGCCAGCGGCTGCCAACACGTACCAGAGAAGCCAGATTGTCAAGGGTCTCCCTTCCACTGAAACGAAGATTCCATCGACAACAAAGACCGCCTTCGGAAGAGAGTTTCCAGCCGAAACTGAGAGGAGGGAAGCTGTCACAGAAGAAGGACTGTTTAAGACTGTTTGATTAAAATAAAAAAAAAGAGAATCCTAAGTGTGAACCCCAGTGGTTAGCCAAGTGAATTTGGCGACCAACGATATTATTAAAGAGAGCGTATTTTCACTAATATTAAGAATAACATGTTTGGATTTCTTGATAAATAAAATAAAGGTTAAAAGGTTAATAAGGTTAAAATAAGATTAGTTGTGGTGCTAACTTTCAAATACCACAACAAGATTATGGCCAAGAAAACTTGCTAGATTTTTTCCCACAGCATGGCCACCGAGGTCGCCTGATCTCAATCCTTGTGACTTTTGGCTGTGGGGATTTCTTAAAAGCATTGTGTCCCCGATATCCCGACATTGAAAGATCGAATTACCTTACAGGTGCGACAAACCCATTCCGAAATATTGCGAGCCGCCGTAGAACATGTCGTGCGCCGCATGCAGCTCATGGAACACCAAAATGGCGGTCATATGGAACCTTATTTGTAATTATCAATAAACGTTGTCTATATTGTTACTAAATTGATGTGTGCAGTCTCATTTGGCAATTACTCATTTATTACTCATACGTACTACAACCTTTGCAGCGCCACTGTTTTCTCCTGTTGGCGAGTTTTGGTACTATTTTTTTTTTTTTTTTTTTTTAGAAATCAAAACCGCATGTTCCACTCTGTATGTCCACCGAATGTTGTTACGATTCGTCCAATACATTCCTCGTTAGAGGGCTCTGAACAACTACGTTATTTTATGCCCACCCGGTATATGGAAATTCAAGGATCTTCATCTTAGTAACTTACAGATATCATTTTCAACGACTTTTAAGATAAGTAATTTTTGAGTTATATACAGTAAAGCGAATAGCAGTATTTCAACTTGAAATGTTATTCTTACGAATCCAAGTTTTTTTCTCTTAGACAATTAATGGTTGTTGTTCAGTGGATAGATCAAACCAACAACATTCTTTGCTTGCTTTGTTTACCATGAGGGTATCAAAAAATGGAAACCCTTTGAATCAAAGAACAATAGCTACTAAACAGTAACACTAGACGTATATTTAAGCAACCGTGTAGGCACAATTGGTAAGGTAAAAGAACTAATAAAATTAAAACACTCACGTTTCAGGATCCCAAATTTTCTAAATGGAGTCCAAGTTCCTCCACTTGAAATCAAAGCTCATAATATGGAGTCCTGAAACGTCGTGTGTGTTTTAATTTTATTAGTTCTTTAATCTTAACCAACTGGTGCCTGCACTGTTGCTTACATAAATTTCGTTTCAGGCAATTCAATATCTTAAAATAATCATACTAGGTAATTTCAGAAACACGTATTTTAAAATATTATCTTTTACTCTTATTAGCATTATAAAAATACAGTATAGCTAATAAGGTCTTACAATTAATGTCGAGATTGACCAGGTATTGTCTAAAGGAACCAGTTGTCCATTGAAATTTTTTTTCTTTTCAGAATCTAAGCTCAGTTTAGAAATTCTATTGAAAATAAAGAACGCATTTTTAAAAAGGAAACATAATTTTAAATAGAAAGCCATCGCTCTATAGACATTTAACTCTTTACATAAAAGATGGAGACACGAATCTATAAAACTCTTACTTCAAAGAACACATTACTTACGAAGAAAATGTAAGAAGTGAAGAAGATCTAGAAAATTACTCAGGAGGGAGTCGAAAACGAGTGAAAAGAAAAAATGTTCTTAAATGGATTCGCAATCAGACTTAAAAGCATTTGAGCAAAAACGCTTTAGATTCTCTCTCTGTTCATATTTTCTAAATGACAGACACCATTCAGATGGTTCAAAGTCAAAAGGAGAGAAAAGGATTTGGCAAAAGATAAAATCCACAAATTTTACTTAAAAACTGAGAAGGAAAAAGTCGGAGAAAAAAAAAGAATTAAAGACAAAACAAAACAATTTTAAAGAACAGAAAAAAGAAACAAAACACATTCACGTACAACAAAACTACGTTAATTTTATTTAATATCTGGAATTATTTTATGGAAAAAAAGTTAGATTTAGATTAAAGCTCTGCGTTCAAATTAGAATACAAAGTACAGGAGGGTGAGGCTACTGTGATCATCAAACGAAGTGAAAGTCACAGAGGAATAATTATAAAAGGAATTAAATATAATTTAAGAAAAAGTACATGATAGATAGATGGATGGGTGGATCCTCGGCCTAATTTAAAGGTAAAATAATCAGAAAAAATCCTCGACCGCCACCTGGAATCGAACCAATCCTAGTTAATGTAATAAAACTAAAATTAGATGAGATTTGAAAACAATCTACAATTTCTGAAATAGGAAATTTGATACACAACTTAAAAATAATATTCTGAGACGGCTGTTTCGTCCTCTTTAGGACTCATCAGATAAACAAACTCCACCGATGACAGGTTCAGTAGGTGCGAACATATAAGAATCCTACTCTCGCTCCCGGAACGGAATCCCACAAAAGCAAAACACAACCAAAAACACACAATAATAGACAAAATGGGGGGTTCCGCTTCTGGGAGCGAGAGTGGGATTCTTATAGGTTCGTACCTTCTGAGCCTATCATCGGTGGAGTTTGTCTGGCTGATGAGTCCTAAAGAGGACGAAAGGCCATCCCAGATTCTCCCCGGTGACAGCTCGAGGTCCGAAATCTTTTTGCTTCCTTTGTGCCTTTCGTAGTTACCATTTTATTGAATTATTAGGCACGTGAAGCTTGTTATTTCAAAAGATATTAATTCTATCTTTTGGTATCAAAACTTATTAATGAAATGGCAGATTTTATTCCAGACACTTCCTTTCTTGGATTCCAGATAAACGATGATCGAAAACAATTGCCAACAGTTCAAATGTTTATCCCAAACTGTCGTTGGCGTCCAAGCGTAATTGGTAGGCCAGATAAGACAAACTAAATAAGACAAACCTTACTCATGGAGCTAAACTTGATACGATTGAATAGAAAGACTGAATAGGAACAGATCAAAGAGTAACAACTAAAAGGAGTAATTCTAGGGAAGCTGAAGGTAATTAGGAAACTGACGACATAAATTGCTCTTGATTTAAAAGAATAACAATAATTCCATTCCAAAGACCTTTGATCTCTGTTAACACAGATAAACGCACTATCTTACATGTCTTGCATCTTCGCAACATTTGTGTATTTTCTATTTTCTTATTTGCATTCTTTTAATAATTGAGAATTTATTTATTTGTGGAGTCATTTACTTCTTTTTCCCCCCGATAATTACTCTTCTAAAAAATGATTGTTTTTGTAAATGTTTTTATTATGAAAGCTAATTTACTGGCTTCGAAAATAAAAAAAAAGCATAAATGAGTTAATTGATCAGCAAAAGCTTCGGTTCTTTATATATATATGATTATTTGGTTGCATTAACAATCTTAAAATATCGAAAAAAACCGTTCATATTCCTTAACTGAAAACTAAAAAACGAAAAACCACACTAAAACTTCCTATTTCACTATCGCCATAAAGTCATTACTTTATTGACAATGTTTTTTTTTCATTTCGTAATAAAGAATCTTTAATACGTGATCAATAGTTAGAACTTGTGAAATGTTACACTGTATCGTTTTTCGATTAATTCACTGCAGTAAAAAGTACAAGAAGAAGCTACGACAATAAAAATAATAAGGCCAACACAATTCCTTTTGACCTTCTTGTGACACTTCTACGATAACCGATTGTCTGAGGAATCACGAGGTCAGTGAATCACAAGGACCTACATCTACTCATCCCTACCTTAAGGACATCTTTTTTTTTGGTGTTCTTTTACTATCGTGTAAAGATAAGATGAGAATCTTAGTTATTACAACTTAATTAATAAGTAATAACCTGGAAACATTGGTCTGCGATGGATTCATTACAAAGAAAAAAAATCAACATTGCTCCGATTGTCTCTCTCTCTCTATCTGCACCGAGAGATCATTGCCTATCGGATGATGTTCTTCCAATGTAATTTGTAATAAGAATTCCACTAATTTCATTTATTTTTCTTATCATTTTCCAGGATAAGGAAAGTTTATTATCTCGGCATCTTATTTATGGCAGAATTGTAAGTCATTTACGAGACATTTAAATTTGCGACCCAATAATAATCCTTCTACAGGCGATGTTTAGCTGTAGTACTTCATTTTCAGTTAGATTCCTAATAATATATGGGCGATTCTACGAAAATTGGGTAAGTTTATGTCCCCTAGCCATAACTAATCTAAAAACAGACATTGTAAGTTATTCATCATTAAATTAAAAAGATAACTGTCCTTTCTTTTTTTAGTATAAAAGTTAAAAGTAGTTTCTTATAAAATAATATTGTCAAATCTCCACTTTCTACGTAAAACGTCAGCCCTGGTGTGTCACCCACTACAAAAATCAGGACACCGACGTTTATATTTTAGAAATTATCTAAAGTAATATACTTTATTATCTTTATAAGTTATAAAATACTTTTAAAATATTACTAAAAGAAATGATTAGTGAAAATAACTAAAAAACGTTCCTAAATCTTTAATTAAACCCAGTTTTGCTCGTCAGTCCCTTGTCCCTTATTGAAATTCGAAAATCAGAGTATTTAATAGCGCTTCAAAATCAAGACGTGAATTAGCTACGGCAACTGCTTACTACAGGGCAACCATTTTGTAATCAGTGAGAGTGCCGTGGTTGTGGCTGTGAACGGTGTGTCTGAGTCAGTCAAAATGTCAGTCCACTGGCAAGTAATTTTACGAGTATTTACAACTATTTTTTTTAGTTGTTTAAGCATAATTTATTTATGCTTAAAAATTTTTCTGAAATGTTCTAATGTGGCAAACAACAAAGCTGATATCCCTAATCGTTTGATTTTTTTCACGGAGTTCATCAGTCACTGGTCGTCAGTCATTGCCTAGAAAGGCGAAAGGGGACTAACGACTGTTCCAGGGGACTGATGTTTTTGTGTTTATCCCTCAAGAGGCTAGTCCTTTAATAATATAATAAAGTAAATGTACAGCTGAATTCCTTTTTTTGTTTTGTTACTTGATCGGCTATTGTTTCATTACAGATTTTTAAAGACTATGGCGCCTAGAAAAAAAAAAAAAAATTAAATAGGGAAGAAATTTTTAAAAGAAAAGAGAGAAGCTGAGAAGGCCCGTTTACTTCAAATAAAAAGTGATCCAATAAAATTAGCAGAACAAAGAAAAAGAAAGAATAAAATATCTAAAAACGAAAGTAAAAGGACAAAAAAAAGTATACATGAAGTGACAAATACTGCGACAAGACTTTCAATAACTTTTCGATTGAAAGATTCTATGAAGACGACAGTAATAGTCTCTACAGGAGGTGATATCACTAACCTAAAGAACTTGTAGATGCTATTCCTGAAAGATGTCCTACAAGTCGAACTGATGTTATTGAAGAAAGCGACATTGAAAGAATGAATAATGTGATTAACGAAAATCAAACCAAATTGGTGGCTTTCAAAGGAACGCTTTTGGTTCCCCAGATAACTGGCAATACTTATTTGTTCAAACCGACTTGTAATGAAGTCACTTAGCTGCTTCTGTAGCCCTGATGGATGTGATCATTATTTTAAGTTGAGAATTGTACTATATAAGCAAGGTTAGGTTAGGTACCCCACTGGGACCCTCTGTGGCCACTGAGACGCCGGAGGTAAGGCTCCAACGTTTCAGTGACCCGGAACTGAGATGAGGTCGGGTGGTCAGCCCAACGCTCGCCCAATACAAGCAAGATCTCTGTCTAAATGCCTCTGCAGTGTTTACGGACTCTGAAGATGCGACAGTGATGTTTTTAAGAATAAAAAGCAGGATAGCTATAATATGACTGTCCTAGTCAAATTTGTTGTGAAGAAAACTGAATACCAGTAGCTGCAATATGTTCTGACATTCATGAAGAAGATGGTGAACTGAAAGTGACATTCCTTAAACTTTGTAATAGAGATGTAGCTATTAGATGAAAATGATATTGCAGATGTGTCTGTTGATCAGCTGATAAAAAAATACCAGTTTCTAAATTGCAGATAAAGAATGATAAGAGTATTTTACAAATTTAAGGATATTATTTTTTTTGGAGAAGTAATTTGTAATTCAAATAAGAAAGACTGATTTATGTTACTATTTTATTAAATTAGTTAAGAAATGTTTAAGAGACAAAAGTGTCTAGAATTGGCTGTGTAAGAATTTCATTATTTATATAGTATTAAGGTAATTTTCAAATACTAGACGCTATTTTTATGTTATATAAATGACTAATAGTTTTAAGATTGTTATGTTTCTTCCAGGCTATGGTAAGAAGAATTCCTAACTCACTTTTTTAATTCAGTATGGTTTTTATTTCAACACACAAGGCTGGTGTTGTTGGATTTTTTTTTTTTAAATATGTAAGAGATAAAGTTATTTTATGTAACAAACTGGCTGATTAGGATGTTGTTTTAATGTATTTCTAGTTAAGAAAACAGTGCAATTCACAATAAACCATTTCTATTTTCAATATAACGTATTTTTTCGTCAGACTCTGGTCTACCTGTCAGTCCCCTGGAGGCAATTTTCAGAAAAACTGAAATAACTTCGAAAATACTGAATAAAGTGACTGTTCCTTTCTGGAAAAGTACAATGATTATATTTTCCACCTAATATGTTAAAATACATCATTTAAAATTAATAAAGATGGTACAATATCTCCTAAAAGTTACCCAATTCTTGTAGAACTACTCATGTATAGTTGAGACCGCGAAAGAAAAGCTATTTATTAATGACGTCATGTTATTAAAGATTGTTGCTTCCAGGACGTAACAGCGCCATCTATAAGATTCGTAACTGATCTTATAAACATAACGAAAACATTCTGATTTTTGTATTTTTTAAAGTTATGATTATATTGTGTTATTGATATTATTTAAATAATTTTAAAATTTTTAATAATTTGGCTTGTCTATGTAATGTGATGTAGAATTTCCTGATATTAATTCATTTCAAGTTTCAAGTGCAGAATTCGTTGCAAAAATGTTTTGATTCCGTTGAATTCAATCTTTGCTGAAGCTTCGAATGAATGATATCAAGCGTTGAGTAATTCTCACGAATAATTTCACTGATTGTGGCTCAACAATATATAAGTCAAAGTCGTCCATCCACCACTGGCTTTACAAGACTTCGCTTCAAGTGCGAGTGCATGAGTCCCTTCGCAGTTACAATTTTCGAGAGCCGTTCTATCCAGCACTTCGGAAATATGTATTTCAACACATTGACTTTTGAAATATTGAAAAACATTCCAAATTACCTCTAGATTGCCTGCGTAACGTTTTCCTCGCTTATTGACGATAACTTGATTTTTTCAAAGACGCCATTTCTATGTTTGACGTCATGACTTCCAGGAGACAGTAAGTGATCAGAAATTGCCAAATAAGGAAGTTTTTCTCAAATGGATTCAACAGCAAATTTCTGGAAACTAATTTGTTAACTTCGCTTCTATTCCTCCTTTTGCAAATAATGCAACTTTAATGGATCCGTTGCCACAATAGCAAACGCAGTAAACTGTAGATTGAACGAGTCGGGTTCAGTTCCCACCGGAGGTTGAGGATTATTTTTTTTTTCGTTATTTTTCCTCCGAACGGTTTCAAGGTTCATCCACTTCCGTAAAAAGAGGACCCGGTTTCTTTACCAGACTAAGTTTGTATTGGACTGACCACAATCTCAACTCTGTGCAATGGTCACGAAATGTTGACGACTGTACTTTGGGCTCCACGAGCCAACGGATATTCGGACATCAAATACCTACGTACTGTAACGTTAAATCTGAAGGGTACTTTGCTAAAAAGAATTCTAAAAGCACTTGTTAGTCGCTCGTTAGTATCTTACAAGAAAACTAAAAACCCGTTACCATCCATGTTGCATAAATGTAGCTTTTTCATTCTAGGTTCAGCTACTACAATATTTACTGTTAAATGTATAATCAAGAGCATTTGCTTTGCTGCTTTATTTTGTTTACCTAATTTAGTTAAATATGTTTAATATTAACGTTGATAATTACATTTTTTTATTTATTTCTTTTCTCTATCAATACTTTCAATCGGGACTATTCATATCTTCTATCATTAATTTCCTTCAATTTCACTTATTGCATTAACTGATGAACAAACAAAGTTATTCAGTTTAAAATCTATCTTTTATATTGTTTTCTGTATTTTAATTCTTAAGACGACCATAGGTGTACCCAGGATTGTGAATGGGAGGAGTTGTGATGATGGTCATCGTAGTCATTCAACTTTGTGAGTGACCTTGTGTCCTTTCTCGAACAGTGGGTTAACGTTCCAACCAAAAAAAAAAAAAAAACCAGATTCAAAATATTCCATTTCTTCCATTGAGGGGTTCTGATCTCTACCAAGCCTGCCCTCCCCCCTCAATACGACAGTGATACGAATTGAAAATGCAATTTGTAAAAAGGAAATATAGTTTTATATACGTATCTATAAACTTATTTGGGCAAGCCAAAGTACTGATTTGTTACTTCTTTCATTTATTAATATTTCTCTGCAATTCTTTTCCTTATTAGGCCTAATACTTCAAATTTATGACTTAGCTTCAGTTATAATATTTTTAAATATTACAATAGGTTTTAATAATTATCTCTTTTGGTGTAATACCAAAATTAAAAATAATCAACTTCGGGACCAACTTCAATCCTTCAGCTAAAACTTCTTTATATTTCTTTGGTTTAATTATGACTTAAGATGGCTAATCACCGATCGATCAAAAACCATAAGAATACACATTACTGTTGAGAAGTAATATTATACGATATATATAGATAGAAAGATAAAAATAAAATTTGTAAGCTTTTAAAATAATGGAAAGGTTATGAATAATTTTCATTCGTATAATAATAATTTTCACTTACTTCGAACTTCGTCGCTCCATAATTTTCAATTTCTCAGGAACAAATATTTATCAGTTATTTTGGAATTTAAACTCAATTCTATTTTGTTTTAACCTTTTTCTAGAAGCGTTGCTTCTCAAAAAAATCCTGCTTTTTTAATCAACTTATGGAACAAAAGATTTAAAGAAGCCGCCATTTTAAAAAAAATCGACAATGTGAAATAGGAAAAACAAAAACAGAAAGGAAAGAATAATGAAAAACGAAACAGAAATTTTGAATTTCTGTTGAATTTTTTTAGTAACAGCTATAGAATTATCAATATTTATATAATATTTATTTAATATTATGTAAACAGAATCATGTGTAACCTGATAAAAAAAAAATAAAAACAATAAAAAATATTTAATATCTTCCCATAATATTCCAGTCAATTCCCTTCTCTTTCAGGAATCCAAAATTACAGGTTTTATAAATCGCATGACTTTGCTTTGGAAGACTTAAGATGGCCACCATTTTAAGCTACTTCCATCTCTCCTTTGAGTTACATAAATCCATAAATTTACTTTCCATATTTAAATTAGCGTGATAAACTATGTTTATAGTTAAAGCCTCAATATTTGTGATCATTTAATTTTATTTTGAAAATGCCTTCACACTGTTTTTTGTTGTTTTTTTGGTGATTTTTGGAGGGATCGTCTGGTGATTCAAGCGTTATCTGTCTTCTCAGCTGTGGGAATATTTTATGAACAATCATTAAGAATTAGAGTTTGATGATACATTTTTTCGTTTTAGTAATGATCTCAAAATTTACCGGTACACAGGGGTGGGGAATTACATTCGCCACTGGCGAGTGCATTTTCAACAGTTGTAGACCTTAGAAAATTATTATTATTATTATTATAGCATTTATAGATATTTGTATTACATAGGGACAGAAATTTAACATTTGTGTCATATCTCGTCCCTGTCGTTTTGTAAATTATGTCTACGTCGCGTCCTCTGGGAAAAAAATTCCAGGCTGATAAACTTTTTCAGGAATTCCCCACCCCCAGCCAGTACAGAACATTGATAAGATTTTTGGATTAGTCAAGTTTATATTATGATTAAATTTAAAAAAAGTTGTTTTCGTTCACTATTCCCAATAACCTAATTTATAGGATATCACCCTGAAAGTCACCTTCTATAATTATGAATCTAAGAGCGTGCGAACACCATACAACTAGTTGAGTTGTGTGGCCAACTTGTCGTTAGAGCGCTTTCTGCGCACAGTTGGGATGGTATTCTGACCGACTAAAGTTGGCCAACTTAAGTTGGTGCCGTTTTATTTCATCGTCAAGTCGGGCGGAAATTACCCAATCACAGCGCAGCGTTGAAACACGTCAGTCATGACGTCACGCCCAGTTGGAGACATGGCGTCGATACGATTCTCTCCACTTCAGCTCGACGGAGAGCGATTACACAATTATGAATAGAGTATTGAGATTTCCGTTCACACACAGATAAAGTTTATACTGATATGCATGAAGTTTATGCGGCAGAAATTATCAGAGTTTGTAAACCCTCGAAATTTTCGGATTTTGCACAGCGGCGGCGGCGTTCGCATGGACTTCTGGGATAGCCGCTCGCTCGTTGCCTGTCGTCTCGTATTCGCCCCAAACTATCGCATCCAACTTCTGTCGGCCAACTAGTCGTATGGTGTTCGCGTAACTTACGATAAATCCGGCTTAATTTTTAGATTTTTTTTTTTTTTTTTAAAGTAGAAGCAAATAAGCTTCTACGACAACTTGTAGTTTTAGATTTGGGGATCTATTACTTTATATTAGTTCAATAAGAATTACTTAAGATTTAATTTTTGATTATTGAACTGTTTAGTGAATTCATTTCACTAAATAATAAATAATGCAAAACAGATGAGCAGAAGTTGTGTTCAAATCAAATTTAACCAAATTTCGGTTTCTATGAATTGCGATATTATCCGCACTAGAAGAAGCCTATTGAGTTATGATATAAAATACAATCCAGTAAGACACTACTGTTTTCCCCCAAATGGGGGTAAATTGTATTTGAACTCCATATGTTTCCATTACGTAGCAATTTTAAATAAAAAGCATGTAACTGTCATTGGCCCATGATCTGCTCAGACAGACACATTACATTCATAAAATGGAAGAGTAGTGACTTATGGACCCTCCTATATGACATTTTTCTTGTATTGCATTTACAGATCTCGTTATTATTCTAATACTTTGGTCAGATGGCACAATTAAAGAAAAAGTTTTAAAGAAACGATCTCCTGCGCAGTGTCACATGACATGTTTCTTATGTACACTTAATTACATTTTCCTTCCTTTGAAGGTCACTGTTATCAAGTTCCTTTGCGAAATACATGTGTTTCTCATTAAATTCTTTCTTAAAAGTAAATTCTGTTATTTTGTTATGCATGAAACATAAATGTATTTTAATATAATTACTGTTTATTTTTGAAAGATAGTTCTGAAAGTGACTCTGAATTTATTGTTTTTCTGTTTAGTTGAAGCGAATAAAACAAATGGCGCCTGCTGCTACTTTTCAATTCGCTTTTATTTCATACTACGTCAGCAGCTCGCAAACGTGTGATTGGTCAAAGTTCTTCTAAATTCACTTTGAAGGCCAAATGAGAACCCCCTTCAACATCGAAAGGCTTTAGAATTAAAATGTACTTAAGAATAGTCTGACAGGAATACCATTCTCCTTTTAAGCCAAAAGATTTTCAATCGAAGTACATTTAATTACAGAATATAATTTATACGAAAGGTTATGGATTGCACTGGACAGGGAATGATAGCTATCCAAGAGGCACTGACACCCGACTTTAATGAAAGAGAAACATTGAAGAAAAGCAAAGATTCGAACACAGGTTTAAAGATACAGCCGCTTGGCAGCCCAACGCCTTGACCATCCGGCTGTGCCTGGCTCTTTATTACGACAAATTTCACGTGCCTAAAAATTTAACAAAATGGTAACCAGGAAAGGCACAAAGGAACCAAAAAGATTTCGCAACTCGAGCTGTCACCGGGGAGAGTCTGGAACGACCGTTTCGTCCTCTTTAGAACTCATCAGCCTGTCAAACTCCACCGATGACAGGCTCAGAAGGTGCGAACATATCCCACTCTCGCTCCCGACAGTGGGACCCAACAAAAGCAAATCAACACCAAAAATAATAATAATAATAATAAAAAAATGTCAAATCCTTGGCCTACGTTCTGCTATCATTCGATGTAGTGATAGCAGAATTCACTACATTCTATCGTAGTTTCATTGTCATTGGAAACTCCATTCATCTTCTCAGTTACTGGAGCTTCCAATGCTGGAAATACGAAAATTTCGACTTCCTTCAGATGGTTTAAGCTTTCTTTTTTTTTTAAGAGTATAAATAAAAAGTCATATTTCCAGATTGAAATCTTAATTACGACAATGGTTCGATTCCTGTTTTACAAACCTTCCCTCAATCTCTGAGAAACTGATTTCATTACATAAATGCCAATTTTAAAGCACACACACATACACAGGCCACTCAATATATCTAATAAAAATAAAAACGTGCTTGTGTTAAATTAAAAAATAAATTAAGTGTTTAAATCATAAAATGCACAATTATAAAAGATTTGCACCCTGAGCTATCACCGACAGGAATCTGGGACAGCCTTCTTAGGCGTCCTCAGCCAGATTTACCCCCGGTGATAAGCTCAGAGTGCATGCAAAGCTATAGCACTCCGTTACTGAAAATGGCTGCCCAACCACAAAACAACAATAAAAAAGAAACCGTCAAATAAATCGATGGTAAATCTGGCTGAAGACGCCTAAAAAGGCAGAAACGGTCGTCCCAGATTCCCGTCAGTGATCGCTCATGCACATCCTTTAATATTGTGCATTTTGATTATATTTCACTTAGTATCGCCTTTTCCTTGCTAAATAACCCTAACAACATTAATTTCAGTTAATTCCTGAGAAGATATTACACTTTTATTTGAATACCTTCACTATCCTAGATTTTAAGATTTTCTTTTTTCTTACATTTCTATACCAATTCAACAAAAGGCCTTTTATTTGACCTTTGTGAAAAGACTATTATCACACAAACACAAGTATATTTTCCACTTTCTTTTTCAGATTATTTCTTTGCCTCTGCCTCAATAAGCCTGTCTTCTCATCTAGTTCTAAAGGTGACTGTTATTCCTTTATATTTGCTAAATAAATTTTAATTTGCAGAAGATTTTTACACACTTGAAATCTTGATGACACATTTCCTCCATCCTTAAACCAATCCTCCTCCTTTTCTTCTACAAAATATTCCTTAAATTTATTAATCTGCCTCCATTCTTTTCACTGGCACCCTAATTACAGAAGATTAATAATCAACTTTAAATCTGTTATACATTTAAATTTGAATCAGCCTGATTTCAATATAAAGAATAAAATATGTTATAAGCAAGAAATTCTCTAAAGAATATAACACTTTCTTTCCTTAATATATTGCAATTTTTTAACAACACGATAGTGTAAAGGGAGGAGCTCCTTTGTTCATCATCTCTATAACCTAAACTACAAGTTGGACAGAGGCGAATCATACGTTATTGTAACCCTTATGATTCATAGTGGGGCAGAATAGGAGCTACGGTCTGCGATCTCTTCCTTTCTCAGAGCAAGTGGTCCAAAACGAAACATATATGGGATTACTTTGGCTTTGTGTCACCATGAAACTTTTTTTTTTTTTTTACCATGTTTTTCTTCTTAACATATAAAAATGAATGTTTCTTTGTTTGTCCCATATACACTTCTAGGCCCTTTGACCTATCTGGACCAAACTTTACAGAATTACTCTTTACCAACCTGCGGAAATAATGGACACACCACCCCAAGGGGATGAAAAGGAGTGAAATCCATGAAATAGCGCCACAAATGCACCACAAAATGTGGTGACAATGAGAACTACACAAATATTGTTGTACAACAATTGGAGATACATATGCACCTGGTGGCGACAATGGGAACTATACAATTGTGCATAATAGCGACGGGATTTTCGGGTTAGATATAGATTTGTAATGATCAGATGATTTTTTTTTAGAAAGGTTTGAAGTGATTGTGTTACGACGTTACAAAATTCAAATAACCTAGAACTATGGGTTACACTGGGAGGGTGGTGTGTGGATGGACAAACATGGTTCAGAGATACTTCTACGAGGTTTTCAGGATAGATATAGATTTGTAATGAGATCAGACCTTTTGAGTTGTTGTTTTGTTTTTTACCGAGAAAGTTTCGAAGTGATCTCACAATTACAATTTCTTTATCATCCACATTAGGGCATTTGTTTTTTGTAACCCGAGCGAAGAACGGGTCTTTTTGCTAATTGTTTTATAAAAATAATGCAAACAAAAAGTTTCCCTTTAATTTTAAATTAGAAGATCTGCTAATTATGCATAAATTTTACATTTCCTGGAAAAAAAATCTCATTATTTACTTGTCTAATTTCATTCGTTTTAATCATTCCGAAGCATCGAGAATTAAAGGATGATCAAATGATTAATTTGCACTGTTAAGACACTGCTGCCGCTTTTCAATGAGGAGTTTTGTCATCTTCACACACAGAGAGAAACTTCCAAATACAAAAGTTAAAATCATCTCTTGCCTGTAAATTAAAGAAGGATCCATCGAGTGGTTCAATAGTAACTATAGAAACAATGTGATTAATTGACATCTCCTAAAAAGTAAAAATTCAAATTGGTTTTATAAAAAGACAGGGTTGCTAAATTAAAAACGTAGTAGGGATCAAACAAAAAATATATCTCAAAACATAGTGATTAAGAAACACTGATTTAGATAATAAATAAAGTAGATAGAACTTATTAAAAAAAAGGGATAGATTGAGATATTGTTCCCCTTCATAATATTAGTAAAAAATTTATTCCATCTGCCAGATCTCAAGATTTTTACTTTTATTTTTGTCAAAATTTACACTGCATTAGTGACTGATCCACTTCCTTCCTGGGTCACATTTTTTTTATTGCTATTTCTGTAAATTCAGATTTTAAAGCACACTAAAATCCAGTATCTGGAATATTCGGTGATCTTTTTTGATTAAAATTTAAAATAGAACTCCTCACTTTTTTTTTTTTTTTTAAATTTTTAAATCAAAGTAATGTAAACAACAGATTCTGTTTATTTTAGGCTTCTGATACCATAAAGTCTTATAGTTCTGGTTTGTCGGTCTGTCTGTGGACAAGTATCAACTCAGCATCCACGAGAGTTAGAGACTTTGATTAGGGTGTCGTTGAAAAGGTTTTGCCAAGAGTAGTTCAGACCCTTAGAGTTTGTGTCTCTAGCTGGTCACACTCCAAGGTAGTGATAGCGATTAGTAAACCAATCACAATGCTTCGCAACGGCTTCTAATACGTGAATGAAGAAAATTATTCAAAAGTTATTGAATTCAGTCTATTAACAAGGTTTGAGTTAAGAATGACGATTATTCCATATAAACAGGGGTGGGTAAGATAGTATGGGGTCACAAACAGACTCGTGAGCACATTTTCTAAACCACCCCGGCGCAGTCTATTCTAACGTAAAGGTGACTCAAATCTCAATCTTCAGTGTTCGTGAGCCTATTGTGGTGGATTTTGAGTAGTAAAGTTTTCAATAAAAACAGCTTGTTAGCTTATTATAAACCATCTGAATAATTTTCTTGATTCACTTATCAGAAGCCGTCGTGAAGCATTGTGATTGGTTTACTAATCGCTACATTGTTTAAATTGTAGTATTTGCTGAATACAAAAGGAAAAAAATTTTCTATTTTCCAAAAAAAGTTCATTAAATCACAATATTTACATAGATTGTTTAAATCTTGTTAACATTTTAATATGTTAATTAAATTTTAATGTGTTTACATATCTTTTAGGCATTTTTTCTTTATTTTGATGCCGTAAG
>JAFIDM010003189.1:8093260-8130132 GCA_023159025.1 Thereuonema tuberculata | reverse complement strand
CAACAGTTACCTGCAATTGGTTCAACAATATCTTCTGGATCTTCCTTCTTTAAGTCTCTAAGCATTATAATACCTCCAATTGTTACCTGAAGAAAAGGGAGTTTTGTTAAACTTGAAAAACATAAAAATACTGGTTTGTTGGTTGTATGATAAAAAACAAACAAACAAACAAAAAAAAAAAACTGCAACAATTTCATTAATAACTAATGCTTTGAAGTAGTTTATGGGGTTTTAAGAGATTGCTCACTAATACTACTGTAGCAGTGTTCTTCATTCTAATATTATTACTTAATAATTACAAGTTACTGCCATTATTTATCTTTAATCATTACATAAAATATTCTTACACAAAAAATAAGCTCATTTTGTTTTTCACTTAATGCAAGAAACAGCCTCTTATACTTACATCTTTAAGTGTTTGATATCGGGAATTCTCTGGTAACTGAATTACTTTCAGCTGAAAAGTAAAAAATAAAAATATTAATTCAAAGAATGTAGATGATATCCTGATTCACTGTTATCTTAGTAATCTTTATTAAATTTATAACAGGCAATCGTTACAATAACCATCAAAATCACAAAATTAAAATTGCCAAACATAACCTCCACATCCTTTTTATTTTTTTCAAACCTTGCTGCCCATAGGAAGTTTCTCCAAAAAAGAATGAATCAAATTATTTTAAATATTTTTGAAAAAGGTGAGACAAATAAATAGACAAAAATAAATAAAAAAGACAAATTGTCTCATCGTATAAAAAAAATCATATGAAGTGATTCAAATTAAAAAAAAAAAAAAGAAAAAAAAAAGTCTTCTGGAACATATGAAAAACATCGATAAAACTTAGACATTTTGTCACCAATTCAACTATTCTAGTTTTATACAAACACTTTAACTTGTTAAGTTCCTAGAGCTTCTGTAGATCTTCCATAAGTTTAAATAGAGAGGAAATTTTTCTGCACATTCTTAACCATTGTATGACCTATGCAGCTGTCTTCCAATGATGCAACAATGGATTGCAAAGCATTCTCTTGATGCAACAAGAGATCGTGGATTGAATTTGCAAAGCGTCCTCTTTGTGTGGTTGGCAAAAATCAAGCTATTGTCAAAAGCTCATGGCTTCGCCCTGATCTGAAATTTAATATAATCCACCCTGATTGCTGATGTAACAGTGCTTTTTGATAATTGACTCAGTCTCACAGAACCTCTACTTCTCTTCCCGCAGAAGAATTATGATGGGGTGAAATCGTCCCTTTCATCATAGTTCCTGCGGCAACTGTGTTCTGCTTTGTATGATCGGTTATTTAGTGCAGGGGTCGGCAACCTTTTGTTGTAAGAGGCCAAATATTTTATATGGGGATTACTGCGGGCCGCACTTGGGCCAAAATCTTATTTTAACAACCAAAAAAAAAAAAAAAAAGGAAATTCTTATTTTAACAACCAAAAAAAAAAAAAAAAAAAAAAAAGGAAAATCTTAAGACGCCCCGCGGGCCACACCAAAACGCTTTGCGGGCCGCGGGTTGCCGACCCCTGATTTAGTGTATTGATGTCACAAAATAGACACATATGCACATAACTGGTCAGAAACAGTTATTAGTGACCACTCACACTTCATTACCTATCTGTGTGAGGGTTTCTTCCCTTTTTCTTGAGGGCTGCTTCAGTCTCTCCTTTTAAAACAGAGGATGAATAGATCTTGTATATTTCCAACTTGTACGAAAACGTTTATGTTATATTAATTTGGAAATTCATATTAAATATGAAAGCTGTCAACTATCAATAAATGCTGAATTATTTTAAAATTCTAAATTAAGCCATTCATTATTGATTACTCCTCGATTTCTATTAAAAACTGACAAACAAAGCTCACATTAAAGTCTTTGTTTACACAGATGATTTTTACCTATTTAAGTAGGAAACTAAAATCTATTTTACTTAAATCTGGCATTGATTTTAATTGACGATTCTCATTAATAAAATCAGAGAATGTGTGGTGAAAATATTGAAATGTAACATTGACAATATACCTACAAGCACGAAGTTCTTAAAATGGGTCAATGAAAATAAAAATATGAAAGATTAACAATTTCTTATTGCTTCTTACAGACTGATTTCTTAAACAAGTCAACTGAAACCAAGATCCAAGGAAGTTTTGTCTAAGCAAATGAATATTAAGGCTAAATTAGAATGATTGTGACACTGCCTCAACTACAGAATTTTATTTTCCCTTTGCAGGCACATCACGGAATTTCATTATTTCTTAAAGATTCAAAGGCAAATGTAAAATACTTGGCAATAACTGTCTAATGGTGGCTCATGTGTTACTTGCAGAAGAATTTATTCTCTCAGGTGAGAGAGTTTTCTTTTGGCACAGCATGGACAACACTGCTTTTCCTCTTTAACCCAAGTGACTAATTAACTAGATCTTAGCAAACCTATATATGTGTCAATGTAAGACCTATATAAATAAAAATGTAAATGTTCGCTTGTTCAAAAATCTCCGAAAATTCTTCACCGATTGCTTTGAAATTTTGACACAACACTGCATTTGAATACGAGCAAATTTTTATATACCTACGAACACTGGGCCCTTATATTTACGGCCCCTTCTCGGCCCCCCCTCCCCCCCCCCCCACCCCCCCCCCCCCCCCCCCCACAAGTCCAAATCTATTGCAAAAAGTAAAAAATCCGATCCCCTTTGGGGGCAAGGACACCACACTTGAGTGGGGGGAAGGCAACACAAGGGCATAAACGTTTCACCTCAGACCACCACGGGCCCTTATAATTAGGGCCCCTTCTCAGACCGACTGAGCCACAGCAACGCGTGGCTGGGTACAGCTAGTTTCTAATATTATAGTAAGAACAGAGAAAGAAAATTACCAAATATGGAAAGAAAAAAAAAATCCAAATCAATTAGTCGATCCTGGAAATCATTGATGTAGATAATATTTCGGCATTAGAGAAACAAGTTTCTGTGAGAAAGGCCAGACCTGCACAACCAAGCCAGGGATACAATTTGGAATGTTTTCGAATATTTTAAGTTTCAGAATGATGGAATGTGTAGTTCTGAATTAATAGACAGGACGGCTATTGCTATAAATTTGTCCCATTAGATGGTGAATAGAAATGTTAAGGAGGGAAAAATAAAGAACTGTGGCAGCAATTAGTTTTCTACTCCCAGGAAAAAATGATCACATCCACAGCCAGTTTTGGATATGGTTGAGTTTGACACAAATACATAAGGCAAATCAAACAAGTACGTTTGGAAAGATAGACAGTTATTTAACTTGATGAGATTTGGGTGAATGCTCACACACACAAAGGGATACAACTGTGCAGCTGACCAATGCAGTATTTGCGGATGGAAATACCACCCAGCAAAGGAATAGCAACTTATTTTAATGACACACGGGAAGAAGCAGTGGATTTGTTAAGTTCAAATTACTACATTAAAATCTTGTTCTCTTCTACTTTGATTTGCAGAAATGTAGAAAATAGTTAATATGGTTTGCAATAGATGTTGCTGAGAATACGTGGAAGTGGTAAACCATAACACACGATTTTCTTTTCTTTTTGTTATAGTTTAGTACAATAATTTTACAATGAAATTTCTTAATTACTCTTGAAATGGAAGCCAAACTACTATCATTTTATATGTTTTAAAAATTCTATGATTAGTTAACTTTCCTAGAAGCAACAAAGATAAAAGAAAAAAATATGGGGAACAAGTTTGTAAATGTTTGTATATTATTTAAAAAAAAAAAAAAAAAATTAAACTTTTTTCTTGTAGTAATTTTCATAATTAGATAAAATATTTTATCATTACTCTTAAATAACACTTATTCTACTTCTTTTTTAATACATATAATATTTAGTAACACTAACTTGTGGTTTCATGATTCGAGCAGGATTGGCCAGCATTTCAAACAGAGGTTCTGGTTCTTTCTCTTCGGCTTCTTTGCTCTTCTCTTTGGTTTCTCCTTTGCTTTCCTTTGATTTTGCTTCCTTTGATGGCTTTTCTTTGGAAGACTTTGCCTCTTTCTTTTCCTTTTCCTTTTCCTTATCTTTCTCTTCTTTTTCTTTTTCCTTTTCCTTGTCTTTATCTTTTTTCTCTTCATCCTAATAAATCGGAAAAATGAAAAATATATAAAAATGGAAGCAGTAATTTTCATGAGTTTTATTAGCTTTATCTGATTCTAAATCATATACATTATTTAGATTTGAAGTAAAAAACAACCACTGAATACAATTTTTGTCCAACACTCCTTTATTTAGATTTCAATACTTTAACATTCTTATATTTTCAGAGATTCCTTCTGAAGGTAATTGTATGACAGTCAATTTTACAGTATGAAAATAATGTCAATAAATTTTCATAGGAAAATGTGGTTCTTATAATTAAACCTTAGCCTTGAGAATGTATGTATAATCATACGAAGCATGTTGATGTTATAAAGAATAAATACCACTGTTTCTATTGAGACTGGATTTTGCTTTCGACATTTATATTCTTAACAGTCATCGTTCCGAATATATTTATAAAGCTTCCTTCTTCACCTTTAAACTTCAATGACTTTATGTTAGTCCATTTTCTACTTAAACGACACATTACAAAGATACTGCAAGAATAATTTATTAGATGAAATAACTTAAAGTTCTTGTTAATATATTAACTGACACTGCTTTTTTCCCCCCCCCCTTAAACTTCTTGGCTAACATGAAATATATTTGGTTAATTTGTTGTATTAATTTCAGAACATTTTGTGGTTAATTATTTCTTTGAGGTGAGTTTCACTGACAAACATAGAAACCATAAAACTTTCACTAACTATTAAGATTTTGTAAATCGAAAATGAACTGAATGATTCTAAGTACTTATTTGCTTTCCTCTCCTTGAGATAATTTATTACTTACTAAACTAGGTTGACCTCACACTTTACAAATGAAACATATTTTTATTTCTTAATTATATATTTTTCCTATTCAAAATGGTGTTTTAAAGTGATAATGAAGGCCACTTTCTCCATCAAGAAATAGGAATCTCAATTTCAGTGAAACTATGTTACTGCAAAGTGCACATATTAAGACGTAATCTGTACGTCTTAATATATCATATGGTCACAAACCAATACCAGAAAGGCTGTACGCAAGTTCCAATGACAATATTAAATCAGCTTCCTATAGACTATTAATCCCTTTTCATCTGTTTTTGTTGTCTCTCTCTCTTTCTTTCAAAGGTTCCTTCTATCACTTTTAAAATCAGCTCTGATACCTTTCTCTTCAATAATCACCTTTTTTTTTTTAAAGTAACATTGTAATTAACAAAATTAACACCTGCTAATAATTTAATAATTCTCGTTTTAAATGAAATTACCTTTATTGTCATTTGATTAAGATAAACAGTACTAATGGATAATTAGACTAACACTATTATTATTAATCAATTAATATTGATTTAAATAAAGTTAAAAAATAGTTTTTCTTAATTTTAAGGTTTCCATTCCAGAAATTTTGGAGAACTTTTAAACCTTCAATTCCTGTGAAGTGCAAAATCCATTCAATGTCTATCTCAAAACTCGGTAACTCTGGATTTCCTATAAAGCTTATGGAGGTGATTCGGCTTTCTGGGAAAATGACAACTTTGATAAACCACTCATTGATTTTTATCACCCACTGAACATATATTTCTTTAACTTAATTATTCTAATCTCTTTCCTCCCCAATTAAATTCTGTTAGTTCGTCTTTTGTTTAGTTAGATGAATGGTCTATTTATGATCCATGTTTCACTTCAATCAAAATTTTCTTTCATGCTTTCAATTACTTAAGAAAATTAAACCAGACAACTGAAATTACCTGATAAAAAAAACAAAAACTCTGTTTCCTAACTCAAGAATCTAGAAATGTTTTATGCTGATGCTGCTTAATCTTCTATGAGCAGTAGCTTAGCAAAATTTGGTCTATATTGCAAACAATTAAGAAGTGAGGAATTTTCAGGAAAAAAAATGTATTCAAAACATTTGCTAATGACATTTTCTTGCTATTTCTGCCATTCCAATAGCTGCTAAACTATGTAAGTTAAAGCAAAACAGTGAATGGTTAATACCATTCGATCGAGTCTCAACTTACTGCCCAATCTAGTTTTGACTGCAAACAAATTGCAAACTGCAAAATCTCAAAGGTACCTCAATAATAAGTTTCCCATTGCCTGTCCTATACCAAAGGAGACTGAAAGACTACAAAGGATTTAATAAGGCAAAAAACTCATCCTTAATTTCAACCAGACCAGAAAAAGGGATCGTAAAAAGACACAAGAGTTCAGACCAATGTTGATAACCCATCCATTAAAATGGTCATTCATAAGTTATCACAAATTACCTATTTTATGCTGAATCACAATAATGGTTGAAGTAAAATGTCATAAAAAATTACATTTTTATCCTTTCAACACAAATTTTTGGAAGAATACTTTATCTTGTTTTCTTATTTTTCATATAAGATATTTTCTTTTTCTTATTATTATTATTATTCAAAATTAGCTAAATGCAATCTGAAATATGGGTGCTGTTAATACAAACATTAAGTATTGATAAAGGTTTGCTAATAAACATTGATGATAAAATTAAATAAATAAAAAAAAAACATCCTATTTTTAGCTGTTTTCTTATTTTATCAACCATAAGTATCACAGTTGTAATTACATAAAACTCTAGATAAATTTAATAGATATAAGAGACTTATTACTCTTTTCAAAACTATTATGTCAGATTTCTTTCAAAAATAAATTCAGTTCAATTCTAAAAACAATTTCCCTTAATTCAATATTGTAAGAAATCTCTTCGTTATGTATTAAACAGACTTCTTTAAATTCCATTATAACTTCAAATTTCATACAACAATATTTAACAGGCGCTATCGTTCTGCTTTTTCAAATTTCGCAAATTAAAATAACAATAATATATATGTAAATAATAATATCAACAATGTATACAAACTGAAGTTATCCCAATGGCTTAAAAAACAACAACAGATCCAATCATAGAGATTATATTCAAAATTAAAGATAAACATATAAAATACGTAATAGAGGCTTGATCAATCAAAAGCTATCCATGCATTAACAAGGACAAAGGCTATGCAGTTAACATAGAAATAAGAATTTAATGCGAAATAAAGACTATAAATTTCAATAATTGGTATCAAAAAATATTTATGTTGAAGGATTTGGACTATTATTTGTTGTTTTTTAAGCCATCGGGAAAATTTCAGTATATATACATTGTTGATATTATTATTAGCATATATATATATTATTGTTATATTAATTTGCAAAACTTGAAAAAGCAGAATGAGAGTGTCTGTGAAATATCGTTGTATGAAATTTGAAGAAGTCTATTTAACTTCCCTTTACGTTAAGTGAGGTATCAAGACAGTGGTACCAGTGTTTATAGGTGGAAGAGATCAGACATGTTTTTCTTTGCAGGAGGATGCCAAAAAGCCTACCACTGGTCCTAATAGCATTACTAAGTATTTCACTTTTCTAATGTAGGAAGTTAAAATGAGTTTATTCAGATGGGAAAAGTTATTTATTCACTGGACTTACGGAAACGGAATCGCTTTTCTTAATTTTATTGCACAGAGACAACAAGAAACTTCACTAATGTTTTCAAGATAAAATTTCTTACTACTCACCACTTCCATCTTCTCCTCTTTCTCTTTCTTCTCGGCTTCTTTTTTCTTGGCTTTTGCAGTAATACTAAGTACAGCAGCTGTCACCTTCTCTCTTTCTCGTTCCTTCTTTTCTTCCAGTGGAGCTGGATAGCCATAAATAGAGGGCTTGGCATTGGAACGGAACTCTAACTTGGGCATCTGAAATATAAACCAATCACTTTATATTCAGCAACAAAAGACAGTTTCAAATTAGAATAACTTACAAATGATTAAAAGAAAAGGCCTTAGGTATTTCTGAATATTCGCACAACATGCGACAAATTTTGACACAAATGTTTCAACTTTCTTTCATCCTTATGAAAAACTTTTGTGTACTTAGCTAATGAAATGGTAAGGAATTGTATGAACAAAAACAAAAAAGGAGTAATAATTGAAGAGTTCAAACAATTGTGATTAACATTAATTGAAATAATAAATATTTGTAGCATTTAAGGGCGAGAAATGTTTGTTAACAACTATGTATAAGATGTGTAATTGAATGATATCACCTGAAAATATATTATCATCAAAAAACTTGAAGGGAGAAAGGAATTATCTTCCGAAAATTCATATTAAATATATGTTTTACTATAGTAAGAGGCGTTGCAGAAGTATTTATTTTACAAATATGTTAAAAGAAGCAGATGGGAATTGAAGAAGAAGTATGGTACTGTAACTTATGAAAAACTCTTAAACCCAAGAGTGCTGGATAGACAGAGCTTTATTGTAAGAAATTCCCTTTTCTTATGGGAACGTTTCATGGGAGAATATTTACTGATGCTTTCTCTTTAATAATTACCACCTTTGTATTAAAAAGAGCACTAATTACCTTAAGTTCTGCATTGAGTCCAATCAAACAACTTGGAGTAAAGGCTAAAGCAAGAAAGTGGGACAAAGGAAACCAAAACCAGAACTGGGTAAAGACGAGCATTCCCACAATGGCTGTCATGTCAGTATGTCCTGTGCGTGACTGTAATGAAATCGTAACATTGCGGCCACCTGGAAAAAAGATGATCAATATATTAGAATAAATTAAAACTTCTAAATTAAATTAAAAAACATACAACATTAATTGGATCAAGTACAAAAAATAAGATTTCCATAAAAAAAAAAGTTCTGTTTCAGAATGACAGCTTTTGATTAAACCTGATGTTGAAATGTTTATCAACTCTTGACTAAGGAAATGAAAATATTGCTTTTCTCGTCATTATTTTTTTCATTTAAATTATTAAGTATTTATATTTGATGTTTCATGGAAGAATATTTACTTTCTCTTTAATCTTTGTATTAAAGAAGCACTAACTTCAACCCAATCTTCTCAAATCGAGTTACAATGTTGTAAAAACTATCCAAAAGTGCACTAGTTAACATACAACAGCCATTACAGAAACTGAATTTTTATTCTGACCTAAATGTTGGCTTTTATGAACAAGAACAGTAAAGCAAAGGGATATGAATATTCTATTAAGAGAGGAATAAGAGCTCCTGTTTGTTATTAGGGATACGAAGCTTTGTCAGAAGGATGGGGATTTTAATTTAAGTTTTATGGCGTAGGGTGACACACAAGAGGTTAGGCTATTATGGCTGTCACAGACCCAATAAAAATGTATGAAATGACCTTTTCCTTTCTACTAATTCTGTAACAGAGCTTAAGCTATGAAGTTCCTCTTCTGTCCTTTTTTACTCCCAAATAACATTTGAATTGCTTCAGGAAATTGGAAAAAGTCCTTTCTGATATTAAAAGTTGATGAAGAAATTAACACTTAATAATAATTCTTTCAAATTTGATCATCAAGAACACTTTATAACACTGGATTTCTAACCAAAGACAAACAAAAATGTAAAAATCCTGAAATTACAAGACTTGAAAGTGTGATATCACATTTTATAGGAATGCAATTTATCTTATGAAAAAGGTGAATCCCAAAATGGTGTAATTTACAATACTACTCAAGATAAAAAAGCTTATCAGTAAACCTGTGGCGATATAGCTTTGGATTTTTTTTTTCAGGCTTTTTCATGAAAATAAACTATAATAAAAATTGGTTATTTTTTTTAAGCATAGAAAAAAAAAAATCACAAGGGTAAAACAAATGAAACTTTCCTTTGATTTCTCTACTTATACTGTGAATCACATTAATGATCAATTCTCAAGTGGTGCAAAATTACACAAAATTGGTATTTTGATGGAGTGGTTAAATTATCAGTCTTGCAGCCACTTGTACAAAACCACTCTACAGCCACAAACATCAGAGCTCATTCAGCAATACAGTTCCTAATTTGATCTCTCTTCTTATGCTTTTTGTACAAGCTACATATAACTACCAGATGTCATTATTTTTAAAAATATTATAAACAGATGATAATCATTTTGAATCTGAGATGAAAATAAAATGACATTTGACAGTCTTGATGTGAAAACGGTTCAACTGTCATCTGAACAGTCAGTTCTTATCCTTCTAGCAATGAACCTCCTTAGGAAAAACACAGGCTTACAAATAAAGATATCTATGAAGATGGATAAAGGATATTTTTGGTATATATATATTTTCTAAACAAAGTAATAATCACAAGTACAATAAACTATAAATTACTTTAATTAAATAGAAATAAGAAGTTAAAGAAAAAAAATATGAAGACAAAATGATTTTTAAGAACTATTCGTCTTCTTATTTAATGATAACATGCTATAAAATTAGTTTAGATCCAGATAACTGAAAAACAAACAAACAAACAAACAAACAAACAACATGGAGCTTGATAAAGGAAAGACGTATTATTCTTTCCGAAAATTTGCACTTAAAGCATATTAAATATTTTATTTATGTTTTTAAGAGTGATGAAGTATTGTTTTACAAACTAATATGACTATGAGAAGAGATTAGGAGGAAATATGGATATAACATTTAAACAAATAACATAATTTACAGCTCCACTATCCCTGACTAATAGTAAGCATTTAAAACAATAACATTATTTCTTGATATCTCTATATAAGAGTCCAATAACAGACCATTTTTCTATTAATAACATCAAAGACGCAGACATTAATGCTTTTAAGACAGTTTCTTGACTGTAACAGCATTTGCTTCTGAAATCTTTCAATAAACACACCGACAGTCAGCTGGGACGTTATCAGCTGCAAAGCATCTAATCCTGTAATAAATGGGGGCATCTCTTCTTAATTTCATTTGAAATTTCCCAATCCTTGCTCTTTTTCTTTGAAATCCTTCTCCGAAAGATGAAATCCCATTTAATTCAGAAGCAATTTATGAATAATGAAAAGAGCAATTTCTTATTTTCATTTCTGAAATTTGCTCTTTTAGCCAAACAAAGTCAGAGAAGGTTTTGCAATAAATGAACAATCATCAGGTAATAAACAAAAATTCTAAAAACATTCTCAATTCTTCAGTTGCATTATTATCTCTGACTAACAATCAAGAAAGTAAGATTCTTTGTTTCAGAAGAATTTTATCACTAATTTTGATTTGATTTATTTTCAATTGTGATGATTTAACATTAATGCTTCTTAATCTAAATCTAACTAAAAATCAAATACATCCAATATCTAATAATAAGCCTCCCAAGTTCAGACTGTATTGAAACAGAATGAAAATTAGATGATTATACTAATGAAAAACGGATTCACGAAGAACGACTGATGAAAAAAATAATAAATTATGGGAGAACTTTAAGAGAACATATTTCCAATAAGATTATTCTAATGGGCTTCGAGTAAACTTACAAATTGAGGCCGAAACTAATTTTGAAATCTAATTAAATAAAGAGAGATAGAGAAGTAGAATTTAAAACTATATCAATAATGAAATACAACAAAGTTACAAATAAATAACTTAACAGACTGACAAAGATAATTGTAAATTCTAAATTTAGTTAATTTCTTCATATGTTCAGATTTCAAAATAAAATGATAACAAAATAAAATAATATACAGTAGAGCCCCGATTATCCGCGAGAGGATGATCCGCAGTGCGGATAATCCGTGAGAGCCGCGAAAATTTTTTTTAATCACGAATCTCAAAAAAACCAATTTTGATCCAAGCCAACAATAGGGAAAATACAATAGGCCCTATAGTGCAAAGGTCGAAAATTACTGACAGGTTTATTGTGCAACGTAATCCTATAGGCCTTCTCGGAATTTGTGGATGAGTGGCAGTCTTTTACTCTGCAGAAAGATTTCTGCTATAATGAACATATTTTAAAAGTTTTACATGCAATAATGTTTTTACATACAATATTGTTTTTTATACAATAAAACGTAGTTTTTAATGGTGAAATTTTTTTTTCACACCTCATTTTTTGTCTTTTTTCGGGTTATCTGCGAAGCCCTTGCCACCCAATTCCGCAGATAATCGGGGCTCTACTGTATTATCGATATAATAACTAGCTAACTGAAACAACCTTGAATTGCAACAACTTGGTATTAAGTGAGCCACTATCCAATAAAAAAAAATAACATTTTGGTATTGGGCTGTTCAAATAAGCACACTTTTAGATATTTTAAA
This sequence comes from Thereuonema tuberculata, assembly GCA_023159025.1. NCBI lineage: Eukaryota > Metazoa > Arthropoda > Chilopoda > Scutigeromorpha > Scutigeridae > Thereuonema > Thereuonema tuberculata. The sequence continues at coordinate 8,117,900 of JAFIDM010003189.1, read as the reverse complement.
CCCCTCCTCCCCATAAGCAAAAATAAGCAAATGTCCCCCCCCCCCCTTGTACTTAAGAAAGGTTTGCCAAATCATTAAAACAGTCAAAATTACATGATATTCACTCCTGAATTAAAATGTAACAAATTAAATATAAAAGTACACATGAAATATACTGAGGAAAAAAATCTATCTTTGCCAGCACACTCCCTAGCATGCCTATTTGTCAGTCTTACGTAAGCATTGCCCTGATCCCGAAACTAAGCAAAGCCCCTACATGAACTACATGAACAGCCCCTATTAGGCATCTAATGCTAGATCTGGCTACTTTTCGAACACTAAAAGTTTGGCCAAGTAAACTGGATGTTAGGTAATAGAATCTAACCAATTTAGAAATTCTTTTAAAATTTTGGTTTTGGTCTAAAATAATTAAAAATAAATAATTAAGTGTGTGAAACTTATGCCAAAGGAAGAAAGATTACAGAAGATGATTTCATTGGGTGCCAAACTTCTTGCTTTTAATCTATTATGATGAAAAGGCTAACAATTACTTAATTAAAACCCATCTTTCAAATTAACTCACCTGCATCAATGATTCCTTGTGCTAAAATGGCTCCAAACTTTGCCATTACATCATCATGCTTATCACTGATTACTTTAAAGTAGAGCTGTCGGAAGTCTTTTACCTATCAGCAAAGAAAGCAAAAGAAAATCAATTTAATTAATAAAGATTTCGTGCATTTCTTTTCGCTTACTTTTAAGAAAGGTTAAAAAAAAAAAAAAATCTGTTCAAACAATTTAGCCCTGATATGTTAATTTTAATTATTAAATAAACGTGAATTTCTATTAAAAGGATTAAGGACATTTGAAATAGACATTTACAAAATAATTAAAAAACTATTAAAATGATTTATAATATTTTTGCTGTTTTTTTCCTTTGTTTTTTAACATGAAAATAATATAAAGGAGAAATTTTTGGGAATTATAATACCTGTTAAATACAATCAGTATTTGCAATTGCTATTAATTGTAATTCAAATTAACTTTCCAATTAAGGCAGATGCAAATTTAGAATGGACTACGATTCATTAGTTGATTCAATTCATTGAGAACAGCAGAATTGATTTTTATTAGGAATTTTTATCTCTTTATTCAAAGGGATCAACAGGGAAAAATTTCCAAATATTAAAATATGAAATAGCTTATATATTGCTGAATATACAAATTTCAAGATCTAAGTTATTAGATTCACACACACACACAATGATAGATATTTGAAGACCTTCATTCTCCTTAGGAAAGGAGGATAAAAAAGTTATTTTTATTGGAATGGATATTGTTTCAACTTTTAGATTGATGTGGCTGTTTTTGCTTTTTAGATTCTTGCAGATTCCAACGTATTTTCAACGTTGCTTTAAATATTTCATGCTGAAATTATACTTCATCTAGTTGCAACCTTTGCCAAATCACACCATCTGCATTTAGCATCAATATCATATCATAAACATTTGTTATTTACTGAAAGGAAAGGAAAAATCACAACTGGTGACAGCAGCAGAGACTTGAACAAAGGCTTGTCTTGTAGACACACTTCTTTTCCCCCCCTTGCAGAAAAAATCTCTTCATTAGGTTTCTTTTGAATAATGGTTGGTAATCAATTGCATTGTATCCTTTGTAATTAAAGAATAAATAAACTTGAAAGTCTGTTCTATTTCAAAAATGAAGTTTCTCAATCAAATTCACAACAAGTTTTAATTTTGTTGGGAAATCTTCTTTGAGGAGGGATTCAATCAAGATCACGACCTACTTCGCTTGTGATTGGTGAGAACAGATGAGAAATGGCTGGTCCTGACCTCTATCGTCACAGGTACTTAATTGGATCACGTGCGCAACTTCACCCACAAACCTCCTACTCCTTTTACGACGACATCCCGAAATTCGTTCTGATATGTAATACTTTCTTCTAAGAAATTACAGCTTTTAAATAGTTGTTATAAGCCATAATTATCATAGTTTCCAATTGATTGGTAAAACCTAGTGAAAAACGATAATCTTCACTTTAATATAAAGTTAAGGTTTAACTGAATCAGATCATATTAAAACCAGAACATTCACCACTGAAATCTAATTAAACAAATACGAGCTTTGTAATGTCCAATCAAAGCAGGATTACCAGCAATTAAAGAACATTAGCTTCCGTTAATTACGGTAATAAATGGGAAAACCATACCGGGAAAGAAAAGAAAACAAATTAAATGCAATGCATTATTAATTGTTCGCAAACAATGAAGGTTAACAGGATTAAACCGATGTAATGGAACCATTACATTCCACAGCTAATGACCTTCCTTTCTTTTTTTAAACAAATCCATTGAACAAAAGTAAATATATTATTAACGAACTATCGCTTGAAAGGGAAAAACATAAATTAGACTTTAATTTGCTTAATCATTTTTTGTATAGATTGAAATCTGTGTTGCGTGCATCTTACGTTCGCCCAACAATAGAATTTCCGAACAATTCGCATGCGCGTTGCCGTGGCAACAGGAGTATTGTTACAAGGCCGACTCCACGCGCAAAACTAATTTCGCACGCGCGCTGTCGGGCAACACAAGTATTGGCCGATGGTCAACTCAACTGCGCAAATTTCCGGCTGTTACAAATGGATTTAAATTGTATTTTTTCATGGATTTTTTGAATATAAACTTTAATTTATGTTTCGTTTAGTTTTTATTTAACTTAGATTTTAGTTTACTGAAAAATGTCTATTCTTGTGCTGGGCTTAACAGACATTTTTCAGTGAATTTGTCAGCACGTTAACCCTTCCTTTGCTTAGATTTTAGTTTACTTGATGTAATTTTTTTTTTTTTTTATATAAATACAATGTTTGTTTCTGTTAAAATATGCGAGGCTTCCGAAATTGCAATGAGACGGACAGTTTTCATTAGAATGAGAAAATAATTTCTTTCTAATTTAGCAGAACGCACTTTCTGAGCAAAATCCGTATCTGTTTCCTATGCAATTTAAAATATTAAAACGAGAAAGTTGACATGAAATATTAGTTTTCCTTGATTGTTGACCCGTAAACACTTCACCAGACAGCGCATATTGAAATAGATAGGCAAGCTTTTCCTTGTATCCGTTTGTTTCCTTAATCTATTAGCACCGATCTGTTGAAAAGGCGACAAATATTGCAATCCAACCACACCCGAAAGTGATTTACAAGCCTCTTTTTAAAATCTATACTTTCTTAAATACACTCCTTAAGATATTTTTTTCTTCCAAACATTTTTATTTGAACCTATTTAATACTGAAAGAGTCTGTATTTAATTACTCAATTTAAACTAACAAATCACCTAAAATTAAGACTGTTCATCGACAGATATTGCTGAAGTCGAGGATCCACAACAAACAAAGCAAAACAAAACACTATTTACAGGGAATTATAATTTTTGTGCAGTACATAAAGGCTTCCTTGAGGAATTTCACGATTCTTTTTCCTCATAGCCTCCATTTTCCAAGAATAATTGATACAGCTGCTTTAACATTTCAAATTCCGCTGAAATGCTCATCTTACTATTAATATATGGTTTTTGATGTACAATTGCGTATTTTTTATGATGCTGCCAGTTATCAACAAGGGAAATGTTTTCTTTCATTTATGAAGACTGTTGACATTGAAGTCCAGTTAACCAAAGAAAAGCTTTATATGACATGATATGCTTATAGATTGATGTTTCCAGGAATCAACAGCGACATCTATTGCTCAACTTCGTAACTGAATCTTATAAGCAAAACGAAAACATTCTGGATTTTGTATTTTCTACAGTTGCGAGTATATTCTTATATTATTGCTATTATTTAAATAATTTTATATTTTTTTAATAACTTGGTTTGGCTATGTAGTGTCGATTATGTAGAATTTCCTCATATTAATTCCGCCATACTTCATTCTCAGTTGCAAAGATGTTTTGCTTCCGTTGAATTCAATCTTTGACTGAAGCTTCGAATGAATGATATCAGGCGTTGGATGTTCATTCACTGATAGTGGCTCTAACAAGATATATGTCAAAGTCATCCATATTTACCATTGCCTCTAAACGAATCCGCTTCTATGCGAGCTATGAACGAATTCCTGGCAGTGGAAAGATTTCCCGTGTAAAGACCCTTCGCAGACAAATTTGTTGCGGTAGCCGTTCTATCCAGCGTTTCAGATTACATATTTCATCACTCTGACTCTTGAAATATTGAAAAACGTTCCAAATTATAGTTTTTATCTTCTATCGGTACTAACAGTAATTCGCCAATGCAGAGACATTTCTATATCTGACATTATGGTTTCCAGGAGAAAGTAAGTGATCATAATTTGCCAAATAAGGAAGATTTTCTCAAACGAGCTCAACAATAGGATCAGATGTCAAGAACTTGCTTAACTGAACACATTTTATAGTATCACGATTTCATCATATTTACATCAGAGTTTCATTCACGTCGAAGCCTTTGCTGACAGGGTTTTCAATGAAGATAGCATAAATCTCCTGAAATGAAGAATACTTGTCCAAATGTATTTTTAGATGGTATCTTCTGCATTCGAACTGCAACATGCCATCCTAAGTAAGATTTTTTCTTTGATTCTCACACATACTTCAGAGATTCAAACAGTCAATTATCTGGTATCAAAGATTTTTTTTTGCACTTTTCCAAGAATATGCATTGCAATTTTATTCCTCCAGTTAATGATGATTAAAGTTAAACAAATATTCAAGACGAGTATATCAGGGAGAGATTTTGAACAGTGCAGCATCCTATCTGCTATCTTGGACAATAGTAGCTTCAAGAATAAATTCCTAATATTACAAAGACTGTATAAAGATATCCATGGTCAGAAGAAAGCACTAACAATAAAAGTATTCTGAACATAATTTACCCTCACCTCCGACAATTTATTACAGATCCAGCCAGGTGAGGAATTGAATTTCTAAAATGTGATCGGTATTTATTATAGCAGCTATAGTAAGTCTTTCTTTTTTTTTCCTCAAAAACTCAGAAAAGACATTAAAATAGATACTTTTACGCAGCACCTAAGATTGAGCATTTGCTAGATGTCCTATATTTAACTAAACGATTCTATTTTGAATGGGGAGGGGTGGGTGGAGCTGCTCTTCATCTCGATGCCTCCCACAACGGTGTCCATTTCTCCTGTGTCCATTTCGATCCAATGACCCTTGGTCGTGGTTACTGCTTTCCATTAGTCCTTTCTCTTTTTTAAGTATTATTTCCAACGTGATCCTTCCCTGTCAAATGAGAGCGTGGAGAGAATGCCTTGGTTGAATGGATGAAATTGATTTTAAGTTAGCAACGTCCCAGTGCTTGAATTCGGAATGGTTTCGCCAAAAGAACGAACAGCTTCCGTTTCCAAATGCTATTACACAGATTTCTATTCTGAAGGAACACATCCTAAAATACTGTGAAGACAGACATCTGCCGTTGGCAATTTTCATTTTTATTAAAAAAGAAAGGAAAAGGAAAACGAAAAGAAATAATTGGTGTACCAACTTTCAAAGAGCCATCGACTCTTTTCAAGAATCAATTTTAAGTAATGTTTGATAAGATAGCCTATGTAGTTGCTTGGTTGATTATTCAGCCCAGTTTCAAAAATTCCTCTGTATTAATTTCCCCCTTAGTCTGAATCTCCTCATCCTTAATCCACATCGCACCAAATAATAAGGACCAGCATTTCTGGCTTAACCCAATTAAAAAAAAAATCCATCTTCCTAAGTTAAATAGTTTTTCAGCTGTAATGGTTGCAGGCAGTCCTCAATAGCCTCCAGGAGCTTCGCTAACAAGAGAATATAATAGAATAAGAGAGTTTTCCTGTGACTTAGGAAGGAAAGAACAGGTTTTAAAAGACCGGCAATAATTGAAAGGCAGGAGAAAAACAAAACGAATGGTAAGTTATTTTCAGTTGAATGCTGCCAAGTGCAGACATTTAGTTACCTCATACTAAGCTAAACATAGAGCCAAGGACTATTACTTAATAGTATTTATTATTTTATGAGGGGAATTCATTCTTTCCCTGCATTAGACAGACATTTTTTAAATTTTAATCAAGGCTTCAACAATAATTAAAGTTTAAACTATTGATATCGTCTTATCTCCATCCCTTTTTCCTTATTTGTTATCGTACTCTTCGTTTTAAGTGACTTGGAAGCTTTTGTTTTATTCCGTATCATTGAAATAAGTAATAGTTATTCATAATGTAGCTGATCTCATGATGGCTCCTCACTTCCTACAAGAGAGGAATTGTTGACGAGAAAGATTACTAAAAGCATTCAAGAGGAGACAGACGATTCTGTCATCATGAAAAGGACAAAGTCGAAATTGCAAGGCCAGTTCGAAGCTTGCCCGTCTTAACATATTACATCTCTCCACGAGCCCGAGAAAGAAACTAGATACCTACTTGATAGAGGGTTCGATGAACCCCAGGATCTATCTGAATAAAAATAACCTTCTGCACCAAAATGGGGAACGAACTGCCTCCCCCACAAATAAGCGTCTTTTTATTTGAGTAATTGGACTCACCAGCAGATTATGTAATATTAATTATTCCATGTCTATTCAGTTGAAATTTAGCTTGAAGTGATTTAAGGAAAGAAAAAATTTGCAGTTTGACTTCTCGCAATTCATCGTTCTACCAAATTTTTATTTATTTATTTAAAATTTATTCTGTATATCAATAAATGCATCTATTCAACCATTCTTTCATAATTCCAGTTGTTACTCCAAAAGCAATGGACCAAACGTCCTAATTTAACTTTTATCCAGTTGAATCCAAGCAGAATAACCCCTTGAACGTAAATCACCCAACAACCCAAGTCCTCTGAAAGAAATATAACCGAAGATTAAGTTAATAATGAAAAACGGTGATGATTCACCTAGATGTAAAGGTTCCCAAGAATTAAAAATTAAATCACTTCATTTCCGTAAAAAAAAGCCTCAAAGGTTCAACAGTTATTGGAGGATGAAATTCATCGCGTCTCTACGTACACCTGTAGGTACACTATGCGTACACCTTTTTCTTTAGGAAAACAATTAAAAACTAAAAACAAAGTGAGAAATTAACTCTCAAGTTTACTTTCAATTATAATTGATTAATTATTTATTCATTTCCGTTTATGGAACCAATGAAGATTAACCACATCCATTATTATTCAGTGAGGCTCAATTATTAACATATTTCAAACTAATCGAAAATTACGATATTGTGTTGTAATAAATTACGATATTCCCGGACAGCACAATGAATAAATGAACTGTTTCCTTTTTAATGTATAAAATGAAAATGATTATAAAGTGGGACTTAGCTGTTCTTTATGTTTCAATAAATACAGAAAAAAAATATAGGAAACAAAATAATAATAGAATTAAAATAAAAAAAAAAACCCAATGGTAGCTACAAATATTCCAAGAGAAGCCATTTAATTCTGCAATATTCAAACAGCAAAGAAAATTCTCAAGAAATCATATCACTTTTCTTGTAGATACAAAACCTTTTTTTATTTTTTTGACTATAACAATCTATTTTGACTTAATTTAGAAATACTGATTTTTCTTTTATTAAACGCCAGAACTAAAATAAAAGCAAACAAATAGATTAGAAATGGGATGGCCGACCTGTCAGTCAAAATCTGAAAATGTGACAAACCATTTTTGTTCGCCGAGATTTCCTCTGAGGAAGAGGTGCGTCACGGCACTTCGTAACATGTAACGAGTAAATGTATTTCAATTTGCGTTGTGATCTTTTTATTGATATTGTCTTAACCACTTACCTGTTTAGTTAATTAGTCACGTTAAATAGAATACGTTAAATTAATGAGAAGGTAAACGGTACGAAATTAATTTCAAAGGCCTTTCCTATTACCTTCCTCAGCCTCAATTAGTTCATTAACTAAGGTGAAATAAAGTTAGAAGTTGTCAAGGGGTTTTGGCATCATCGCAGACCCCTTTGCAGTAAAAGGGTTAGATTCGAAATGTCTCTGCACAACTTCCTCGACACTAACTACATTTAAACGAGGTTAGCCTCATTAAAAATAAAAGCCTGTTCGACTTTCAATAAACAATTCAGAGAGAAAAAAAAAAGAAAAAGCATATCCTTAAAAGCACCTACCTAACCAACTATAGCATTGGTTATAAAAAAACAAAAACAAACAAACAAAAAACAAACAGGAAGTTGTAGCGAGTAGTAATACTTAAATACTTATCCTCGTATTCTTGAACTTTTATGATATTAATGTATATCCGTACCATACGTAACTATTTTAAATTTACATTTAAATACATATCCTCTTATTCTTAACTTTTATAATATTAATGTATATCTGTAATATATGTAAATATTTCAATTACATTTAAATATATATCCTCTTATTCTTAAACTTTCATAATTTTAATGTATATCTGTAATATATATAAGTCTGAACATGCACATATGTGTATTTACGCTCCTGTGTGTGTATATTATACATATACACAGAGACATATACACATGTCTGCATCTTCATATTAGAGTGAATGTTCCTAAATATTTTGCATTTTATTGATTGTACTTTGTAGATATGTAGATTATATGTACATTGCATCATATTATCAACCATAAATTAATCAGATTGTAACTATTAAACTCCAGAACCTACTGACAGGGAAATTTCCCTAGTAGGACTGTAAAAACTCAAATTATATAAATAAATAAAAAAAAAAAAAAAAAAAAAAATTATTAGCACAGTCCAACGTAGTTTTGGAAGCAATGACTATTTAAGCTGTATGTGGAAAGTGTATTGATGTGCACTTCACTACAAGGACATCTCTTAGTTAAAAACGCTACTTAATCATTTCCGCCCTCCTTCAACAGTCAAAATACGATCCTAAAAAATAGTAATGTAAAGAAAAACGTTGGTTCTTCATGGAATCTAAAAATTATGCAAAAACTGTACGAGAAATATCTTTTCTGCAAGAATCTGCAGTCGACATCTTAAATTCGAAGACTTCTTCTTTAATGGATTTACGATTTTTTCTTTATTAAAGTTATCGTGCAATTTCGTGTTTTCCTTTTAGTCCATTTTTGTTCTGTCATTTCTTTGTTTGATCTTTCTTCTACGCAAATGGCACAGCCACAAATTTATCAGTTTCTGAAGCTAAAATTTACAAAAAATAGTCGATATCGGAAAAAAAAAATTAATTATCAAATGATGCCGAAAGAATTATGGGTTAGAAGCCTTTGAAAACAACTCTTAACTTGTGTCTTTACTTCAAATGACTTTTATATCGTTGTCATCAACATTACCCTGAATAGAAATATTACTCAGTTAACCAGAATGCACCAAAATGGGATTTTCAAATATCGCCCACTAGCAAGGGTTTCGCAAAGAATATTGGAAAGCTTTTTAACTGGTTCGAAGAAATCTCGATTCGAATGATGACACTGTGTTATATTTTGATCGCACGTGGTTCTACCTTCAATCTGCCACGTGACAGACGAAACAGAATCTCCTTGTCACGTGCTTTCCGTCTCTTTTGAGAATTTCGTGTCACAAATGTCACAAGATTTAAATTTCAGACATGATACTCAAATAACCATATAATGAGAACATGTTCAATTCGAGTGGATCAAAATTTGCTTCCTCCAACCTGAGGATTCTTAAGGCCTCTTTCAAAAGAATTTCAATATTATTGCCGCAATGTATAATAACAATAATATTAAAGAGTAGATTACGAAAATACGGAAACTTTCGTAGAAGGACAACACATTCAATGACATGTGATGGAAGAGTCGTGAACTATTTGGTGAAACTCAAATCATTTTTGCAATGGCAGGAGTCAATTCTTAATAGGAGCTGATTAAGAAATCAGAGACAAAGAATGTCATCTACAAACACAAAAAGCAACAAAACAACCAATCTATTACAAAAGAAATCAAAACCTCAACAGTTTTAATCTGTTATGATAAAACAATTAATATATTTTGTTAGACATTACCAGAGGAAAATCTCCACAGACGCAATACAACCAATGATAAACACAACTGACGTTGTTAATCTCAATAAGGCGAAAAGAAAAAAAAGAATAAAGTACAAGAACTTAAAAACAATCCGAAAGAATAAAAGAAGTCGGAACAATATCCATGATTATTTCAAGTTAACTATATTATAGACTTCAATAACTTTAGGTAATCTAAGTAGGGAGGCGAAGGCAACTGTTATATTAGCAAGATGTACAGCTCTTGTGGGTGAATATCCACTATCTTCACATTAACGGAATGCCTGTAAAACTAGGTTCGTCTTGTAAAGTGATAGTTCTACTACCGAAACTTAATCTGAGAAAAACTTCACTGTAATAATAACCCTCCCCTTCATCTCTTCTACTCTTTGTAAGAACAAAATTAAAACTATTTCAACTTTTATCCTCCAAGGACTTTAGTGACTTATCTCCGAGTCTTTTTAAAATGTTTTATCGAATTTTGAACGACGCATTGCTTTCTTTCTCCCTGGTAATAATTATTACGGATAAAAATTACCTCTTTTTCTTTTTAATAACTCATGTGTAATTACTGAACACTTTAATTATTCATACTTTCGTCTGGTTTAAATTAGTTTTTTGAGGATAACTAATCCAACCAGTAATTAAAATTCCTTTTCTTCCTTTTTGCTAACTTAACCACTATTAAATAGGAAATGGACCGTCGAGGGATTTTTCATTACTTCATTTCTTACATTACTTTAAAGATAAAAAGAAAAACAATACAGGAAATTAATACATTTCAATTCACTCTTAAAAGGAATCTCAACTTTTACTTGATGTGGATCTTCTTAATTCAAATGGTGTAGGCGTATCTTTAGGTGTTGGTGGAGGACGACAATCTCTGGTTCTCGATGTCTCTTAGGGTTTACCCAGTCCTTTATCAAATGGAGCAGACAACCAATAACTCGTCGAGAGCAAAGGCTTAGGCAGGGGTTTATAAATTCATTCCACAACGTGAAATGAAATGCAGGAATCTGTTTGAAAATTCTTTACTTTCTCTTTGCAATGATGCAAAAATAAAACTGCTTTGAATATGCAAATCGATCGTATCCATTACTGGAATATTATTTTTTTTCTGTCTGGTAATAATTATTACTAATAGCGGATTCACTGTATGCCTCAGAATAAAAAAACTGTTATATTCCCCCCTCGTAGTTTGGATAGTTTTGGTTTCTGATATCTCTTGAAATAAAATTCTTAATCTTCGCCTTATTTTATTCGAAATTCTGGCGTACTTTTAATATCTCACACTATTTTCGTGGAGAACTCGACGTCAAAACATCCCCCTTTTCCCTCTGACAACCAACTAAGGTTTTAAATCACAACAACCTTTCAATATCCCATTTCTAACTTTTAAAATATTCGTAGGAATATTTAAGGTTATGTCCATAGAAAGTTTAAACTGTGGACAACTACTTCTACTGCAGATATTGTAAAGTTCGCGGGTACAATTTTACGACAAATGACAGCTATTTTTCTTTTAAAAGTTTAGAGATTCGAGAATTAAGAGGAGGATCTTAAAGTTTCATCAAAGGTCAAAATCCAATTTCATTCGTAGTAATTCATAGAATAAAACAACACCAGCTGTGATTTAGTGCTAATGAAAGCGAGATCAATTTACAGATCTATTTCCATCTCAATTATAATCAGAACAAAGGTGATTTACGTCTACTTCAGTTCATCAAAACATCTCTTCAAGTATTTCGGTACCAGCATCTACAATCACTGAAAAATCAATCTAAATCTAATACAGACCCCCCCCCCCAAAAAAAAAAGGCGATTTGCGAAAAATATGAAAAGGAAAAAAAAAAATACTCAACGAAGTGAACTCCAATTAACCAGTTTTTAACTGTTTAGATTCTTTTGTATGTATTCATTTTTCACACCTATTTTATTTGTGTGTTTGTGTATTTCTTTACAAAATATCATCTTCTAATAAAAATGGCCAACATATAAATAGAATTTATTTATTGTTTTTTTTTGCAAATCTTATTTTATAGACATGAACGCAAAACACATAATAAACTTTATTAAAAAAATATTACAAAGTAATTAGAGCTTACTTTTTCCTTAGTTTAGGAGCATAATTAATATTAATTAGTTAAAAACAGTGAAAGATCGACTCAACAGGTCATGTAAATGCAGAGGAGGACGTATAGGCTCCATTGGTACAAAGGCTTAAAGAACTTGGCCCCATTTGATAGAGGCTTGGGACTCGTTTGAAAAGACACAACCAGGGGGGAAAAAAGGGGGGGAGGATATTTCCCGATCTCTATCGAGAATCGAACCCGTTCCTGCAGACAAGCCTGTATATTAATCATTAAGTATTTATACAAATGCGAATATATAAAGAAATTGAAAAAAAAAAATGTTCTGCTGATGATGGCCTTGTGGAGTTAAAACAGACCGAAACTGTACAGGTTTTAATTTTTTTATTGTATAAATTTCTTTTATCTTCATTATGTGTGTCTTGAAGTGATTTTTTTTCAATTTCTAATTCAGATATAGTCATAAGTTAAAATTATTTTTTAATTGGATATATTTATAAAGGGAGTATCTAACAAATTTACAGACATTCAAGACCACGAAATGACTTTTCAAGCACTGATCGATGAGGAGCACTTTTTAGGAATCTTTAGGAACCAACTGCTCCGTTCTCCTATTATAATTGATCGTTCTCGTGAGATTACTCTTAATTCATTTGCTTCCAAGGAATCATTTCGTTTGTCTCCCATGTTAATTAATTTTAAAAAACGAATATTATTTCAATCAGGGAAAGAAAAAACAATCCTGCAAATTAAAAGAAAATCTGTTATTCCTTTTTTTGTGCCATCTCAGATTCCATTTCCTTTTCTCTTTATTTGGAATTGGGTCATGGATTGACCACGTGATATGATATGAGCTCAGGTAATTTCCGGTTGGCATCGATTGGAATTCGATCGGACCCCTACCCACATGCACAACACTAAGTCAATTCGTTTGGTATAAAAACATCCTTTATTCCTTTCTTGCCATTAGCAGTCATCAGCTGGGGAATGGAGAGGCTCAATCAACCCCCCACCCCCACTGATTAAAAAGAATTAAACAAAACCACCTGAAAACACCAACGTCTAATTTCAGAATTTTAAATCTTACGTCATACTGAGTAGTAAAATTCCATCAAATAATAACAAAGAGACCTAGCATAGCAGAACTTAATAAAAATAAAAGAATGATAAGTTCACGCTTAAAAGTATTTCCGCCAAAAGAGAATGAAAAAGCTTTGTTTGTAATATTTAATTTTTTTGTTTTTGTTTTGTACTACAATGTTACATAAATGAATCTTTATTTAACACTTTTAAAATTATAACCGAAATATACAATTATAGCACTACTTATTAAATATATTTTTAAGCCTTTAACTTAAAAGATCTTTTTTTGCACTGAGAAGTTAGAGGAATAATGTCGTTAATATCCAAAAGTTTTCAAGTGACAACAATAAGGCTCATGAAAGATAAATGCTCATGGTTTAAAGAGAATATGTATAGCTTTTATATCTTTACCCTTCGAATTGAATTAACGGTTTAAAATAAAGAAACTTTTAAATATTGAAGACAGTAAAACTATTTCAAGAAAACTGAATCAGAACCTTTGGTATTGGAAAGGAAAGATAAATTCCTACACTAACAACCGACTAACCAAATGGAAATAGTTAAGTATAAAATGCTTTTGTATTATGACATTCAACTTTGTGACAATTAAACCTAACTTAAGGTTGGGTAAAAGAAAAAGAACCGTAGATGAATTAGAAAGGATGCCGTCAAATGCTACCCACAACACTTGCGGATAGCAAGTGTTTTGAGATACAATTAAACTGAAGAGAAGACACGATTTCTTTGATGCATAGAATTTTAAGACAAAACCCATTTAAGAATTAGTTCAATCATTTTTTTGTGATTAACTACTTCATTTCCCCCATTTATTCAGAACTTATTTTCTTTTAGAGCATTAATCTTTGGCGGAAATTGGAGATATCTCATGAACTTTTTAAAAAGGATTTTGTTGACGACATTTTTTCACTGCAGACATCTTTACATTCCTATCTTACTACTGTCAATACACGTGGCAGCTCTATTGAATCCACTCCAAGAGTAAAATTCCAAGACCATCGCAAGATGAAGATATTGTGACAGCCTGTGGCTTCTCAATGCTCTTCATTTTAAACGCAACAATATAAAAAAAAAAATCATCGCGAGATTAAATCTTCCAAAGATCGTCTTAGCAATAGTTCTTGGAACGCAGAATTGTTTTTGCTGCTTAAGAATTGAAGTGAAAAGAGATGGACCTTCAAAACATTCTGAGAGGACAGAAATAAAGATCTACCTCACACCTTTTTATTTGAAAACTTACTGCCATGGGAAGAAAAACATTGACGTTCATCTCAAATATAAGTTTAGAGGAGCTTGACTTCAGTATTTGTTGTGTTTTAAAATTGAACTTAATTCTGTGCAACAGATATGATCATAATCATAGAAGAACGAGTGAAGTGAATTAATAATACAGAGAGTTTGAAAAGGGTTTGGGTTTTTTTTTTCCCCTGCAAAGCATGTCGAAAGCTTTCCTGCACAGTTTGAGAGAATAAATACACCTCCATTCCTTCCTTAAAACCTTCCTTAAAATCTACTTCTTTTGGCGTTAGGTCCTTGTAGAACCTTAGCCTCCTCCACAACATTGGTCCACTGTCTTTTGCAACATTTCTCCAACCTCAGATCTCTCCTCAACTTCATCCACCACCTACATCTAAAGCCTTCGTCTTCCTTCCAATCCTCCCACACAAAAACCTTCTTAGTTACTCTTTCGTCTTCCATTCCTTCTACAAGACCTATCCATCTATTCTCGCTTTCTTGATCTCGGCTATTATATCTTGTTTCTGGTACAGCTCCTAAGTACTTCTGATTCTCTATTCTCCCTTATGTAGTACTGCTCCACTTAATACTTTCTTTCTCAAGTTTTTATCACTTTCTCTCAAACATCGCGTCTCAGATCCATACACTACATTGGTCTGATAAACTTGCATCTTCAACTTTCCAGATAAATATTTAGATTTTTAACACAGGCTGTAAAGCAAAGTAACTTATTTGCTGTCGTAATTGTGGCTTTTACATCAGTATGATTGTCACTAAACTGAGTTACAACAGAGCTTAGATATTGAAATTTTGTATTTTATCGAACTCACAGTTACTGATCTTCAGAGATCCCACATTTTCGAGGAATCAGTTGCCGTGTATTTAGTTTTTTCTTCATTCACCTGTAAACCCATCATACAGAGATAATTTTTTGGAAAAATAAACAACCCAAAAACACTTATCATGATAACTGATAAAATAATGCGCTTAAAAAACTTATTTGTTGCCGGAGTTAATAAAAAGCAAGCAAATCAACTTTGTCCTATTTTTATCTATTGTTGCTATATTCCGTATTTATTTATTCATTTAATAAATACAACATTTCCTCATTGTTGTTATTTTAACCTATGTTCTGGTGAAGATGATCGACGAAAAGCGATCTGATGCCACTTAAAAAAAATAGGGTTTCTTTCTTTCTTTTTATTGATAAGTAAGTTTTCAAATACATTTTATACAAATTTGAAATTTTCAATAGTCGATGGTTAAAAGGAGAAATTTTAACCTGCTTTCACCGGATAAACGAAAAAGTCAAATCAACCACAGGAAAAAGTTGAAAAGACAACCATTAATTAGCTGTTAACATTTTTACATTTGTCTGTTTTCAAAATCATGTGAAGTACTTTCACTGAATGCCCCAAATGCTTCCAATAATGAGGCGCCTTTTACATCATTTACGTGTCTTTTTTAGTTAATGTCGATCGCAAGAGCGAGGTTTTTCGTTATCTTTCTTCATCATAAACAAATTCTGTGAAACTGTTTTGGCCTCCGTTTGTATGAAACAAACAGCAGCTCTTTTTTCTCCTGATCTTTTTATTCCAATAGTTATTCATCGGAGTTGTGGCCTTGAAGACGGGATTCAATTCGTTGTCTTTCGAAGAATTGAATTTTTCTCGGCCGTTAATGTTCTCCATTTTTGTTTTACGACGTTCAAAGCACAAAAGCAACCAGAGACTGAATGGAATAGAATAAGATCTTATAATTAGATCCAATCCAACGTTCGACAACAATCGCGATCGACTAAGAAAGAGAACAAACAACACATACTCTTCGAAACAGTTTACAAATTATCTATTTTAAAAGTTTCTCTATTTGTACCTTAGAATACCAAGAAACATTCAATATTTGCTCCAACTTTCCTTATATCGAGAAGAAGATTATAACCTGCGTGAGGAAATTTGTTTTCTCCAATTAACTATTTTTTTTTTTTTTTATAAATGGAAGATCTTTTAAGAAGACGAAATATTTAAATCATTTTCAATGAAAAAGAAAAGTAAATTTAGATGATAGGCTTTAAACAGATGCAGTCTTCTTCGAGGCAGCACCACTTTCTTCGAATAGATCTGTTTTCAGTCAGGATTAGCCGATAAAGAGTAAAACGTGTAAACAATTAAACACCGCTAATGCACTCAAGTCTTGTTTACAAACTGACCTTTTTCTTCCTATTCTTCAGTATAGTTTTCATTACAAAGAATCATCATTTTTTGTTTGTTTGTTTCTATAGCACTAGGAAGGATCATCTGCACAGCAGGTGGAATCTATCCTCCTCGCTACTTATTCATATATCGTACAGAAGGAAAAAAAAAAAAAAAAAAACAACCCACCATAAACAATTGCTAGGAGCGTCACTTGGCTGCAATAACAAACGATACGGGGAAATCCAGGCAAAGACGCTTCAGATCCTTTGTCACGAGATCAGCAGATTTTTTTTTATCTTTCTTTCCTGATCCGCTAAAGGAATACTTCAAAGATGTGTCTTTTGATTCAGGGTTCGGCGTCGCTAGCAATCGACAGACTTCAATTTAATTCTTGGTATGATGCAGATCTCGTTCTGCATTCAAATTCTTTTGGGAATACGTTTTTTCCCCTTACAACGGCGCTTGAGACGTGACACTGCACCGGTGAAACAATTCCCTTGGACAACATTTCATCCCGTACTATTTTTGTCGATTGAAGGATCACCCAACATCCAGAAGTTTTTTTACCACTCAACTACTTCTGATAAATCGTTTCCTTCAACGAACTCACTGGCGTAGAGTGATAGGGGAAGCGTGTTGTCTACAAATTCTCAATGTCTCCGTCGTGGGTTAAACCAAAATCTTTTCCAATTACGAAGCATAGATCTTACGAACCTCCGATAAAATTCTCAAAAATTAGCTTTCACGTCGCAAGATACTGTTTGTTCAACTATGGGTCAGGACTAAAAAGCTTTTGAACTCATTCTGTACTTATGGCTGACGTAATAATTTATATTACACACACATGGTGACCATAAACATAATTTAAATATTATTATTATTCAGAAAGGATTACGTTTACATTACTGTGGCAGTCGAGCGAAATTCAAACTTGTGATTAAACTAATTAACTAACATTAAAATAATAAATAATACACATCGCAAATTTTAGAAAATTTCCGTATTCCTTTTTCAAGCATATTTATAAATAAAGACTAAAATAACAAAAGGGAAAAATGATTTTTGTTATCTTAGTCTTTATTTGTAAATAGCTAGAAAAAGGAATACGGAAATTTTCCTAAAATTTGCCATATATATTATTTATTATTTTAATAAATAATTTGAAGACGTTTGTGTGATGTATTCGTACCATTGTTGTACGAAGGGAAGTCACGGTATTAAAATATCCAATATAGAGAATACAAAGTTTTCAATTCTTCGGAAGACGTGGGTGGAACTGACGCTTACTAAAACAAACTTTTGCTGCGATAGTTCGCAAGTTATTGTGGTAACAAAACTGCGGAGTTACGACCGAAGTGCGATTTCAATGTCAAAATTACGAGTCTTCGCTCGAAATGGCACAACAATTAAAATAACACTTCAAATATTTGTGGTAATGCCTCCACGAGGCTTAGTTTCCACTATTGATTTCCAATTGCATCAGTTCGTTTATGACAGTAGATATATCTAACACTTTCCGAAATCCAATAATAATAATAAAAAAAGACATTTGATAATAAAAGGGGAATTCTGCTTATATTACAAAACTATCATGAAACTATTTCGGTCATATTTCGAGTCAGATGTAGTTTACAAATATATGTGTAAAGGAAAAGAATATTGCTTATTAATATATGTTTTTTATGAATAAATAAATTACTTGATTTGTGAGTTCATTTAAAATTTTAAACGACAAGTTCCTAAAAGAAATAAAATCTATTTCCTTAGAACGTAAAAAAAAAATATTTTTATTTGAATTTTAAAGTAATAAAAAAGGAAAAAGGTTTTCTTAATTATAACGTATATTCCCTACAAACTTTCTACTTGTAGAAAATTTATTATTTAGCAACTAGGTTTATTTAGATACCTTAGTCCAATCAATTTTACGGGTAAATTTAAAATGGATCACAAAACGGCGTACGATACAATAGAAATTCCTTGTTTTGTCTTCGTATGATGTGCTGTGAGTCTTTATGTTACAAAATAGGATCAACCTTGGACACATTTCCAAATATAAAAGACAGATAATTTCTTAGCTTTGATTTTCTTTTAGTTCTTTTTTAACTAATTGTTTATTTGTTTGAAGTTTCTCAACCTGTGGACCACAAGAAATTTCAGATGAATCCATTATGAATAAATAACCAAATACACTGAAGAAAAATAAAACATCACTTGTTAGTTAGCAAGATGTAAGTAGCGCTAGTATATATGTAAAAGATCGCGACTGGGCAGAGGCAAGTGCTTACGTGCAGATCGGTGAAACAATGATTAACACAACCCAAGCTCCCTGGTTGAAGAAACATTGTGGACATTATTCTAAAGAAGTCGTTCCAATCATCGGCATTAGGGAAGCACGTTTGTTTGATAGAAATGTATTGATCGCAAACTCAGTACCATCGAAGGCACACTCCCGCTAGTAGGATTCAACAAACACCGACAAGGATCGGAAGACCCACGATTGATCACCGAGTGCGATCATCGCACTTTCACATAGACAGGCAATATGTGACACCTCGAATACCTACCATGCATACAGTAAACGGGAGGGCTTTCACTGCGAGCTTATCGTCCTGAACTGTTATCTGTCCATGTACAAACACGTCTTCAGTGGTATTGCCTTGGATAGAACTGGAACGAATAGGAGTGGTCTACCAAGTGATCAATCTCGTTTTTGTTTTGGTTGATACGATGGCAAACAACACGTTCGCCGCTATCCAGTGAATCCAACACGGGTCTACCACCTGATGGGATGGTTTGGGATGTCTTTAGCAATACATCTCAGTAAGAGCTGACGGGGCTCTCTAAATGCCCGATGATATCTTATCGATATTTCGTAGTCAGTGACTGTCCCATTCATCACCAGCACGGAACCTTTTATCAGATAATGAACCTTTCAATAAAGATAATGCATGTCTCTATACAGGTCGCATCTATGGAGTATCTACACGAACAAAACATTGAGTACTGCCTTGAACAGGCATACCTGCCCGACCTTTCACATACAGCAGAACCTCATTACAACGGACTAATAGGGGCTGAAGGTTGTCCGTTTTAATGAAAGTCCGGCTTATAACAAATAATGCTTATAGCGGTATAATGCAGCAGGGTGTACATCAATGAAAGTACAATAGTTAGCCATAAAAAGTGTTTATTATATATCAAATAAAAAAACAGCCTTCAACATAATAGGTTGAATTGAAAAAGATGTGTACATATACACTGCATTAATCTTTAGAACAAGAAGGTCCTGGTTCATGTTGATTGCTTACATTTATTGGCTTGAAAAAATTATTTTCTGCTGGGTTTGTTTGCTGCTTATTTCTTCAGTTAATAACGAACGGAGGTGCCGTAAGTGTTCATAATTTGCAAACACATTTTCATTTGCCGATTGTTTAACATATTGACTTAACAAAATTTAAATGGTCTTTCACTTAGCTCACCTTAATTGTATGCTGCCAATTTTTTTTAAAACTGTCCGTTATAAGCGATGTCCGTTATAATAGGGTTCGTTATAATGAGGTTCTACTGTACTGAACTTCTCTGGAGCATGATGGACCGACAGGTTCAGCAATATCTAAGAGATATTGGAACAGTGATTTGATGCTATTTGGTACTCTATTCTGCAGGATATACGCATTGTTCATGAATGCACTGCTGCGGTTCAACGCCTTACTAATTTTATTACATCACACGGGTTCATACAATGGTAATTTTCCGTATTTGTTTTTCATAAATAAACCTCTCAGTTTCAATAAAATCGCACCAAGCGATTGCATTTTTTTTTCTTTCATCTATTCCTTTCCTTCCTCCTTTCAGATACTGTGATATTGGAATTGATATTAACGTATTTTCATGTATTTTTTTTTTAATCTATAGCTCATTATCTTTTGGTCCGATATGTATCAAAACCAATAGGAAAAAAAACCAAAACCTTTTACTAAAGTTTCCATTTGGAAGACAAACAGCTTTTGAATGACGAATGACTTGAAATTACATCTGAAAAACCTTTTAATTTTAAGCCAAAGACCCAATCGACCGTTTATTAAAAGACGCTTTCAAAACTTATGAGTAATTTCGAACGAAGACTGACCCAGACACCGGCGTCTCGGAATGATTCCATGCAAGGCAATCGATCTTGAAAAGCCTCGTGTTGTCACGTGACTTGAACTAGGAGCTTGGAAGATCTATTATGCGTGAAACACGGGATAGCATCTCTCGACTTTTACGTAATCAGCGTCCTAAGTACCGATCTGAGCGAAGATCAGAGCAAAGGTAAGGCAATGGCTGCGGCCCAACTCAAGATAGTTGGAGTGCCAACTTTCAGATACTCTCCCATTAAGAGCACAAAACAAAAAAAAAAAACAAAAAAATCAATCAATTGTTTAGCGCCAAAAAGGAATTTCAGATGTTGGAAATAAGTCGCCACTTTGACCAATTAAGGAAATCTAAACGGTTCAAAATCAGCTCCAACAAATGAAAATATTTTGAAATTCGTTAATAGGTTCTTCAAAATATTCTGGGACTGGTTAGAGATGTTTGAGAATGAAAAGTCGAAGAATCTCAATCCTAGTAGATACTGTTTGACTGAAACTTTGCACTTTTCTTGCATGTGTTGCTCTGAGCCATTTCAGGAATTGGGATGGACGAGAAACAGGTCGTTGCCATTACAATAGCCTCCACATAGTCCTACCAATAAGAAACTAACAGATAACAGTCTATCGTGAAATCACCGAAGGGATAACTGTAGGCATAATGTAACACCTTTGATATAACAAGCTTTGATTTCCGCAAAAACACTGAAAAACAAGAGTTCACTTATTTTGCACCTTGAAGATGTTACTGTTTATAAGGCCGAAATCGTCTCCTCTACGAATTTCCTTCTGCGATTTAGGAGAAATGAGGGAAACCATTTTGAGGTCCAATATCACTTCACTTCCAATACGGTGTATGAAAATCTGTAACCATCAAACACAAGAACAGCAAAGAAAGAAAAGACGACTCGGAGGCCACCTACTTATTAAAAAAAGAAGTTGGGTTTGGGATTTGTAGGTTTTTATCACTTCTCATTATGTTGTACTACAAAAGTAGCACAACATAAAATGAAAGAAAAATAATAAATCTATTTTTTTTTCCCTAATTTCTAATAAATCTGTTGATTAGTCTTACCTTGGGGCAGGTATTCTCTGTCTGCTGAATCAAAATCAGGGCTGAAGCAATCAGGGCTCCTTGACGTACATAATTGACTGGATCATTTGTCATGGGTTCCAACAAAGAAATAGCCTCCTACAACAAAAGAAGATTCATTAGTTTAAAGTTCAACTTTAGCATTAAAAAAATTCTTATTAATATAAATAGGGCATCAATGCTTAAACAATTCAACGGGATCGTATATGACAATAACCATATTTAAACAAATTTATTGCATTTACTGAAGAACTTTTACGAATAGTTCGATAAAAACAGTTCCACCAAATGATTTACGGAAAGGGTCTTCAATGTTACAAAGGAATTGTATTGTTATATATTTATTCGACGTAGTAATGAGTTACTTTCGTAACTGTTTTTAGTGGCGTGAGATAGTCAAGGTGTCTTTTTTTTCTATAACTACAGCTGGCAACAAGACTTAAAAAAGCTAATGCTTCTCAAAATTTTGAATTTTCAAATATTAAAATCGGAAAACGATACGGATAGCAATTTTTTTTACTTTGCGAAATATCTTTTTTCTCTTGGCGCAGGCCGATATTTGGATACCTGTGCTTTAAAAGAGCTTCTTGAATGGACGAAAGTATTTCCTGAGGTTAGGAACTGATTGGATTCAGTAGACATGTGCCCACAGCCAATCGAAAGAGATCAAATAGATTCAAGTAGCTTAAGAACCTACTGTTGGCCGTTTGTTTTTTGTTTTTTTTTTGTTTCTTTCCAATTCTTAAAGATTTCAATAGTTTCGAAAACGAAACAATTTCAGATCAGCTTTAATTTTAGAATCAAACTAAAATCATCGCAGGAAATTTTCCGGTGAAAACGAGATGTTCGACCCAGAAAATGCACAGATCGAGCTTGGGGAAAGGAAAGTTGTGAATTTCGTCAATTTTTAATGAAGCAGTCGAAAACATCATTACAAATGTATAACAATAGACAATCCCTCCCTCCCTCCTTCTGGCAAAACAACGAACTGTGAATCAAATCAAAATAACCAGATTCATTTTTATCAACAAAAAAAACCCACACAATTAGGAATTATCGTTAAAACCCATTTCAAAGCTTAAATAAAAAACTGAAAAGAAATCTTAAAGCAAATTCCATGAAATAGCTCCACAACGTTTCAGTTATTTATTTTTTTTTGAAAAATAAAGTAATAATAAAGACAAAATAGTTGAAACAGCTGAACTTTATTGAACGCGACAGCTGCAACCAACCAACAAAGAAAACAAAATATCTTTTTTTTTTGGTTAGAACTGATATCGGATCTGTTGTAAATAGAACATGTTTACAAACACTAATTAATAATGATCAGCTGCTATTTACAAATCATCTCACACCTCGGCAATTATAAGCCATTACGTATTATCTGTTTCGCTCAAATATCAAAATCCATTATAAGTGGAAATAAAAAAAAATAAAAAAGTCTGACCAAATATCGAATCTGAATATTGTTTCGTTTCAAAACGGGTTATGGATGATTCGCAAATTATTAACACTTTAGGACGGACTCAGATTACCTGTTTATCAAGGAATGAAATCTTGCAATTTTTTTTATTTTTTTTTTATTATTGGAAAAAGGGAAATCTCCCATCATGCACCAAAAACAACCAATTCATGCTTCTAATTTTGTCATTAACAGGGAATCTGTTTTTGTTATTATTATTATTTTGAAATGTTCTTTGTTTTTAAAATGATTAACACAGTTAAATCGCACATCTTAATCGGAAATCTATTAACAACTAGCATCTGTGATTTTTTTTGCTATAGAATAATCTAATATTGCTTTAGGCTTAACATTGTGAGCAGGGGATCAGTAAAAAGATGAATTTTCGAGCGATATATTTTAGATAAACGATTAAAACTTGGCCAGAGGTACAACAAACAACAAGAACCACTCCTTAGGCAAAGATATTTGAAACAGAATCTTTCTAAACACATGAGTTCGATTGGCAAATTACTGTTGATAAAGAAAAATTATGAGCTACTGGGAAGAGAAAACGACTTGGAAAACATCTTTTAAGTGACTCAGTGAATAAGGAAAGAGAACGGGATTGAAACTGAAGATAAATTCACTGTTGAAAAGAAATGAATCTTTTAAAGTGACTGGATTCTACAATGTTAGCTTTGTCAAACCAAATCATATAATCTGCATCGAACGATAACATAGAGAAGTTCTAGAGGAGATTTACAATCCAGAAAAAAACCAGATGGTTGAAAGCAAAGAGATACTTCTTGAGCTTAAGTAAATGTCAAAATTCGCAATTGATTTCAAAGGAAATAGAAGACTCTACGATCATAAAATCTTTGTAAAATCCAATATTTTATCTATAAATAGATATTTTTCACTGAACATGTTTAGAAAACTTTCGCTCTCTTGGCGAGCTCTCAACTGAAATTTGTCATACGCCAGTAGATAGGTTGTATTTTCACAAAGGACATTTTGTAGCCTACAAGTGCTACAACTCAGTGGAAACGTTAAATCGCTATAATCAAAGTAACTAAAAAGAAAAAAAACTATTAATCTTGGAAATCTAAAGTGAATGTCTCATTGTAGTTGTGATTCTGATAAATCATTTGAAAAAATAAGTTCATACAATCTAAGAATAACAAATTATATTTGGAATTTTCTAAAACACAGGGACATTGGAAGATTATATCAGGAATTTTTTAAAAATACAAGGAATGGACCACTTGAGGATAGGCGGGGCTTCGTAGTTCCAAAATATCCCACCAGTCTCCTTTTGGCGTGTGGGATAAACAAAGCC
>JAFIDM010003189.1:8074999-8093250 GCA_023159025.1 Thereuonema tuberculata | reverse complement strand
ATTGAAGAAGACGACAGCAATATATTTTCAAAGAAGGATATAATTTATTCTTGAGGATAGGCGGGGCTTCGTAGTTACAAAATAACCCATCACGCTACAGCTTCGCATGTGGGATAAACAAAGCCACGTGGTTTGTTTTAACCGGTTTAGATACAGAAGAAATATTATATTAAAGAAGGATATTCCAAGCGTTTTTACAGAATTATTACAATAAGGATCTGCACAGTAATGAACCATCGTCTTGAAATATCAAATATCGACGATTTTTTAAGTAATTCAAACAAAGTTATATGTTTGTTTATCGCACAATCTCTCGCCGCATGTGGGATACACGTCATACGTGACGTCGATAGGGGCGTAAACCTCAAGTGGTCCATTGGAAGATTATATCAGGAAAGGACTCTAAATTTTTTAATTTTGATTATTTAAAGAATTAATTTCTAACAATTGTTATTTGGTTTTACAATTTGAACGTGTTTAAGTGTCACGTTCTATTATTGTAAAATTTTTTGAATTCTTGAGTTGTGATATTATTGTTTTAGTTTAGAAGAAAAATGGCTCGTTAAAGTCCTGTAAAAAGGACGAAATATCGCCATGGAGTTAGTAGTTCGTTATTAGGTTTTAAATGTTATTAAATATTATTTGCAAGCCGTGGAGTTTATAATTAGGAATAACAAAATTTGCATTTAAATAAAAAGCAATAATGGAAGCAAAAAATTAAAAAAAAAGATTACATGGCAACGTTAAATAAAGCTACACATCTTTTGCCCATCAAGTCTTGTTAATCAGGACGACCCTTTCGCTGATGTTGCCGATGTAGGCGATAGAGAGGTCAGTGCCGGCGATTGTTCTGTACCTCCACACACTTGTGGCTCTTCGAAAGGAATAAGGTCCTTCATGGAAGGAAATTCTTCATTTTATTCCGGGATCGATCATTGCTTGGGCGAATGCTCTATCGATCGGCCTACAACACAAACAACCCCATTCTTAATTAATTTTCCCATGACACGTTCATGTATTCAAGTTATTAGAACAGAAAACGGGACAGAACTAAGTTTATCAAAACATTCGACTTTTAATGATTAAATTATGAAATAGCCTATATTAAAAAAAAATTCAAAATATTCAAACTGCCAGACTTACAACAACGCAAGTTAGGTCGTATAGGCATCAGAACTAACAATATCTTCGGGAGATTTTAAACTAGAAACAACAGATCTCGAGCAACGTTACTGGAGTCGTTGCTTTTAACTTCATCAAAGAACCAAGCAACCACTTTAAACTGTGATGAAACTTCGTATATCGTAAGACAAGACTTTAAATCGTTCCCCGATCATAATCACGTCCGGTCAATAAAGTCAAAACAGGAATTTTAAAATACTTACTTGAAAAAGTATTGAGCCTCAAACAACTGACGACAATTTTAACAACAACAAAAAAAAAGTTTTCAATAATTCTCTGCTCTTACTTTGGGAATAGTTTTTTCAAAGATCGATAACATCATGCAGCGATTTTAAAACGTCTGCTCCGAATTCCGATTAATATGATTCTACACCCTAATATTATAAATAGACACGATTTATGATATTGCAAGATGTGAGATATGAATACAAGAATTGAATTCAAATGGAATCTTGTTAGTAGTAAGATTAATGACGATTTCATAAGTTTTTAATAGGAAATTAAACTTTTTCTAGAATCATCTTCATCTCCTAAGAGCATTTTTTCCATTCTACTTTGCAAATTAAAATAAGCCTCATCAAGTTCATGTTTTGTGTCCCACGACGCTTCTGCAATTGCTTTTGAACCAATTACTGAATCTTCTTCAAACACGGCCTACATATTTATGGATAACAGGCAATCGATCTGTTGTCCTTGAAAAGTTTTCAGTGTGGATTCGTGTCGAGATATTGTGTGCAAGAATTACCCAAAGAAAATCAGTGAAAACGACAACACTTAACTCAAACTTTTTAAGTTCAACAATTTCTCCGTTTTCAATTTGATTTCATTAAAATTAATAACGGTTAAATATATAAATATTTGTGAAAGAATATTTGTATTTTCAGAAAATAATTATTTGTATTCGAAGGTTTTCATAAGTTGTCAAATACGGAGATATCTCGCAAATGTTACTTTCACGACTTTTAAACAAGACTTTCTACATATTGAGGAGTTATAAAATAGTTCACCAAAATAAACTCATAACCAATCAGAATGCTTTGGTCCTAAATCAAATAACTCTTTACCAGTACCGTTATAAGCTAAAACCAATCCGTATACTGTAAACATTCTCTGAAATTAATCTACCTCACAGCTACAAATGTATGATACCTTAAGGAAATTGAACGTTAAAACAGCCATATTTAATCACCAATATTTAAAGAGATCTAAGGTAGTAAAGTTAAATTCTTAAATATCAAATTAGATATAAATGAGTACAATCTTCTTTCAATATCAGTATCGTAGGCTTAATTATAAATGGCCTACCCCATGGATTCATAGACACCAAAATATAAGATGATGCAGCCTTTTGTAAAGGTGGAATTTCGTTGAGCTGCTGTGCAACAATGATTGCAGCCCTCGGGCGATGTCCTTCACTGCAAACTCCTTCCGTTGGCTGCAGCAAATGAGCAGAGACTCTTCTGCATCAAAACAAACGATTTTAAAATTTTCCGTTGATATTTTAATAACTATGTATTTAACTTTATTGTAATCGATTGCATTAAAATCAAAGTAATATTTTTTTATTTTGCTTGCAAGTTGAGTGTATTTTCCCATTAATAAACTCATTATTAACGTACGGAGATAAAAAGGAAGGAAAAGAAAGTGAGCTTCTGTTCTTGTTCATTATATTTACGGTTATTCAAATGATAAAAAAAAAAAAAAAACTTCAAAACAATGTTATCTTTTTTTTTTTCAAATGAAGATATTATTACTACTACTAATAATAAATACAGTGCCTCATTATTTGTCGAAAGTATAGGTCAGTGTCAGTTGTTATTTGATATCCTGAATATTTCCAGGTTTAATAATAAGTGATAATAATAAAAATAATGAAAACTCAATTGCTAGGTTTTTTCCTATGGATATATAAATTTAAAAAATATATAACCAAATGACGAAAAATTGATTAAAGAATCGCTGTCGAAAACTCTTTGTCCTTTCAACGAAGTACTTATGAGTTGTCAACTGACAGAGATTCAAAAAGAAAAGAAAAAAGAGTTTTTTGAAAAGTGGTCAGTTGGAGGGAATGTGGTCTCAAGTGTCTTCTCCAAGTGACGTCACAACAAACACTGAAAGATAGAGAGTTAAGAGCTCGCGGTTGTTAGAGGATTACTGTCTCCATTTTAGAAGACGCCCTCTAGTGAAATCGACCGCTGAGATTACATCACGTGGCTTAGAACGAGAAAGAAGCTTCTGGAACAGATTTCAGGATTATACGACTGCCATCCACAGTCCTTATTATATAAACATTACAGAAAACAAATGGAAAACAGGGATCTGCAACTCAAATGTAGAAAATGTCCTCTCCATACTGAAGTAATCCATGCATTTGCTGAACCATTGTCTTTTCTTTCCTCTATTATGTTGGGAGTGAATTAACAATAAGGAATCACTGAATAATGTCTTTTATTGTCAGAAAAAACCCCCCAAAATAACAGATTCGCTTTTTCACATCAAAGACTAGTTTTACACAGATGTAAGTGCATTCATAACTTGTGTTTATTCCGTATGTCAAGTCAGTTCTCATCAAACTAACACTGTTCCTATTCCCTGCATGTTGACGAAATTTTATATTTACGATTACACATTTATTTTTATACAACTTCATCGACAAAATCAAAATCTTCTTAAAATCCATTCAATTGCTTCGAAATAAATTTAATGACAATCTAAACTTAAAAATATAGTTTCAATGTAGACCAACTGAGACGGCGTAGATTGTATCATTTTATGATAAATGTTTAAATTTCATTAAACATAAAAACTGTATAATCATCCTATTAATAGGCAAAAAAAAAAATTGTACATGTCTTTGTAAATTTGTAATTTGAAATAACCAATCACAGTGCAGCGTTAGAACACGTCAGTCGTGACGTCACGCCCATGTTTAAAGATGGCGTCTCTACTATTTTCTCCACTTCACCACGACAGATGGCGATTACACAATTATTATCAGCGTATTGAGATTTTCTTTCCCACATAAAATGAAGTTTACACTGAAATGCATGAAGTTCTTGCGTCAAAATTCATCAGAGTTTGTAAAACCTCGATTTTTACATAATTTCGGCTGTGTCGCCGCTCTCTCAATAATCAACGAAGTAGGGAATAATGACGATGCACGTGCCCTCATTGTTGCCCAGACAGGATTATTGGTATTGGCTGTTGGACATTCTTATTGTTATAGTTATTGTTGAAACTGGTAAATCAATTTTTTATTTTCTTATATTTTAACAAAAGTTCGCTTAGTAATTCAAATTATATGTGGGCTATTGCGGAAGTCGTGGCTTTTAAAAAATGAGCTTAGAACATCTTTTTCAATCTTGTGTTTTTCAAAAATGTTGAATTTGTTTTACTTCCGTGAATATTTCACGGGTCGCAATTAGTAATAATAATAATAATAATAATAATAATAGGATTTGTTTTTATAATATCATGAAATAAAAACTGTTTTTCTGTTAAAAAGTAATTATAAAATTGGAATTTTTTAAGAATAGAGTTTAAGGGAAAAATTGGACGATATTTACAACCAAATCTTTAATAATAATTAGTGCGAATCTGAGACTGCTGTTTCATCCTTATTAGAATTGTCAGTCAGACTTATCCAGCTGAAGAACAGCTCAGAAGATGTGAAAGGGTGTGGATCTCCTGTTATGATTTCAATAAATCATAAAAAAGCAATTTAAAGTCACTGAAGTTAAGTACACATTTGTCATTGTGGATACTGATAGGATTTTTGATCCTTTAAACTAACCAAAACGTATTTTTAACAATAATTTCATCCTTTACCTTGATAAATGCATTTCCAGATTTTTTTTTCTTAATAAATACATCTTTGTAAAATGAAACATATTCCTACAATTCTCATTGCTCGTCTTGGGGACAGCTTAAACAAAACAAGCATTTGTTATTTGAAATAAGATGATGCCAACTTTGCTTCTACAACAAGGGAAGTGAGTGACCTTGAACGCTTATATTGTAAGCATATTTTAGTGCGGTTCTCAGCGTTCGAGATCACGCACTTCCCTTGTAAGAGATAATTAATGTGAATACAATCAGAAAGTCTGTCAAGATCTTTTGAGGATCTGCGGACTTTGTTATTGCTGGATGTTATTCCTATGAGGTTTTGTTTACTTATTATCAAGTCATTCTGTGGTTGCTTCTGCATCACCAATAGATCTAGGGTCACATTACCTCTGTCCAGGCTCTGTTCTCCTTGTGCCAATACTGGACAGTACACAAGCATAGCACAGCAACAGAAGAGTTTTCAACGCCCGATTTCCAAATGGCGATCACTTCGATTGCTTGTAGTGATCTTACACTGTTCGATAGTTTATCATTGAGTCAAACTCCTTCGACTGTGATATTCGAAAACGATCGATTCGGGTTTCTCTGAGCCATTACTAGCTTTGGTATAAACAGAAACGAAGAACAAATGGCACTTTTTTAAGGAAGCGAAACGCAATCTACATCCTGATGAGACTTGAGAATTTCTTGGCGACGAAGATTAAAGAATCCTTCTCGGGTTTCCAGTCATGTCAGAATTTTGGAGTGGTCCAAGCTTTCATCCTGGTCGCCAACATGGTTCATGAAATCATTTCATCTTCAGGAACGCCATGACGACGTCCGAAAGTTTGGACGACTCCAAAATTCTTATTTGGCTGGAAACCGGAGAAATCTGTATCCTGTTTGTAAATGTATCATCATCATCATCAGTGTTCTGTCGTAGACAGGTCCAATGGCAAGCAGCAAATAAGGTCAGCAATGTCTCTTTCTCCAAGTCGTTCTATCTCTTGCCTCCTCCTTCAGGCCTTGATATCCACTTGTAGTCAATAGGTCATCCAGGATCATTTTTCTCTTTCTTCCTCTTGGTCTCTTTCCCTCAATCTTCCCCTCCAATACTTTCTTCATGAGATTTTCACCTCTCAGCACATGACCAATCCAGTTCTTTTTTCTTCTTCTAATATTCTTTAATAAACTTCTCCCTTCCCCTATTTTTTTTTCCAGAACTTCATCATTAGTCATCTTGTCTAGCCATTTAATTTTCTCTATCCTTCTCCATAGCCACATTTCAAATGCTTCCAGCATCTCTCTTTCTCAGAGTACAAGAAGTGTAAATGTATATCAGGCCTGAAAACAGTGCATTATGGGAAGGAAAGAAAACCAAAGACAATTGCGACTGTAAGCTTTCAACTGGCAGAAATACCAAGGGATCAATCATCGGCAGAGCGCCACTTTTAATTAAAGAAACTTCGGACTGTCATCCGTAAAACGGGCTTTTGATAGGAAGGAAAAGGATAAGAAAAAGAATGTAAAATAAAGTAAATGCAGAAAACTACTTGAAGGAAAAGATGAACGATGATGATCTTAGCTTTGCGGCAAAAATAATTCACTGAAAATTAATTTTCCTCTCATAATGACAGCAGAATTCATTTCAAATAAAATTATAACCGGCTAAAAAAAAAACTAATAACAATAAAATGAAAACTATTAATTAAAATCGTCAGAATACTTTAGCCAAAGTGAGTGACAGATTCGCTTTTCGTCTGTTAATGGGGGTGCGATCTGCGCAACCGTTTTCTCGGTTCTTCCAAACATCGCAATGAACTCTGGTTCTAGAGTAATTTCAGATGGCAAAACGATCGTTCTTTTGTTTTCTTTAATCCCTTAAGAACCAGGGATTAAGGATTTTTCCTCCTTCATTACGGAGATGAAAATTTCTTTTGACTAAAAAAGAAAAGAAAGAAAAGTCAAAGAAAAACACACAAATCTGAAAGAATATAATGTGGGTGATCAGTAAAAAAGACAAAACCCTTTTATAATTGAATCAATTTTCAATTAGAGGCAGTGATTTTTAAACAGCACATAAAGGATTTCGGGGCCCGTTGAGATTACGTCTTCCATTGCAACCTTCATTTGTCATTTTCTACCAATGTACAAAAAAAAAACAAAAAAAAACAAAAACAAACACGAATCGGAATTAAAGCATTAAAACTTAATTTCTCTACGACTAAACTCTCTCACAATTATTAGATTACTCTTTCTTTTCTTCCGAGGTTGCTGCATTTCTCGATTTAGCAATGAAAAGCAGTTCAAGAAACCGGAATAATTAAATGTTCAATACTTTTTATTTTTTTTGCCTTCCTAAGATTCTTCTTGGGGAAATCAAAGCTTTTAAAATTCTTATGTCTGTATGTATATCTTCCCCGACCCACCCCCAAAACAAATTTTGCTTAGGTAACATCATGTCCTTCACTTTTGTATTTTAAAAAAACCTTCTCTGTGGATTCATGTCGATCAATTGGCGCCTGAAGTTCACAAACGTTTTCCAGAAAACCACCCGAGCGAAAGGAGGGTTTCCATCTTAATCCAATTAGTCATTGACGGTCACTTTGGTATGATTGGAAGTAACTGGATTTAGGCAACTCGACTAAGTAAATATTTAACCATTTATTTATTTACTTTTTTTTCAGAACATGGGAATTTTGTATTCGCCAGATGCAAATTGACAATAAGTTTTGAAAGAATAAAGCTTTTGTTTTTCCTTTGATTTGGTGAAAACCGTAGAAACGGCTTGAATTTATTTTTAAATTCGGATGACAATAAACAGGAAAATTACTCAAATTCGCTTTACTTAAATCACATCAGTGGATTAATGAATTAGATCAAAGGATTAACAGTCATTTTTAGACATCTGTTTGGATTCAAATGTTTTTTGCATTGGTGTTTGAAATCACCTTCACGTGCTCATTTCTTTTGCCTTGAATGGGCATACCAAGTGACAGGAAGATCCATTCAGAGGTTCAAAGGTTGTTGGAAAGTATGGCTTTGATTTTTAGTCTTCTGATAAGATCAACAGACTAATACATCCGTTTTGTCTGGACAAGTATCATTAAAATCTCTTTAAATTATCATTAATCACAACAATCGCAACAATTTTGTCTTTTGCAAGTGCAACAATCACATTTATAATAATAAGGAAATTAAAGCAATATCAATGATATTTTCTTATCAGAAGACGTTGCGAAGCATTGTGATTGGTTTACTAATCGCTATCCCTACCTAGTTTACTGTTTTTTACGACTCTAAAAAACAGAAAAAAAAAAGTGGCAACATTTAAAAGGAAATTAAAAGGTTGTACTTTCCTTTAAGAAGCCCCTCTATTAGAACCTAGGCTTTGAAAGTCTCTCATTCGCTGTCAACTGTTTCATCAATAATCGTAGCATCTCATATCAGAAATAATAAAAAAAATCGTTGATTGTTTCTGATAAGAGATGCTTGTTGTAAAAATTTTCATTAAGAACTTTTTATTTCAATATTTTGATTCGTCTATTCCGAAGGACGTGGGCGTCAATAGGGAGGAGGGGGCAGGATGGAAACTTTCCCGAAATACACGTGTAGAAATTTTTGTTGTGTACTGCCGCCCCAAAATTAAAATTACAAAGATATTTTTATTTATTTGCAGGATTCTAAAGTCGATCTGTGTGAATAAAATCCTACGCAAGCTCATGCTGTAACACGATAAATGGACCAATGCTTTGGAAATGCTTTTTCACATGGCAACCGAAACTGTCCACTCCCACCTACAGTAACAAGTGTTGGTGATTTGCAACCGATCTAATGAACAGCATTCACTTGAAAGAGGCTCTATCATCAACACTTAACTCCGTTTCAATAACTAATTCGTCTGCTCTCTACCACCTAACGTAAATTAAAGTGATTTCTATAATTACAAAGAGCCGTGGGATCTGATGTGTCAACTAGGCTAACAGTTCTAGAAGCCCTTACGCAATGTTAGAATGGAGATTTTTAGAGCTTCAAATCGCTGTCAAACATTGTTCTGTCAATCATATAAACACAAGCATCTCATCGTCAGATATGGCGAGATACTGACAAAAATCTTAATAACATACAATTTAATTGACCATGTCATAATCGTTCACGAAACTGAATGTCACTAGTCTCGCGAACTGACATGACAACGGATACTGTTACCCATAACAGGACAATTTCAAAATATTACTAATTAAATCGATCGGAACTAAATAAAATAGAAAATATCCCAATTCTTTCTACAGTATTCCTATTATTTTAATGTAAAGTTTCACAAAATTTAAATTGGTCTCTAAATTATATTTTTACTAGTTGCAACCCGTGAAATAATCACAGAAGTAAAACAAATACCACATTTTTGAAATACCGTGAAATTTTTCAAAAACACTGGAATTCTTTCTACATTTATTTGCTGAATTTCTGCTATGGCAATTATATAGCGCCACAGCGCTGACCGAAAGACCATCGTTATACAATTCTTGATTTTTTAATATCAACATGCTTTCCTGGCACTTTCGTGGAATAAATTAACCTCCTGCCCTAAAAAAAGATAGGCTCCTCCAAATTGAGCCTATGAGAGAGTGCCCTACAATGCTTTACAGGGGCGTAGGAATTATTTCTAATTTATTTTGTTTTATATTCACTAAATGAATAGATGCAAAAGTTTATACTAATTTGTTTACATATTTGTTAGTGTATTTTTAAAATTAAATTAAAAATAGACTAACAAAATTAAATATACACTTTAAAATATTCTCTCTTCGACTCTCTTAACTTTGATGACACACAAACATCCGTACATCCGTTTTTTACCTGTTAATAGTACGATTAAACTGAGGGGATTAATTTACAAACTCACATTTACAACTCAACTACTTTAGGGCAATCACGCAGGAAAAGAGACCCGTGTCAGGAAGGCCAGACGTAACCTTGTTCCTGATAACACAACAACAACAACAACAACTTTTACTTGAGCTTCATTTTGGTTAATTAAAATCTTTGTTTATTTTAAGCACGTGACTTGTTTTGTTTGTTTGTTGTTTTTTTTTTTTAAAAAAAAAAAGCTAAAGAAACGTTTTTATATGATAAGAATTGTTTAAAAGAAATAAAGATGGAGGGGAGAGGAAACTCATGAAGGAATTAAAAAGCTTTTTTTCTTTAAACTTGTGATAAAAAAAAAAGTAGAAAAGAAAAAAAGCTTCGTTACCTTAAATTCTAGAATCGTTCTAAAGTTCATGTTCATGTTCTTAAATCGTCTCCTTATTCAAGTTGTATGAATTCTAATGATTTAAAATAAGGATTGTTTAGGCATCAACTGAACCCCTTGCTTTGCTTCTAAATGTTACCTTCACGAGCAAATTTCTGGCGAATTAATTACAAATGTGTCGGTAAATGTGCATGCTGAGACCACTGCTTCAGAAGAAGCCGCACACTCAACGAGATTTTGTTTTCTAGGAAAATATGTTAAAAGAGCAGCAATGGAAACTCCTAATGCGCCGTTGTAGTTTTTATTTAAGTAAATTTTAATTATTTGACAATTTTAAACAAAAATGTTCTAACACCAGTTTCAAAAAAAAAAAAAAAAATCAATCCAAGCGATTTTCAACTGGGAGAATTTAAATTTGAGGTTTTAAGATTTGTTCCTGAAGTATTTCAGGTTTTAAAACAGAAATATTCCTAATTAAAACTAAGGAGCGGCTCCAAATGAAATAAACGACATCCCTCAAAATGTCCATTCTCTTAAGGGACTGTGGAACCTTCAATCCATTCCTGTTCGAATTAATCTGAATGTTCGACGACGACGACAACATTAAATTAACGTCCAATTAACAACACGCGCCGTGGGCGTAATGAATTAAACCCTCCACAAGAACAGAATTCAAATTTAAAACCATCAATTTCTAAAACAAACAACTAGGAACACTTCATCGACATTACAATTAGTTTTTAAATAGTCAATTAACTATTCAGTTGTTTCTTCTGTAGAAAATGGGTAAACATCTTCTTAACAATAGTAAATCTTATTCTTTTATTAATTTAAATGGAACTTCTACTTACGAAGAAAAAGCGATTGAAACAAGTTTGTTTCTGTTCTAAGTTTTCTAACTGACGAAGCAATCGCATGGTTCTGACTTAGATACATTTAAAGTTGCCGCCCCTGGAAGCTACGGGGACCTCAGGCCTTGCCATCCTCGTTTTTCATTGATGTAACTGTGTTTTGTAATTGTTTCAATGTATTGAAAACAATTCTTGATATTTTGAAACATGTCTGCGATAATAAATTCATATAATTTTAGCATTACTCCTTGTGTGTTCGGCCTTCAGGTAAATTATTCCTAATTTACAGTTGAAATCACGAAAGAAAAGCTATTAATGACGTCATCTGCTAATAGATTGATCAGGGTGTCTACCAACCGGGAATTGTACGGGAAATTTGGGTTGACATGAAATATACGGGGAAATCAGACTATGTCCTTAAATTTTCAGCATTTTTTTTTTTTTTGGTTGAACAGATAGGTTTAGAGGTCTTTTTTTTTGTGTGTGAAAATGTCCTTACATGTATGGGAATTGTCCTTAAATTTTTTGTTTGAGATTCAGTAGACACCCTGTTGATGTTTCCAAGACGTAACAGCGCCATCTATAAGATTCGGAAGTGAACCTTATAAACATTATGGAAATTCTAATTTTCGTATTTTCTAAAGTTATGATTATTTTTTTTTTGCTATTTATTTAAATAATTTTATAATTTTTTTAATAATTTGGCTTGGCTGTGAAATGTCGATGTAGAATTTCCTGATATTAATTCATTTCCAGTTGACGTGCAGAATTCGGTGCAGATATTTTGCTTCCGTTGAATTCAGTCTTTCACTGAAATTTCGAAGGAATGATATCAAGCGCTGAGTATTCATTCTCACGAACAAAATTCACTGATAATGGCTCTAACAATAATTACATCAAAGTCGTCCATCCACTACCGGTTTTAGAAGACTTCGCTTCAAGAGGCGAGTGAATGAGCGGTGAACATTCTGTTGCGAAAAGACACCTCGCAGACAATTTCTTAACCGTCTAAGAGGAGAAATTTATTGCGGTAGCCATTCTATCTAGAACTTCCGAAATACATATTTCATCACTCTTGAAATATTGAAAAACATTCCAAATTATAGGGTTTAGCTGTGTAATGTCTTCTCTCACGTACTGACAGCAACTCGCCATTGCAGAGCCGGTGTTCCAATGTTTGACGTCATGATTTCCAGGCGAATATAAGTGATCAAATTTCGCCTTATAAGGCAGTCTTTCTCAAATGAATCCTACTATAAATCATTAGGTGCAGATTAACCCTAAAGCCAATATTTTGGCGGGAAAAAAAATCTTCGTGATGAGATTTGTATAATCTACAGGTTAGACTTCTTAGTTTAGAGTGTCCAGCTCTGCATATCTTAATATGCAGCGTTTCTTTTGGGTAACAAAAAAAAAAAAACAACAAAAATACTAAGTCGATTTACTCAAACTTTCCATAAATTCCAATTGTGTAAGCTTACACAGGGTTCTTATTTCATTTTGTAAATCTTAAAAGAGTTCAAACGAAGTCTCTACATATCTGTAAGACGACAGCACTGGAACTTTCTTATCAACTGGGCCCTTTACCATTACTGACATGTAAGTTGTGAAAACACTGGTAAACGCCATTATCAACTATTCTGAGTGTATGCCGGAATTGAAGCTCTCGCAAGGGATTTTTTGTTTTGTTTTTCCATTTGATCTGAATTTTTTTATTTAAGAAACTTGTTTCCCCCCCCCCCGGCCCCGGTTAAATGAATGTTTTATTAATCTCTTATTTTTGAAATTCAGTTAAAATATTCTGTTGTTCGTCTTGCTACATGTCCTACTCCTTCAGTTTCTTTATGGAAAGTACAACATCATCTATTTTGGTTGTTCTGGTCTTATCTTCCAAGGTCCCAACATTCTTCTTTCCTCCTTTTTTTCTGAATTTCATCTTTCTTGGTTAATATCCATTACTGCACTTATCTTAAAAGTAGATAACCAGTAATGATTACATAATTTATTTGAAGCGTAATGAGTCTTTCCTTCAGTTTTAATTCTAACAAAGGCAGTCCCGTCCCAAGTTTACGATTAATTTTCAGTTAATTAATTGCGATTTTTATATTAAAAACCCAAATTAATCTTTTGTCGAAGATAAGCAACGAAGGAGAAGGTGCCATTATTGTCTTTCTTTTTTTTTTTTTTGTGAATTATAAGTTAGTTTTTTATGGAAACTTGTTTTTCTTTTCGTTTGGGTCTGTAAGGTCAAAGCCTACAGTGCATTGTTGGATTTTACATTTCAGCTTTTTTTAAAATAATGAATTAGGTGAAGAAGGAGAAATAAACCTTATTAGGTCTATTGTCTGCTCTTTTTATCTAAATCCAACATAAGATGAGACGATGGTCAATCGTATCTGACAAGAGGTAATAACTTTGAAACAACTTCCTTAAAATCACATTAAAAAGAAAGAAAAGAAAATAATCAGATAAAACAAAATTGCTTTTTCCTCCTTTTATCTTCTCTTTCAAATTTACTTTCTTTTAAAAGCACAACTTCTGTAAAGTTTAAATATCTTCTGAAATGTTAGTTGTCGCTTTAGGATTTGTTTTTTTGTGATTTCGACTAAGTGTAGGTCGTGAAGTCTCTTGAACTGAGTCACATCTCTTTAGCGCTAAGTGGTTTGTGATACGAGTGACTTCAAAGTTCACATCAACTTCTGCTCTGTAACCAATCGATGGCTTTTCAATGGAAACGGAAAAGCCGATTGTTCCCATCGCGTGTCCAATCGTCAGGAAGTCCGCACAAAAGCACGAGCCAACACCAATAATCCCAACCGACAAATTACCACAGCATCGACAGCAACCATAGAGCCACTCCTCGGTCGCCAACCACTAGTATGTGGAAATTCCCTGTTTAATTTTCCTGTGCCTGATTGGTAAAATTGTCACAACAAATTTTAATTTAGGAAACTGACGATGACTCTGGAGTTAGTTTCATAAGCAAATAGTCCAACAATATTAAATTGTCAGGAATTACGTTTTCCGCAACATTTATAAAATACACTTACGTATTGGTTGAGTGATTTGTCTGTCCGGCTGAAAATCTCACTTTACACCATAAGAATGTGGGTCAGAAGAAGTTAATTACTATGGATTCTTCCAATTGTAAAAACTATCTTCAATTGTTGGGTTCAATTATTAGTTCGCTGATCATAGTTTGCGTTTCTTTTCGTCTTACCATAATTTTATCTTTCACTTGAAAGTTCTTCGATTGTACTTCTAAAGCCTCTTTAGCAAGAAAACTACATGAACTGCAAAGAGGTAGATCCGGAACTAGAGTTGATCCCACAGCCAGGATTCTTGTGGTTTGGATTCTTCTTTCAAAATCTTCATAATTCTTTACATATATGTCGCCACACTACATCTTTAAAATTCGCCAGAATAACATCGTTCCGAACCGATAACAAACAATTCTGACTTACTTGTTGTCTGAATACCAAAGTGGGAATGAACTCCGATACAAACATTTAGAACATATTTAGGACATCTAACAAGAATTACTGGGCTTTTGACTTTTTAGATGAATCGAGAGAAACCTCAGTCATCTCGAAAACTCCAACGAAAACTGCGGGGGAGGGGGGGGGGGGAACTTTTTTAAAAACTTCTGACCTACGGGTTCAATCTATAACAAAATCAATAGGCAGTCCTTTCTTTAATAATGTAAACTATTAATTTTTCTGCTTCCACAAAGGCAGATAAACGCACACAAAACAGAGGCTTTCTTTCAGTTTGGTTTCCTTGCGTTTGAAGAAGAAGAAACAGCCATCGGAGGAAGAGAGCTTAAAGAAATAGAAATAATTTACACTTTTTCATAATTTAAACTGTTCCAATTTCATTTCACGCTGCTAAAATTCACAGTAGCTTCAGTGGTTCTCTTTATTCAAGAAAAACTACAACATTTTCCTAAAGGTCTACCTACATGTGGTCTGTTAATTGGCAGTTTCAGATCGATTTGTTTTTCCTTTAAGTATTTTCTAGCAGAAAAAAATCTGGGAAATTTTATTTCCTTTAGCTTAAATCTATTTTCTGATAAAATTTACCGATTTACTTGGCCTTATGGATTAGAGTATTTTTCATTTTCTTACTTAAAATAAAAAAACGTACACTTGATACGTAAACCTAATAAGGATATTTTTTATTGAACTGTCGAAACACGTGTTTTTCGCTTTCTTTTCCTACAAAGCTTCCACGAGGGAATGAAATTTCAGAAAAGAAAAAAAAATGATTGGCAATGAAGTAACGTATTTTGTGAATAACAAGAAGCGACAGGAAAAGAAAGGAACGGATAAAAGAACAAATGCTGGTGAAGTTAAGAACACTCCAATGGAAATGGATTGGTAAGACAACGGACGGAACAAAGGATAGAAATAACCAAGACTAAGAAGGATGGAGGAGATGATAATATTAGAAGGAGTTATTAAAAGTCAGTCATTAGCTAACCAATTACTAATTGACACAGCTTCCATTAAATTCTATCTAATTGCGGATTTTGTTTTTAACTATTCATTTATTATAATATATTTTGGCAATGGTTTTTTTTATGTATTTTTAGCTCTCTTTATTTCTATAGAATTAATTTTTTTTATTCTGAAGGCTAACTAATAATAATTCTGAAGTAATTCTCATTCTAGAAATTTTACAGCTGAAAGTTTAAAATAGTAGAACACAACAAAATACTAAAAGAACTTTGGAAACAAAGTATAGTAACAGTTACAACGAAATAACATTACAAAGTTGAATACAGTAGTTTTTGCAAAAATATATTATTTTGAAATGAAAAATTATAAACCTAAAGCCCACAGGTTAAATAAACAAAAAAACCCACAATTATGCAGTTATTTCTTACATACAAGGAATTAATCCCAATATCAAACAACTTTAAAAAAAAAATAACATCCGGGTCATCAACAACGCCAACAATGAATCCCAAGAGCAAAATGGATATTCAAGCAATAACTAAATGGATAACTAAATGGATATTCAAAACAAAAATAAATAGTTTATGCCATCCCCCGTTCCGGCTGCAATAAAAAATGTATTGGTTACACGACCTACTCTTTGCAAAAAAGATTGAAACAGCACCAAACAAATTATAAAAAAAATAAGGATCAATACAAATCTATAATATATCAGCCCCGCCTAACAACTTCCCACAGCCCTAACTTTTAGCAAATTCATGTAATAGAATTTGCCAATTCTACTTTCTCCCTCACCTTGCGGGAGTCTTGGCACATCGCCAATTCCCCGTACAATTAACAGCGAATTAACTAATAAGGTTATCAAAAACTATTTAAACCTCCCTTTCCCTACACTTGAAAATAACCTGCCGGCAGGTTGAAACGTTACGTCATTTTAGTATTCACGCATTTTGTAGGGGTCTCTCCAATTCTTTGAGCATGTTATTTTTTAGTTATTGCTAATTTATTCTTTCATTCAATGCTAAAATTTTGGATTTAAATGTAAAAAAAAAAATAAGAAAGTTATGGAGAAAACTGTCAAACTTTGTTTTGAAGAATGGCTAGTGTTATATTTATGTTATGTTTTTATTTTTATTACAGTGATCACAGATGTGATCTCTTTTTACTGCAGTGATATCACACTGCTTCTTGTATTTGGTTGAGTCTTTTGGAGGAAGAAATTCATTTTTAACTTCAGGACGTTGTAGGCATTGGATTAAAAAAAAAGAATAAATTTTTTTATTTTCTAATTGACTTTTAAGTGATAGTTCCTTTTCTTTTCGTCACTGCAGACTCATTAATTTCTCTCCCACTCTTCCCTGAAGTTCGTTTCCCGACTTCACTCTTCTTGATTTACAACAACATTACTTTTGCTTCTTGACATTGTGGAACCTGAAACACGACTAAAACATAAACAAACTTACGGCAAAGAAGGCAGAAATGTTCTAACAACAACAACATTCTATGTATAAAATAGACACAACCTCCTGCCACAAGGATTGGACAGCCAAGGAAAGGTGATAAAACCATTCCCACTTTCAACCGAAGCTAATGTTTTCGTTTAATGTTAATGGCGTCTCGTACAAGAGATGTACAGTCAGAGACATTCCGAATGAAGGCAGTGCTAAGAAAAATGGGGCTAAAATGAGTGGAGGGATCTAAACAAGATTCTAACGAAATCCGACTGGAAAAGCCCTCACCATATCCATTTAAATAATAAACAATATCTATACGTTTTCCATTTTCTAAATCATTACTTTGGTCTTGTTTGTTTTGAAAGTTTGCTGAAAACTGTTGCTGCAGGATTTAACAATTTTGTAACACCTGATAGGATCGGCTTCGTAATCTCTAATTGGGCTCTCTTTCGTTCTGTTCGCACTGTTAATTGGTACATTATTAAATTAACAATTTTGGTCACAAAGTAAACACTGCTTCAGTGCAACTTCTGAATAAATCCATTTGATTTCCAATTTTGCAGATTAAAATTGTAGCCGATTTAACGGATCTTGCAAACAAATTAATTAAATCCGTGGTTGTTCACTTTTGTTGAGATCATTATTAGCCAAAGCCTAATTGATTTGAACCGGTTTTAATATCTCTGTCGAGATAAAATTCTTAACGGATTGTTTATTTATTGTTGTATTTACAATTCAGATACTTGGTTTGAAGCAATTTGGTGCCAAAGGAAATAACAATGTCATTTTTTTCTTTCTTTCTTTCTTATATGTTATTATTATCAATATTTCGGTATTAAAAGGAAAAATAATCTGATTCCCTGCTGTTAAGAACGCAGTGACGACAGGAATTAGTTTAAAAAATATATTTAGTACATTGTGAAAGGAAATTTTAGTAAGGCCTTAAAAATGTCAGAATAATTTAAAAGAAAATTATTAAAAATATATTAAGTTATATGTATTTTTTAAACCTTAGCACTTTACAATAACAATTGTCATCTTCGCATTATTCATTCCTGCTAAAATTCCATTTTTAAATAGATTTCGTTACACTAGTTACATCTGCTTTGTATTCTTATTATTTTGTATTTATTTAACTCTGCGTACGTCAAAGAAAACTGTTTTTACATATTTAAGATATGTAATAAATTAATCATGTATACAATGTATAATGAATTTATTCTGA
>JAFIDM010003189.1:8036057-8069999 GCA_023159025.1 Thereuonema tuberculata | reverse complement strand
GAAGAACATCTGGCCGTAAAAACACAATTCAATCAACAATCAAACATTCTCTCGAGCTTGGAGCTTTTTGCAATATATAAAATATAAACTGTTGCTTTTTCCGAGGACTGCATTATAGGAAGAAACTCTCTTGAATGGGTGGATAATTTTTTTTTTTTTTTGCTTTTCATCAAGGTTTTTCACAAAAAAATAAAATAAAAAAAATTAAAAGAATTCTTTGTTTTGTCAAACTTTTGATGTTTTAATTATAAAAAAAAAAAAAAAAAAAGTCTCGTCCCCAAAAGAGGTTTACAATAAATAAGAGCTACTGACAGCTCTGATGTCTGAAAATACTACAGAACATCACTCACGATTTGACAGATACAATACTAAGTGAATATAATGAGAAGTTACTACTGAATTTTCATCAAGGCTGAACAATGCGTATTTCTACGTTTGAAATGCACTGGGATTTTTTCAACAAAATGAGCAGCTACTGTGGAATTATAAATAATTAATTCCACAGATATAATTAAATTCCATCAATTTCAGAAAAAAGAAACATT
Source organism: Thereuonema tuberculata (assembly GCA_023159025.1). Taxonomy (NCBI): domain Eukaryota; kingdom Metazoa; phylum Arthropoda; class Chilopoda; order Scutigeromorpha; family Scutigeridae; genus Thereuonema; species Thereuonema tuberculata. The sequence goes on along the minus strand of JAFIDM010003189.1, from coordinate 8,069,454 downwards.
TTATTATTTCAGCAGATAAAATGGTTTCACAAATAAAAGAAAAAAAAAAACCCGGTAAATTCGTCCATGAATTTTTCCTTTTTTGTTATCAAGACATCAGAAAAGCAGTAAGAAATTTAACACAACTGCATTAAACTAATCCTGTATCCCAATAATGTCAAAGGTGATTTCACAACCGCATCGGGAGAAGTTAATTCTTTAAAAAAAAAAACCAAATTAACTAGTTAATAATAATAGTAAGCTATCAATCAATTCCAATTACTCATCTAATTAAGTTCAGATGAAACGCCCTCTAGGAGCATCCTGCCTTGGAAAACTTATTTGTATGATAATCAGTCCATTATCCCACAGCCATAAATAGGAGAACCATCTCGAATAAATTTTTAGTAAGTGTGGGTGATTCTGTACAGGAGGGAAGTTGCAATTAGCAGAACGAATTTCCCCACAGCTTAAGCACCCGCGTTTTATGGCAGCATTACTTTATCAGTATAATTGTAATAATTGAATTCAGAGAGTTTGAAAATTAACATTACAATTACGACAAATATATTAGATATCAGGACGTAACAGCGCCATCTGTGGCTATGATTCGTAACTGAAATCTTACAAACATTCAAAAACATTCTGGTTTTTGTAGTTTCTACAATTATGAATACATTGCTACATTAATGTTCTTATTATTATCTTAATAATTTTATGGGTTTTTTTTAAAGATTGTTTTACTGAAAATTTTTGTTTTATCAAATGTCGAGTTCATGTTGATGACATCATGACTGGTGACATTTATTCCAGACAAAATTGATCGCTACGAAACGACCATATATGACAACCTCCCCCCCCCCTTTTTTTTGATGAACACTATAGGCAAATCTTACGTAAACACGGGGGCAGGGGGATCTAAAATGACTAAAAATGTGCTTAAGTAATACTCGTACGGTCCCGTATAAATTTTTTTCTGTGTAGGCTCTTGTCGAGAAATTACCGCGCGAAAGTTAAAAAAAAAATTCCCACAGAAAAGCATTGCAATGAATTTCTATCCAAAATTTATTAATCTGCTTAATAATCCTTATAGATTATTTCTCAAAGGTGTTTTTTGTGTCGGTAGCCATATCTCCCTTAATACTTCATCAAAATCAATGATTGAGACATCACTTTCAAGATTACGTTCGCCGCTAATAACGAAAAATAAACAAATTGTTGAAAATTAATGCTTTCGTTAAAAAACTTTATTTTAAAAACCTTTTTATAGAAATTTAGAAGGCGCCATCCATTGACAATCTGTTCATATATTTATTTCCACATTACCATTCGGTGACTGATCAATATACCATGCGAATTATTCGCACGGGTCAACCTTTTTATAAAAATGGAGAAGGCGCCATCTAGTTACAATGTGTTTAACTGACATGCACGACAGCTTTGGAGTATTATTATTATTTCTCAAAGGTGTTTTTTTGTTGCGAATTATTCGCACGGATTGGCTAGTTCTCTTAATTAAGGGTGATTAAATTTAATTGGAGTCGATTATTTAAGTAAATAACTGTGGATTTAATAATTATTTTTTTAGAAAATGGAAAATGTATCTGTTTATGTTCAGCAGATACCTGTAATTTCATCATAAATGAAGACTATTACAAACAAAGCAGAACATTGCTATAATAAATCGAATATCTATCAAATATCGAATACTGAACGCCATTCACCTAGCTTAATGTTAAGCTTTTTTTAAAACCTACTTCCAGTTAAAAGCTACATCGATGATAGAGAACAACTGCAAACAATTCAAATGCTTACTGAAATGTCGATTAGTCCACGTAAGGCAAAACCTTTATTTGTTTACTCCTACGTTATGATGAAATCGAATAACAACAAAATAACAAACAAAAGTAACATTTAAGACATGTAAAGATAAGCTAAAAGATAATGAGTGACTTACTTTAAGCCCTGTTCCTGCACAGGCGATGCCTAAAGCCATGGCAGCTCCATAACGCACGTGTGGATTGTAGCTTTCGGAGAGAAGGGATACAACGCTGGGACATTGGTCCGGAGTCCTATAAAAGAAAAATTATAAAATAAACTAAATGACTAAAAATATATGTATGTTTCAAGAATAGACCATTAAACTTAAAATCATATTGTTTTAGTCTATTTCTACTGTTTATACATTAATCTGTTAAAATGGAATTAGAGGACACCATCGAAATCTAAAATGGATGGCTAATTTCCTCAATTATAGCATTTTTTAAAAAATCTTTTTTTTTTTTGATGGGTCCTTTTGAAGAATTACAAAATTTAACCTTTTTCTCATAGCCTTTATTAAATGGTGTTTACATTATAGCAGTGGTTTCAAGATCAAAGGTAGGGAAGCTACAAAAAAAATTATCAGAGGGCTGTGTGTGTGTGTGTGTGTATGTATGTATGTATGGGGGGGGATGAACAATTTTCTTATCTTTGGGTAGTTTTTTTTTTTTTTTTTTTTATATAAGATTGTTTAAAAAAAAAAAAAAAAATCAACGGATCTTCGTAAACTTGTCATGGACATTTATGGACGATTAGATACGGTCTTCTTTGTTCCTTGAAACTTTTCTCCCGTCAGTCGAACAAATAATATAGTGGCGAGATGAAATCGTGAAGAAATTCTAACTAGGGATCTGTAATCCTCGTATTCCGGTAGATCTTTTTTAAAACCAGAAACTTTTCCATGAAATATTTTCTTCCAAAATTACAGGAATGACTATTTCCAATAAATTCTCTACTTATTTCTGTACGGCAACATTTTATAAGAAATAGATTATAAATTCCTTCAACTCCGCGGGCTGTCTACTTCAAAATCAGCTGTTTTGTATTTGTCCATTGAACTGGATATTTTCAAGGACTGATAATAAAACGAGGGTTGTTTTCACTCCATAAAAAACTATGCTCTTCTTAAACCATCTCTCATTTCACTGAATAATCTTCTCATCTCAAGATAAACACTTTTGCATCCTTCTCTCTGTGGCAGGAATTCCATCCATTGAGAGCTGTGGAATTCTACTCCGCTACAGTCTCCGGTGTTGTTAAGAAAGTAAATTAGAGGATCTAATGCTCTTTCTTAGTCATCGATCGTCTTTGGTCTATTTTAATTGCAAAGCACTGGCAGCCAAATGATCTCATCGATTTCTCAATGAGACATTCTTGACGACATGGCGCCACCAAGCGACTCAATCGGAAAATAACCAGTCAGAGAATGAAGAAGAAAAAAAAAATCCCTTCGGCCAAACATTTCAACAACATTGTAACGGAGGAAAAGAAAGGAAGAAGAAAAAGGAAAAATAAAGTCACCTTGTCGTTTGCTCTCGTCTAAAAAGGATAGAAATGTAAAAACAACTATTTTTTTTCTTTTTTTTTCGTCAGGTTACAACTTGGCGTTTGCGCAGTTGATGGTTTTATCATGTTAACAAAGAACACATTCAGGAGACACTTGTAATAATCTAATTGAACACCATCGTAGCACAAGTGTCATTCAAATGAAAAAAAGCCAAAAATGTCGAATGGATTTATTGCGAGATTTTTGACAACGAACATAGGTGGCGTCACTGTAGTGTTACTGCGCAATGACAGGTGCCGCTGCGATCCCGTGACAAGAGGAAAGGTCTGCTTTTGTTCAAGACGTCATGATTGAAGCAACGACAGCAAGCAGATTTTTTGAACAGCGGAGGGTGCAGGGAGTCCCTGTCGCATGATTTTTGTCACATCTTAAAGAATGGAGTAAGCGGTCATCGTTGACTGATGATTCAAGGCTACATCAAGCACACTATGCGATCAACGATGCACTTGCCTACAAAGTTGGATTAAGAGTGGGAACCATTATCGTCTGCAATACCGAAAGATTTCCGCGCAGTGGATGCCACACAAGTTGAATTCTGTGCAGAAAGACGAATGTATGTATCTTTCATTGCAGGAGATCAAATGTGGTGCTTTCATTATCATCCAGAAAGCAAAAGACAAAGTATGCAATACAGATGAGCTTAAGGAAGGTCAAAATTACGTTCTTTATCGACCACAAGAGTCCACGGTTGATCGAGTTTCTCGCCTCCGGTAACACCGTCACTCAACGCTGCCCAAAAGGCAGAAACTCTTAAATCTCTGATAGCATCAATCACGCCCAAGCGGCTTGGGCCGTTCACCACCGGAGTAATTCTTCTATACGATAACGCCCGTCCGCACATTTCCAATATCGTCAACATTTTTTGTCTTTTCAAATTCAGATGGGAAACGATCCAGAATTCAGCCCAGATTTGTCTCCCTGTGACTTTTTCGGCAGCTAAACCATAATCTGTGGGGTCTCAGATTTCCCTCGCAGGAAGAAGTGCAGGACGGGAATAAACCCACCCCCTTCTACGCAAGAGGAATTGAATGTTGTTTGGTGTCAAAGTGACAAATGCTTATGAATCGCATGGATTATTATTAAGGTTCGTTACAATTATCTTGCGAATAAGCCCTTTTTATTTGAATGACCCTTATGTAATAGAAGTCAACGCATCCACTTTCCGTTGCTTTCCATCGATTCATTCAACTTTGGTTTCTTGATATCAAGCAAAAGAATGTCATTGTAATGCATTTCTACTTCACTTACTTCCCATTGGCTTCTTCTGGGTTTTAGGCCTAACGTTCGATTTATAGAATCGGAAAAAAAAAAAAATCGTTTTTTTTTTATCTTTATATCTTTGAAAAGATATTCTAAGTTACATTTGTTCGTAGTCGCGTCTTAATCTGTTACCTATCAAAACTTAAGAATGTGCTAATAAATTCATTGGAGCTTAATTTTTTTTTGTACAAATTTATAAACTGTAATATTCATTATTAAAAAATTAGATATCAAGCACAGACACAAAGCTAAAGGAAGGATTCGCACCTTGAGTTGTCACCGGGAAGAGACTGGGACGAACCATTTCGTCCTTATTAGGACTCAACAGCCAGCCAATAATATTCATTGTTTGATATCTCTCTAAGACTGTAATAGTTGAAGTTTGTACATAACGTAAAATAAAATTTCGCCCAGAAAACCAAAACCTGTTACAGCAGCCCCTAAAAGACCAACTGAAGAATCTAAGATTTGTAAATCCGAAATTAAATGATGCAGATTGTAACACAGTGGCCATGAATTAGATAAGCCTTTCTAAATAACAAAAGAATTCAGTGAAGAGTTAAGTAACGATTCCCTATTTTTAAAAAGGTGTGCTACCAAATAATGAAATGAAAAAATCAATTCAAAACCTTATGAAACTCGAGAAGATGCATTAGGTAAAGACATATGATAACAATAGGGTCTTCACTGGTGTCATAACTTCTCGGTGAGTGGATTTCCATTTTCCGTGCACAGTTGGATTCTGCAGCCAAATGAGTCTTGTTGCTCATCATGAAGACGCGTTGAATCTCTCGTAAATCTGCAACAGAGTTCATCCGAATCCCACCAAGCTTTTCATTGTCAGATCAGGACTTCGCAGAGGCCACTTGAGAGATGTCTCATCCACACCGGAAATTGGGTGCTCAATAATAGTCGAATTGGAGTCCAGTAATGCCTTGGAGCCCCGTCAGTTGTATTAAGAAGAACAATGTTGAATTCCGGGAGCAACCAGTTCGATGTATAGAGGTACGAAGCACCAGTTAGAGACGTCTTGGGAAAAAATAAGACCCAATGATAATTTCACATTTAACATTAGGGTGATGTCGTTGAATTTCTCAGAGCAATGAGGATTGTTCTCAGCACAGAAATAAACATTTGAAGATCGGGAACAGAGATATTTCGAACATTCATCTGTCATCACAACATTACAACTAGCCCCTGAGGTGAGAAGATGTAATGTCCCACGCTCCATATCATAAACACTTAAATTCATTTACAAACTGGATCGATGGTAACCTGACTTACTCATCAAATGTTCTTAAGAATCCGCCATTTCCACCGTTCGCTTTCTTGTCGACTTTTTGGGTGAACGAAGAAATGATTCATCTGAATAGTCACTAATATTTTAATCGACATATTTATGAGGTCTTCTACTACGCTATCCAAAACAAAACAACTTGAGAAAGTTCCTCTCCAGAATATACAGGTTAACCTCACTTGGAATTGGTTTATTAAAACGATTAAAAAAAAAAAAATGCTCTTATGCCTTTATGTTCTTGAGCCGCTATTTTTTTTTCTCTCTCAATTTTCGGTGGCCTCAAACGACTTATTACGAAATATTTTCTTTATTTTGGGTTTTTTTTTTCTTTCTTTCTTGTCACTGAGTATTTTTTTTCTTTCCCATTCACTTTTTTCTCCGATCTTACCAAGAAAGTATTTGAAAGATGTTACACCGACTATATCTTTGTTTTGGTTTAAAATCCAACTTATAAAATAGCGCTGCATAAACTTCTTAAAATCCAATTTATATATATTTATATATATTTGGTTTTGCTTTTTTTTTTCTATATACTGATACAATATATTGCTTTTCTCCTTTATGTCTAGCGAGTTCTATTTAAACGCAATGATAATCAACACTATGTACACACACCATCTGAGTCTTAGCATTTTTTCTTCCCTTGATTACCAGAAGAGTCCAATCCTTTTAGAAGACTCACACTGCTTCTACTGCCAAGTGTGGAGGACGACACAAAAGCAATCGTCCACTCCCTACCTACGCCGATTACAATAAACACCTGTGAGGATCTTACACTAATGACTTGACGGATTCAGGCCTCAGATCCACTTGGAATTGATCAAAAGCTTATCTCGTTACAAGGGAAACCGTAGGGAGTCCAACTGACTACCCACGATCACCTGATGGCTTCTGAATCCATTTCGCAGATAGGGATCTCCCGAGATGAGACTGATCTTGATGACGAACGATGTTACCGACGTGAAAAATGACGCCCAGAGACAGGTGCCACTGATAGGTTTCGCTCGACGGGGGTGGCATTCCCCCCCTTCCCAACCCATCTAGGCGAAGACAGGGTCTCCGTTTTCGGCGAAGACTGGAATCGAGACGCTATCCTTTCTCGGCTGCAATCGAGAAACAGCTGGTCCGTCAGGCGGGGGTGGAAGGCAGACAACGACAGTCAACGCTCGAATAACAAAATAGGAAAGAAAACGACGAAGACAAGGCAACCAAACAGAAGCAAAATAATTTCAGTTTTCAATAACATTTACGTTAATATATATTCCTTTATGCATTTAATAAAAGTCTTAACTGATTCAGTAATCGGAATAACTTTTAAATGAATGAGCTTAAACTAGGATTTAATTAACATCAAAATATATTTATCCACCATCAAACTTAATATATTAACCATAAGATCTTAATAATTTTAACCATTAAGTAGTAAATATATCAGAATATTCTTCTACGAATTGTGATACAATCACCCACTTCCATCAGGGGTTGAAACTGTCCATTGCATCAAATAAGGGGAATTGAATATTAACTTAACAGTGATAAACAAGTCAGAGTTGTAGGTTCCATGGTGTATTATTAATATTAAATTATGGTTTCCTGAGCTCTAATTCTGTGTTCCTGATTTAATCAAACAATTCTTATCGTTTTTAAGAAAAAGGACGGACAACAGTAATTAAGTTAGATTAATTAGTTTTTGGCTGCGAATGTCTCGAGCTCTTAATTGTTAAATTATTTCTGCGATCCAATTAATCTTTTCTTTTTCGTTTGCTTCCTAAGAGGAGATTACTTAAGAAAATCGTTATGTCTGTGCGAATGTTGTCTTCCTTATCACTTTTGAAAGAACGCATCCTCTTGAAACTTGGCTCACATATTTACGGAGGAATCGCGATTACAATTTTGCATTGGGAAATTTCTTCGTGTGGGTCCCTGTGGAGAAATATGCACATGGACGTGACAAAAATTCACACAAAAAAGCGTAATGCAACAATTAACTGTCAGTGACGGCCAATAACGAACTGGAATTGCCTCTGGAGTCCATTTTGAGTCTCCACGTGTTCTGATTGCATTCAATGTTAATTGGATTGTAATGAATTTGACAATTTTGCTTGTAATTGACAAACACAAGTTCGGAGAGACTTTTAATTTATAATTATTGCAACTATTTAACGACATTTTTAAAACAAATGGGGGGGATAACATTTTAGGAGAAGACTTTTTGTTAAATTAGCTACTTCTTTTTGGTTCTATCACTGATAGGCTTTTTTTAAATCCACTCCACTGACTTTGACGATGGACAAAGGGATTACTGGTCTCGTGATAACAAATAAAGAAAAAAGAAACCCCCCTCTTTTTCTTCCTCGATAACGAAAAGCGGTTCTAATGAATTTTCAAACAATGTACGACACCGACATCCATGGGTTAAATGATGCTTCGCAAAGACTTTTATCACCAAAACATCATCAATTGTAAGAAAATCGTGCAAAGGAAAAGAAGAAGCCTTTAGAAGAATCAGTCATTTTTGTAAGTAATCATTAGTCTAACAAAAAAGATATAAATCGGGAAGAGAAATACAACTTTGTTTATCATCACTTTGAATATTTAAATAATCAGATCCTAAATATATATTCATCTATTACTAGCGGCAGGAAATATTCCTTTACTAGATAACGTCCTTGTATTCACGAGTTCGGACAACAGTTCGTGCCCAAATATACAGTTTTTTTGAATTTTTTTTTTTTTTGAAAATATTTCTCCCCAAAAAAATTTGGCTTGAAAGTTACAAAAATTCCTAAACAATTCCAAGTGGAACATGGATTTCTAATAAATGCTAATTAATTCCTTTTTTTAATCCTTGAACTTCGATGTTTTAAAATTAATCGAATTCAATCAACTTAAATTCGGAAGATTTTTCTTTCGTAAAACATAAAATAATTGTAGCCTTGGCCTTCGTCAGTTGTTTAAATTTGTAAACAAATGGAAAGTTTTCGTTTGAATTCGTTTCACAACTTTAAAAGGCGCTTAGGCTAAGTGAGTTTTCAAATGTTGATGAACTTGTTGTTTAATAATGTTTCATTTGCCCACGTGTTTATATTAAAGTTGAAATTGCCCAAGAGAAACAGAAAACTACAAACAAGGAATACAAGAAAGAAAAACACCACCAACAAACTATAGGTTTCACTCTTTTTACGTTTCAAGGCGAAGAGTCGTAAAACGAAGCAGCTTTATTACATAAAAATACCCGTGAAAGAGTTGTCAGTCATCAGGAAAAGAAAAAGACGAAGAAATTGTAATTTGAAAGTTTTCCAGTTGGTAAAAAAAGGCACATGGTTGTTACAAAGTATGTTATAGATCTGCTACCGTCGTTTCGCTCCGGAAGCCTTGCACATGTAACGTAAAAAAAAAGCCGCTTTATTTCTTCAAACATAGCATACATCAAGTAAAATAAAAACTGAAACTTAAGAATTAAAAACACTCATGTCAAATTTCATGTTTCCAACTCAAGCGGTTTGAGAGAATCGCATATCTTGCAGGAAATTTCCCCCCTCCTTCCGTTTACACCCCTTAGGATCCGAATATCGGAAATTTGTTGAATCCGTATATTTCAGATTTTGACAAAAGGGATATTTCATATGAGTTTTGTGTTTCCAACTAAAGAGGTTTCAGAGATACGCGTACCTTCAAGAATATTCCCTTCTGTAAAGTAGATAAATCTAGTAGATAAACCATGAAGCAATGTAAGGTAAGTAAGACTTCTACTAAATGGTCTTGTTTGAAGCTTCAACTGCATCACGACTAAAAACTACCAGGAGCTTACAATCGTCGAACAATAGAAACTGCTTCGATTTGTTTTGCTCAGTGATTACGTAATCGAAGTGTAGTCCAACAATTAAATCTCTCCAATGCTTCGTTGTAATTGGTTCTGAATTGGTCGCGCGGAAAATTGTCTGAGTGAAGCAGAATATTTCAAAAGACCAAATTCTGCCAGACCCAAGAACATTTGTCGTTTTCGAACGACAAGAGCTTTTGGTCTGACCGTGTTCGCGGGGCTTTATTCCGTTGTTCTATCAGCAGTTTTCTCAATAATAATCACGTGCACTATTCACTATCATTGATAAACAAAAACCTAGAAAAACTCACAGGCTGGCAGCGCCTAATACCACCACTCGTGTCCTTTGGTTGCGCTGGTAAAAACGAATGTTTCCAGACGTTTTACTTGCGGGGAAAATATTATCGTGGGAGGCTTTAACAAGATCTCTCACAAAATATAGGTCACGAAGTTACAAAAACCGATATATAGGAATCGATTGACCATTTTGGAGATACGGCACTATAAGTATTTTTAGCAAGTAATTAAATAAAAAACCAAAAACTGATTTTTAACTGTTCCCTCCAGGCACTTATTAGTAGTTCTTTTTCTTTTAGTAGCAGTTTTAAAACTGTTTTAACAGAATATCGGAATTTACGTTATTGCATTTTCTTTAGACATATTGTTTTCACAATGAAGTTATCCCTAATTCTCTTATCAGATAAATAGATTTTAGAAAAAGAAGTAAAAACATTGCGGCATTTAATTAAGGTTTAATTGTGAAAACAAAAATTACAAATTCGCAAGAATTACAAATTCCATTTATTTTAATGCTATTACGAGTGAATTTAATTAGTTCTATTTCATTTCTAAGTTTGACATTATCAAATAATCATAATTACATAGATTGGAAATTAAATAATAAACAGTTATCATTGATTACAGTTTCAAACCTAGTATTTTTGGAATAACAACGGCCAAATTGAATTATCTGCAAATTTAACCTCATTAAAGTTTAGAAGATAGAATTCTGAAAAGATTTAAGAAATTATGGGGTTTATTTAAAATCTTCGGAAAAAAAAAAAATCACTTTTTCTTTGCTTTTAAATCTTTATAAAAGAACACAGCTGATATGAAAAAAAAAAAAAAGTTTGATATGAAGTGGTTCGTTAAGTGAGAACGATTTGGATTCACTTTAAGAATAACGTAAAAAGAAATAAAAAGCCAAACAAACAAACAAATCACATTAACTGAAGTTAGTGTGAATCTACTAAAATGCAAAGCGCGGCAATATATACACTACGAATGGATGAAGGCTCTTCTAACATTCGAACCGAAACATTAAGCAATCCTTTAGATCTACGTTCAGTTTTACATTAAAAAGATAAAGAAACAATCTTGATTAAATTGTAGAATTAATATGATATCGTGAGAATCTTCCTTTCTTATCAACCTATTTTTAACATTTCATCTTCCTAAGGTACTTACTGTTTCAGCTATCTCGTTTACGTAAGGGATGCTATGCAAGGCTTAAAAAAATTAATTCTACAGTATATTTTTTTTTATTCTAAAAAAAAAAAAAATTCCCCAAAAGAAATTACGTCACAAAAATTACACGAAAATTACCCGATTCGTAGCTACATCTCAGGAACTTCGATTAGATACTGAAACTAACTTCCACTTCAATTAATAAAATATTTACCGTGGAATAAGCCAGTGAATATTTACTTAGGGAAACAAATCAATTGATGTCATTTTTCAATGGTTTTCGAACTTTGACCTGCGTGGGTGTAATCAGCAAACGAACTGATCAAATCTAAATATTTATTCAAGAAAACAAACTATTTATACTTAAATCTAATCAAATGAATCAAAGATATTCACATTGTTTCCAATTGCAACTTCAAAACAAAAAATTTGGAATTACGGGTCACATATTGACGGTAATTACAAATTAATTTTACAAATAGAAGATCAAAATGTTAACGATACAAAAACAGTGAGATTTATCCTCAGCCGAATTAAACTCACAGGAAAAAAAAAATGAATAAATACATTCATTACTCTCTTTATTCCCACAGTCCCTAGAGATTAATGAATTTATTTATTAGACCACAAATGCGCATTTGTCCTCATCTTCAGTTGCAGTCAATCAATTCTTTATGTAAAAAAAAAAGAAAAAAAAAAAGAAAAAAGGTCTCCATACGTGAACATATGATAGAGACTTTAAAATTTAGAAAATGATTGATCAGAATTTTTCTTTTAGTTTGTTTCTATCAAAGCACAAGGTCACTTCAGAGCAGCGAAAGAAAGAAGAAAACAATAAATTCACTGCAGACAAAAGTAGAATAATCTGTAAACAACGATGTGATGGATCTGCCAAGGTTTTTCTATGACTGAAGCAAGGTTCTTGTAACATTCGAACTGAAACATTAAACAATCCTTTAGATGTGTATTTCCACTCAAGACATTCCATTGTCTACCCATTAAAAACCTATACTGTTTCTGAACGATTCATCCACGTCTTTTCAATAAACATGCATCTCTTCACAGACATATTTTAATTCTAACTCCCAACTTATTTTTTCTTTTTATTAAACAAATGATTTCAGAAAACTGTTCCTTCATTTCAATTCAAGATAAAAGCTAAGATTTGATAATCCATTCTTTTTTCCTTCGGTTCATTTGCATTACATAAACCGTTCTATCATTACCTGTCACCTAACTAGTGCTTTAAATAAATTCTTGTAAACTTCCCTTAATTTTTTCTTTTACTTATTTATTTTAAAGGGGTCACATTCTATAAAATAAATGACTTCCCTAAGTCGGCCAGTGTAAATTATTATCTTTTTGGTTGAAATGTTACAGTTCCGCGAAATCCGAAAGTCTGAGAACCATTACATTAGACAGTCGATTGTAATACACTTAAGGCCGCACGGTTGGCGTTGAGACATCGGCCTCTCACCTCTGAGTCCCGAGTTCGGTTCTCATGTGGGTTTCGTGATGGTGGACGATCCGCGCTGGGCAGGTTTTCTCGGGGTTCTCCCGTTTCCCCTGCACTTCTCCCACCATACTTTCGCAGTCTTTCTCTCCATCTGTCCATATTTTCCGTGGGATAGTACAATAGACCTCTGGTCGCAGTGCTTGGCTTCTGCCACCCACCTTCACTACATACATACATACATACATGCATACAATGCACTTAATTCTTAGTCTAAACTATTATGATTATTATTATTAACTATTGACTCAATTCATCGTAATGAGAAATTAATTTTTAGGATGATTCATAGAGCTTTATGCAGTACAGAAGAAGTCTTCAATATAACCACGCAATTTCTTATTAGTGGTTCTCAGGAAACATTTATTTCGAACAGAATTAAAAATACAGTAGTTTAATTAAAAGACATAATCCAAAAAAATTACAAATAATGGTCTTACATTAAGGCAACTTAACTATCGAAAACTAAATAAGGTTTTTAATGGAAACCGATGTGGAATTAGCAGATGTTCTTAATAATCAACTTTATTTTTCGAAACCATACAACAACAAAACAAAAAGCAAATTTAGCCAAAAAGGTTGTGCCTACCTCGTATCCTGTGCAAATAATTCTTGTTTTTAATATAAGAAATAGATCATGTAAATTAGCAGAAGATTTTAAACAACAACTCCATAGCCTCTTCACTAGTTTCCAATTGTTTTCTGAACAGGATTTCAAGAAATCAGGAATCTCTTCAAAAGTAAGTCTACGACGATGTCAGCGAAGACTGAATCTCTTATTAAACAAAGCAGCTTTCCTACAAGACATTCCTACTGACGCCATCGAATACAGGTACTCCTTACGTCAGCTGAGGTTTGGTTTAACAACCAAGGCGACGTCACTATAGTTTACGTACATAATACATTTACGTAATCGTTTAGATGGTTAAATGTTCAGGCTAACGACAAGCCCTGCAAAAGGGCTAGAAAACCTGTTTCTAATGTACTTTTTTTTAAGATAGTAATTTAATTAGAGATGTGTATTTGTTAAATTTCATCTAAGCAATATTATTACTGAATTGATGAAATATTCCAGCTATGGATATTGATTTTTCTTGCTGTAGTAATAAAGAATAGAGTTTTCTACTTTTGTGTTTATCTTGAGGACACAGTCCTTGTCATATCTCAAGGCATTGCGACGCCGCTGCAACGGAATCGCAGATAACACGCAATACTTTACATCCCTCCGACTCAAGTTCAAAAATATATTAACTGAAAAGTCTTCTAATGGGAAAGAAGACTTCCTTCGCCCTACCCAAGTTCCTTTTACAAAAGCGAAGTTCTTTCTTTCTTTTTTGTATTTTTGCATTTAACGAAAACAAAACAAAACGGGGTTCAACAATGCATTGGAATAGGGTGCAAATGATTCATGAATTAACTTTAAATTTCAGCTGAACAATTCGAATCCTTTGTATTTCTATGGACAGTAGTTTACTTGATTATCGTTTGAAATTATTAGCTTTATTTTTGTCTACGTAGGACCTGCGGAAGGAAACTGAAGCCATGAATAAAAAAATTCACGAGCAGTCGATATTCAATAACAATCTTTGTAACTATCGTACAATCCCAGAAGGATATCACAGAACGAAATAAACCCTTGACTCTGTTCATATCACTACGAGATTCTATCCACGAAGTAGAATTTTTTTTTTTTTTTTTTTTTAAATCGTTCAACTTAAAAAACTCAAACATACTCATTTGAACTGAAAAAGCAAATCAAAGTGAGATACAAATATTATCTCTAAGAATAAAATTGCTGACGAAAGAAATTAAATGTTTATTGCTTGCACGCATGCGCCAATATTAAATCATCACTGTTGATCCGTCAAGTAAAAATGACTTATTTAAAAAAAGAAAAAAAAATCCAAGTCAAACAAATACAATTAATTGAACATCATTAATTTTTTCATTTTAATAAACTGGGAAAACAAATCAAAATAACCAAATACTCTTTGTATAAATGTACTTCTGTAAACTCTTTTGTAACATCTAAATTAAAAGTCAATGAAGGTATGAAATAAGGGGATTTTTAAAGATTGATAATTTACATTACAATTTAACCAAATTCTCTGTTTTGATAATTTTTATTAAAATACGAAAGCTTTACTTCTCTCTTTATCTTTTGCCAGTCTGGCATCCAAACAGACATTAGGACTTTTTAACGGTTTGGAATGAATATGACGTTGATTTCTTTTACCACTGACTTGAGGCTCCTGAGATTGAAAAGGTCAAACAGATGCTTGGTATATAGATAAAATAATATACGATGTCCTTCTTATAATTGGAATTCTAAAAAGTGAAGTTATCCTCTTATCCAGTTAATTTCTTTTTTAACGCAAATATCTAACTTTGAAGATAAAAAAGGCCCACAATTCAGATAGGTCTCCTTCATCCCGTGTTTTCTTTCTGTCACAACGTTTGGAATGTCATCTGTTATCACATTGAAGCTTCACTCTGGCAATGCTTCAATGGCTCTCTTTGTACGAAATTCTCTCTCTTGTAAAAGAAAAGAGAAAATGCAGCGAACAATAAATGAGAAAAAGTCATTGATTGAGAATCACTGCGCAAACATTTCTAGACAATTCTATTTTTAGAAAGTTACAAAGAATTACAGTTCTAATCGAGCAAATAATAATAATAAGAAAAAGATGAAATAAGTTAAAATAAACAACATCAAATCATCAAAATCAAATTACTACGATACATTATCGAACTTTTAACCTTTCTTTCAAAGTTTTAAACATGAATTGCTTGTTTGATCGACAATGAATCCTTACACTTTGTAGACATGTGGTAATGTTAACTTTCGGTTAACTTTACTCTGCTTCTTCAATCTCATTGTTGAGTTTCATCTTATTTATGAGAAGATAAGAGCAGCAAAAGAAATACTATTTCATACTGAAATATTAGTTAAATCTGATTGATTTTTAAAGATAATAATAATAAAAAACAATTAAAGAGCTTTTGCTTATTTAACAGAGTAAACATCGAAATACACTGTAGCTGAATATCTCACATACTACGATTCTAAAATTCCTTAAATAGGTACGGATAGCTTTAGATATAGAACAGTGCGAGTCATTTGAAACCATTTTCACTGCTTCCATAATCATTTTTTGATAAATAAAAGAAGTTTATTAATAAAAGAAGCTTTTGGCTTTTTTACTAGATTTATGCAGCCATTAAATTCCTTTTGTGCTTGCCGGAAGGCAGGTCAGGGAAATTTTGTATTTTTTATCTTGATTAATTTTTGGTTAGGATTTCTTCGGTGGGAGGTCCCGTTCTCGGGTGCGAGAAGCGGGATACTAACACCTTGCGCGCCTTCTGAGTTGTCATCAGGGGAGTTTGGCTGGCTCAGGAGTCCTAATGAGGACGAAACGGTCCGTCCCAGTCTCTTCCCGATGACAACTCAAGGTGCGAATCCTAACTTTAGCTAAGTGCCGTGGTTTGATACCTAACTTTTAACTAATCATTTTTTGACTTTCTGATTCAAATTACACGTTTTACACAAAAATCCTAAAGAATTACACTGATATCTGAAATGTTTCAAACATTTCTTTTGTTTTGAGAGATGTTCCCTTGATAACATTTTAATTTCCTTGCTCCTGAAAGTCAACAGAATTTAATGAAACCAAAAGGACAAACACAGGTGTAAGATCTGGAGATCTCTGAGGCCATTACACAGGATCTAATTGATCAATCTTTTTAACCAATTGCGAGAAACATTCAATTAAAAAAGTTGTTTTTGAAAAATAAACTGCATCTTAATTGCAATAGAACTTCATTCAAACAAGTAAACCTGTAATGTAACAAGATTTGTTTATAAGCTATTGCCAATCATTAATTTTCTCGACTAATAATAATTCCTCTGTAAGAAGAGAAAAGAAATATGAAGAGATCGCACAAATAGAGTCTTTTGAGCTATTTGCTAAATTCAACAATCTATTCGTTTGAAGCATGTCGTTAGGCTGGGCTAATGTCAGTCCAAAATGACGTCATCGATTAGGCCATCTGGTGGTCATTTTCTGCAATTGACTCCATTTCTTCTGAAATCGCTGCGGATGCGGGATTTCCTAATTCATGCCATTGAGTGAAGTTGACCATTAGTTTTGTTGATTTGTCTCTCTTTCTTTCTTCGACGTCTTTTCTTTATTTGAGAGAAAAAGTCCTGTTTTAATCATCGACCACAATCATTAGTGGAACCTTAAAGATCGGCTATCTAATGAGGCCACCACTCATTAAGACGACACCACTAATTATGGAGCAAAACGACACCACCTTCCACCTTCGCCAATTATTCTCATTTACTTCAGCATATTTTTGAGAGCCACAACGATTTCCACTTCAATATTTCCTTAAAGAAAAGCAATTACAAGTGAAGTCTTTTTAATTTCTTTTCAGTTTCTTAGCTCAATACTGAACAACAGTAAGTCGTGGTTTCGTAGGCACTGACAAAAGGGTGGAACCTTGTACGTTATTAATACCATCTACAAAGATACAGAATCATTTTTATAATTATTGGCCTTAAAAAAAAAAAAAGCCATTTCTCTGCATTCTTTGAAGCAGATCTCCAATTACAAGACATGACAAATCAGCCTATATTAACTATCATTTGCAGAATTCAAATAGATTTACTTTTTCTAACTTGATTTAATGATTTTTAAATATATAGTAAATTGAAACATTTTTGATGTAAGATTATAACAACATAATAGCATTCGAAAATCGCCTTCCTTAGGTTGTCACAAAATGCTTTTTTTTTATTTTTAAGGGCAACAAAATAATCCTAATGATGCTTAAGATTTCAAAATTTATCGTTGATGACTGAACTTAATCCATCGAATTCAATACATTTGCTTTAACTGAACTAATATTAAGCCTCCGATTTACATTTTTAATTATCTAAAGTAATTAGTCGAATTTATTTTAGAATCATTTATTCCCCCCACACACACACACAAAGTTTAGACGTAGCAAAACTTCCAATGATAGAAGCACTTTACTGAAAAATCTGTTTCATTTCACAAGAGTGTTGCCGACCATTAAGGCGAAATGGATATTAACGTGAAAGTTAAATAGTGAAATAACACCCACTCAGTCCATTAGTATTAATGATATCCTGTTTTATAAGGCGGCAAATAGTTCATTAAAAGTTTGAAGGATCAGAGCTACGATGGGTGTTTCTATTAATATATGATAAGAACACATCTCCACTATCCCATCCTCAAAAGCAACGTAATTATAGTAGATATTTAAAAGCTTATTTACGTGAATTAGGTTTTAGAAAAGAAATCATAAGCCAAACAACTCCACAATATCCTTGCCATTCTTGTTTACCTTCAATAAGAAAGGCCTTTCTCGGAACTGGTTATAAAACCATCAAATACTCTAATTCAATTAGGCGCGTCTAACTTCCAACAGTCACCGCTGAGGAATAACAGCGTCTAATGCAATTAACATTCAACAAGCATCTATGTAACTTTTTTTCTTCCTCGTTCTGCAAACTAAAAACTCAGTAATTGGATCTCTTTCCATTTTTTTCCGCCTTTCATCAGATGTCGTTCCTTCATCTTTAAAAAAAACAACAACAACAACTCAATTCTCTGAACATCTCTTTTGTTGGTTTTTGTTTTGTTTGAGGACTTGTTTACAAAAGGAGCGGCTCATACAGTTCTTCAGGGTTAGTTTAATAAACAAAGTACCACAATTAAATATAGTAAATAAAGTAGTATTACATCTCATAATCTTGGAGTTACTATAAATGGAAATCACGACAGCTGTTTGATTTTAAAGGGATTCAACAACCGATGAGTTCCAATAAGGATGAAATAATTGTTTTATATTTTCATTGATGACATGATTCTTAGCCTACTTTTGACCCTCATCAGTATTCAGGATTCCCATTCAAAAATCTATCTTTATACGATATTACTACACTGTTATTTTACTGATTGACGACAACAGTTTTCAAACAAAACATTTCGCAAATAGCAGTTTCTGAATGAGAAATATTTCATTTAAAATAGGAACCACTTCTTGCGGGAAAACCAAAATGTTAATAAAAGAAGCACATTTAAATGGACGCTTCCAGTAGACTTAAGACCAATTGTAAGGAATTGTGACAAAGTAGTAACATTCTCATATCAGAAGTGAAACGCATTATTATATTAGAATTCTTGTTGATACCGAGATAGGGAAAGATGACAACAAGAAGTCCATTTGAAAGAGATTTCATTTTCTTGTAACACATTGGCAAAACTCAAATTAAATTATTGTCCTAACTAATATGCAAAAGTAAAAATCTGTAAGTTTGTATGTCGTTCCTCAACGGCGTAAAGGATCGGAATGAAATTTTGCATGCAGGTAGTCTATGACACGGAGTAGGATGTAGGCTACTTTTCATCCCGGTCGATGAAGTAGTTCCCGTGGGATGAATGAAAAACTTCTCAAAGCTGTCAATAGATGGTGCTACAGCAGCGCGAAACACTTAACTCGCGAATTACCTGATATGATTCTATTAGGCGATGTCCACGGTGATAAATATACGATACGGGAAATTAATATGTCGGATCCTTGACACGATTTAAACTTTAATTTAGAATATAAAATTAATTTCTAATGATTCACGTGTTTTGTTAACAACTGGGGAATGGTAACATTTTCAAGTGCTAGGGGTGTGGAGAAGGCCACAAAGGGCTGGGAAGGCGTATATTCTTCGATCTCGATATTAATTTTTTAAATAAATAAAGCGTTTTTTAGGTTACATAAGCAAGGCTTCCGGAGCGAAGCGACAGTAGCCGACTAGTTTTTAATAATAACAAAAATGAAACTGCTACATGCGTTTAGAACAAGCAACAAACTCTCTGCTTTGAATTAATTAGCTTCTTGAAGGAAATATGTAAAATATTGGGGGAGAGGATTATTGTTTGCTGCCTTTTGATCATGGGCGGCATTTTTAGAGAACTCCAACTACTTCAAAGTAATCTTCAATTTCCACTGGACGATTTGCATAGGAAGTTGTCACACGAGATGGCAATGATATTTTCTCGTCTTATTTACAATGTAAAGAACGTCAGGGAATTTATTCGCAGTAAATGACCGAAACCTTCGTGAAGCCGCCGGCCACGAAGCGTTTTCAACTTGTGGAGTCTTTAATCAACAACAAGAAAGGTCAACGGAGTCCCAAAGGAAGAAGGTTTGGTAGCTTCTCCATCAAGACTCTTTCTAAAGCATCTCCTGGGACGACTCCTCCCGTGGTTTAGTGCAAATATTTAAATTAAGCATTTCCTTCAGTCACTGGTTAGTTTTCATTCAGTCTTTGTTAGCAACCGAATCAATATTTTTCTATTTCAGAACTTTCGTATTTCAGATTTACTGGTTTTAAATCCGTTTGCTTTGTAACTGGAGCGTGAGGGGAAATTTCGTTTTTATTTACACCAAAAGTATCCGCACACTTCCACTGGAGAGGTAGATGTAGCCGTTATCGAGTGTTATGACGTCATAGAACGAGATAAAAGTGGTCACCGCAGCATCGGGCGGTCATAAACGGGCGTTAGACAGACAATGAGTAAGTCAGCAGAGCGGAGTGATTTCGAACGTGGAAGAAGAAAATTCTTGCTCACATATTTCAAAATCTGGTGGAAAGTCTTCCCAGACGAGTGCAGGTAGTGATTACGCTAAAGGTGGCCCGGCATCCTTTTAAGATTTGCTACATGACTTTCTGATTGTACAACAGTTGGTGTCCAGATACTTTTGGCCACGCAGTGTATTTGTAAGTTTTTTTTTTAAAGAGATATAGAGAAGGGTCAACAAAAACTTCACAAAGCAATAATGCACATCTAATTACGAACAACACATGGCATCTTTTAAATTAGAAGAAATATAATAAGGGAAACGTCAATGTTTGAAGGCAAAAACTCTTATTTCTAAATTAACCTTTCTGTCTTTCAGGATGAAAGCATTTCAAAACCCCTTCAGAGAGTCACAAACGCAACAGAATCATACGATCTATATATACTTCATATTATAAGAATATTTTATGTGCGTTAAAAAGCATAGTTACAAATAAAATATAAAAAATATTTATACTTCAATGAATTTTTGTTGTAACTTATAAGTTGGATCACGTGTGGCTGCGACGAACATTATCTTAGTTGTCTCAGCTTTGATAAAAATATTTTCATGAAGGAAATAAATTTGACAGTAAAAACAATGTTCACAAATGATCTTCAAAACTTAAACAGAGTTCGTAAGTGCTAGTTTTGTTTACAGATTTTAAAAAACTAATTTCTTCTTTTTTTTTTAAAAAAAAAATTGCGCCTCAAGAATTGCTGTTAATCGAAAAAAGTTTTTTTTTAAAAGTGTTGACATTCTCTCAATTTCCGTCGCAGTTCAGCTTCCGAAGTTACGTAATGGCAAGGATTGTAGTGTTCCTTTGCTGTAACGTTGATGGCAGAAATTGTTACGTGAACACCACGGGCAACAATTATAGTATTTTGCAAAAAAAAAAAAAAAAAAAAAAAACGGGGGGGGGGGGGTTGCCATATATGGTCATTAAGTAGCGATCGATTTTGTCTGGAACAAACGTCACCAGTAATGACGTCATCAACTTTAACTCCGAGATGTCCAAGATGGTTTCGTTTTGTGATCACATAAGCATGAACAAGAAAGGACGACTTTGAATAGCCAAGCAAGGGGAATAGTGTGGCACGTTTTTAATTATTTCAATTTTGATTGTTATTACATATTCATAATTGTAGAAACTGTAGTAAACTGTAAACTGTAGTAGTTTATAAGATTTCAGTTAGGAATTTTAGCAATAGATGGCGCTGTTACTTCATGGAACATCAACCTATAAGGAAATTACGTCATCTAAAGCTGTTCTTTCATGAGCTGAACTGTAGCACAGTTTAATTTTAGTTGTGCTACAGATCTTCCAACTTCCTGAGAATTACTTTCAACAAGTGGTGATTTTTTTCCTCCCTGCACTGGAGTGAGTCAACGCACACGTGTCTGTAAACAATTGAAGGCTTAAATTCTTAATTACTTTTTTTTTTAATGGTGCAACGATTAACTCAACAAAATCGTTATTGTCGACTCTCAGAGTGCTGATTAATAGAAAGACTCAAATTAGATTTAGCCAAGGAAACAGAAACAATCAAAGAAGAGCCTGTATCCAAAAAAAATACCCTTTTTCACGGTTGCCGAGACGCAAAAGGTAGTGATTTCAAACCGCGGGATTCTTTTAGAAATAATTTATAATTACAATTTCAAGATGCAGTTTTCCTATTCTCAGCCTCAAATTTTGTTTGTAGTAGTGTTTCCTTTAAAAACGTTTAAACGATTTAAAAGATTTCCGGTTCAGCAACTAGAGAAATCAAATCCTCCGCCATTATGTGATTAATTAAAATAAACAAACAGAAAACTTTGATATATTTTTTGTTTTTTTTGTTGATGAAACCAGAAATGAAATATTTAAATGCTGCAAATTATTACAGTGGTTGTACAGGATGGCCGGGAATCTCCCATTATTATGTTATTATATTTAGATTTATGATACTTCTCTTTATATAGTAAATTGAATATACAGGAAGTTCGCATGTTCTTTAATTATCTGTTTCAGTCATGACATTTGTTATCCGGAGTGCTTTTTGTCAAAAACCTTTACCTTATTTACTTACACTTCCTTATGTGAACTGAGCTTTCTTTGATTAGGGACCATTCCCAAAGCATTCATAAACTCTGGCCCGTACAACAAAATGTCATCGATCATTTTCGACTCTTAGCTTTGTCTACCATTTCCGAATGGTACGGAAAAGTTTGACTTTTGGTAGAGTGCATCCAATACATATACGAACCACTTTTCCTCACAAGAAATCGCTTCTCATAGTTTCTTTACTTCGAATCTTAAAAAAAGTTTTTAATTCCTTAAAGATTTGTCTTTAAAGATCAAAAGCTAACAGAAAACAAGTTACCATTCTTAAAGCATTTGTAACATAGGCTATCATCATCAGAAAGTGCGTCTGAATTCAGCAAGAGAAATTCATCTGTTTACATCTGGATTCTGTTTTAGTCTCAATCTAAATGTCGTTCATTTTAAGAATAAAAGTGTTTTAAGAGATTCACTATCAACAGTTACTTACTGATAGTTTTTGTAACAGCAGGGTGACCGGGAAGTTCCAGTACGCCTTAATATATTAACATAATAGAGCGTACGAGAACTTCCCGGTCACCCTGTATATGTATCATTACTTTTTTGAAGTTTATAATTTTTATCAACCAAAATTGTTTTTACACAATATAATTAGAGGTGAGGAATGTGTTAGAATAATGTTAATATCTTAATAATGTTAGTATCTTATTTTAAACAGTTTCCTTTCCACAAATTCTTTTCTACGAATTTCTTATTATTTTCGGAAAAGACCTGATAAATAATCTTTTCCGTTCAAGCTCTCTTTACATTATAATACTTCTCGTTATGATTTCGTAATTTTTGAAGTTATAATCAGAATCAGCAGAAAAGTCTTCCTTATATGGCAAAATATGATCAGTTACGTTCGCCTGGAAATCACGTCGTCAAACATAGAAATGGCGTCTCTGCAATGGCGAGTTGTTGTGAGTACGCGAAAGAAGACATTTCACAGCTAAACCGCAACAAATTGTCTTCTTAGACGGTGAAGAAATTGTCCGTGAAGGGTTTTTCCGCGGGAAATCGTTCACGACTCTTGGCATGAAGCAGATTCGTCTAAAGTGAGTAGTGGATATGGACGATTTTGACTTATAGTATAATGTTATAGCCACTATCAGTGAAATTATTATTATGATTCGAAGCTTCAAAGATTGAATTCAACGAAGACAAAACATCTTTGCAACGAATTCTTCACATGGAAAAGGGAATGAAGTATGAAAGAATTACTATGAGGAATTTATACATCGACAGTACATAGCGACGCCAAGTTATTATAAAATTATTTAAAAAAATAATAGTAACATAAAAACATACTCATAACTGTAAAAAATATAAAAACCAGAACGTTTACGTTATGTTTATAAGATTCAGTTACGAATTTTAGCAATAGATGTCGCTGTTACGTCCTGGAAACATCAATGCGTAAGCAAATTAAGTCATAAAAAGTTTTCCTTTGATGAAATGGACTGTAATAATGAGAAACATTTCATTAAAATTTTAGCAAAGATGATTATTAACATTCCACGACCTTTAACGGTGCATCTGGATAATAATAACTTTAAGCTTAAACAGTTATTATTTCAAAAATTACCAAACAGATAATCCTGGCAATCTTTGTGGTTCCCTCGGAAGAAATGAATTTGAATCGAGGTGTAGAAATGATGACGTGAAGTCATTTGCGGAGGCAATTACTCAAGCAAATGGTTCGACAAAAGTTGATGAATTGTGCCGGTGATGATGCCGCTGTTACGGAAGGAGCACCGACAAGCACCTGTGGTCAACCCGACAGCGTCACGAGAAGTGGCTCGGGATCGACGGACATTGTTAGGAGAAAAAACGCTACAGCTGGTCTATTCCTTATCTTATCTCGACCTGTCAGTGTTATTTTACATCCAATAGTACATCAAGAAATACTATTAAAGGATATTTACGCAGTAAATCTGGAATGCCTCATACTCATTCTTTTTTTTTAAGGAATTTTCAGAAGTAAGGAGACAGAAGAAAAATCTTTTTTTAGTAGTTCATCAGATTATTTATTTAACAAAAAAGTATTTCTAAATTCGATAGAAAAAGAGGAAGATCACACAACATTACTTTCTTCAATAATTTCAATTAATTTTTACTATTTAATAATTTTTATTATTCTCTAAATAACGACAATGATTATTTTTTTCAAAGTAGATTCTAAATGTCTCCTTGTATTTTCTAAATAATTTAGACAGCATAAAAGTAAACACAATTTAATTTGAATTTTAATGTATTTTTTTCTTTTTTTTTATAATTTTGAATTTATGATTTTTTTTTTTTATTCTCTCCGAATATTAAAAAATGTTTTACGTTCACTAATTCATTTTATTCCATTTTATTTCAATGCCTTGTTCGTTTTACTCGAAATGAATTCTAATTTATAAATGAGATGCTCACAACATGAAAGCCTATCTTAGGATTCTAGGCAACTTCAAATATTTATTTGAAAAGGATATTATCAAGCAATGTTTGGACCATCAAAGAAAAGCAAGACACAAAAACTATTGTTCGTTTAAAGTAGAGTGGATGACAAGTTTTACTGAAACCATTTGGATACCTACTGAGCATTTTTAACATCAAATCCTTTAATATCACATTCATTTCTTCTTCTTCTGGAACTGCAGAAACAAACCTTCGATCATGAAGATCAAAGACAACTGCCAGCAATTCAAATTTTAACCTCGGAGATAATTGCCAACAAAAGTTCAGCCTAAGTATTTGCTTGTGACCGCCAGTTGTAGGTGTTGTTACACAATAGCCTATGGACATACATGTCTAAACAGATCACTTTATAAGGCAAGGAACAAATGTTACCCTCATTTCAAATGAATCAAAAGCTATAACTTATTTCAGAGTCTTAGGTTTAAAACGGATCGTCCAAGTACAACTGCTCAAACGACAAGAAGAATTTAGTTCTTTTTTCCCTTTTTTTGTTGAACGGTGAGTGTTGGTTGGAAGCGAGGGGAACCGTTGATGCGAACAGAATAACCAAACGCTGGCTAAGAGTCAATGACTAAGACTTATGTCTACAATGTCCTACATTTGTTCCATTCATTTCTTTCCTTTCATTTTTCTTTCCTCTATAATTACAACGTAATCATCTGAAAAGCCAACAGCACTCACAAGCAGGGCAATTGATTTTTTTCCCCTCCTAGTAACACCTCGGGAAACGGCATTGAAATCTATTTAAGTATTTAAAAAAAACGAGCAAAAAGAAACTAAATCATTAGCCTTTTTTTTTTTTTCGTGGAAACCGAATCCAACAATAAAAGTAATTTGAGTCAAATTTCAACTAAATGAACTTTCTTTCCCGAAGCTACAAATTCGCCAGTGGGTTTTTTTTTTTTCCACATTAAAGATCACTGAGATACTAAATCTTACTCCGAGATAAATTAATAACTTTAAAAAAAATATTTCACAAGGCTTCAATTTCCGGTTTTGTTGACGATCTCTTATCAAGAGCCTTCAACACTCCCTTGTTCACTTTCAGCGGAGGTTTGATTTGAGATTTGTGGTTAGTTTTCGAAATTATTTTCCAGCAGATTTTGGTATCTTACTAAGGAAAGCGGGGATGAAATTCGTACTAATTTTATAATTAAATAACTCTTTCATGTTCCCTAGTTTAAAAGGCAAAGAAATGTTATTAATAAACAACTGAAGCATATTTACTGTCATTAAGTTAGGTATCCCACTGGGGCCCATCAGGACGCTGGAGGTAAGGCTCCAACGTTTCAGGACTGAGATGACATTAAGGTTTCTAAAAATGCCTATCATATTTATGAAAAATCCAATGAAACCTAAAAACATGTCTTTGTAGTTACTTTTTTTATATGTATTATTTTTAATACTTACAACAGTGAATTAGGGCGTTGAAACTTTTACTTTCCAAGCCCTTTATTGAGACTGAATCTTATACAGGAATTGCTTAGGACCCTTTAGACATCATAAGGTTCACGGTGTCTCATTTATTTACTTCACTCTTTTTTTCTTTAATTGTTACTTCCCTGTGTTACTTGGACCACCCTTCGGTTTTATTGGTGGTAACAGACTGTAGGTTGTGAAGGGATGGAGCCGTAATACCAGAGACAAAACTCCGAATTTTCGCGGGCAGCTGAATACTACAGCTAATCAATATATCAGCACGAGTTGTTCTTCATCTTCTTCGTATCAAGTTTAAATTTCATTCACAAACAAAACAAATAAACTGAAGTTCGCAACATTTATCTAAATTCATCTTATAAACAAATCATACTTCCACTCAATCGCTTGAAGCACTTATAATACTTCTTGTATTATTATAATACGATATCCGTTAGTAATTCAATACTAGACAATGTTAATTCGATACTAAAAGAAATATTACTTTTACATCAATTTCATCATTAATACCATAAAACATACTGAAAATAAAAGACACATCGCAGTCAGACTAACTCTTCCAATATCGTAACAGAAGCCTGTTACTAGTATATCCTAGATACATTTTCGACAATGTATGCTTTAATTACTTGCTGCTGGGAATTCTCGTTTTCTCTCATGGACGATGCCATTATATGCAAACAGAAGCATACACCATTCCAGCTGCAATGAACTGTCCAAGCGTAATTCCATTATGATAATATAATTGATATGTTATTCCATTATTATAAATTTTTATTAGGCTACATAAATGCATGTATTCTATTCAAAAAGTTAAAAAAAAATTAAAAAAAAAAAAAAACTAATAAGATAACCATCAATTTTAACTTCCTTCTTACAAACTTCACAAAAGAAGTTCAAAACTTGTAGGAATCCAAAAGTAATGAAAGTCAACTGTAGAGGAGAACTGTAATGAAATAATAATAAAAAGAAGTAATTTGGCCTCTAAAAAAGAAAGCTAGGCTTCTAATGGCGCTTCACGAATGAAATCACAAAACCATTTAGTTCGAATGAACTTAGAATTGTTGTTGTTGTTGCCCAGATAACTACATCTGCTGAAGCCACTTCATCCAATCCCTTTCTATCAAGTCTTTAAAAAAAAGGAAACTATTTCTATAAATAAAAGATTCCTAATTTATTCAATTTCAGCTTCCCTCCTTCTACCGGCGGATTTGTAAAAATAAATAAATAAATAAATAAATAAATAAATAAACTGCTGATATCACGTTAAAATACAGAAGTAAGTAACATTCAGCAGAATACAGATGAAAAAATTGATAGTTAAAATAAAAAGTCAACCGACCGCAGCGCCATCATACGACTTAATAGAATGTACTGTAAAATGAGAAATAAGGTTTATGTTTATTACAAAGCAACCTTCAAAGCACAAAGTTTCAGAGACTGCCATCAAAAAAAAAAGTAAGAAGAGATAAAAACTAGGAATTATACATACGGCTCAAAAACTATCAAAATGCAGGAAGTAATGTAAAATGAAACAAAGATTAAAAAAATGTTCAATGGATTGAGGAAAGTAAAAAAAAAGAAAAAGAAGGACGGATAGAAATGTCAAGAAATTCCTACAAAACAAAAAGATTGGAAAAAGAAAAGAAAAGAAATAAATTCACAAAATTGCTTTCAAAAGTACTGAACACACGGATGAAGATTTGAAATGTGTTAAAACGAATTAATTAATATATTCTTCATTTGCTAGTGAGGATCTTTACTGAGTCTATCCATCGCTACATTGAAAAGAAAGATCACAGAATATTTATTACGACTTTATTATGATTCATTCCGATTCATCTGTACATTATTACGGCCATTTGTTTGAGAAAATAGATTATTATACAAAGAAACTACATAAAAGAACTAGTATTAATAATTAAGTGTTTTAAGCAGCATGTTTGATTTACAACAAAGTTAAAACGGCTGAGAAATTTATTAAAATGAAAGGTGCAAGATATATATATATACAAAGACTGTGAAATCAATTTATTCTGACGGCATTAAAAGAATACTGCTTTAAAGGTAGGCAAATAGCAAACGCTCTCTGTTAGAGATTTTTTTTTAAACTGTACAGAAACTTGAAATTATTTATTTAGTTGGGAACAACTGTAAATGACTGATGCTGCTTTTGGCTTCGTATCTTAAGAAAAATAGCCCCTCACATAAATAACGCTTGATTTAACGACAACTCACAACTGACGACAAAAATTTATGGACCGCGTTGAAATTAGGATGTGGGACTCGACTTCCAATCTTCCACACAGAAAAAAAAAAAATCATTAAAAAGATGAATTTATGGATTTCCGCCCTCAGCGATTGGACACTGCTGCAGGCGGTCCAGGTAATTACATTCAGGTATTTTAATATCCTAAGAATGTGGTAATGGATTATTGAGTGATGCACGTCCGTCCCAGGCTATAAAGCCAAGAGAAAAAGAATCTCCCAACAAAATTAAGCTTAATTATCATTAGAATGGTTTTAATAAATGAACTTCACAAGAGAATTTTCAAAGCAAAGGCCATTTTGAATGGAGTAAAGGAACGGGCAGCTGTTGCGCCATCTAATGAGAAACCAAGTCATTACGCAGATTCACAAAATACACATTAATTACTTCCCCATAAACTTCGGCCTACTAAGGTTCCTTCACTTACGAAATAAAAAAAACCCTAACCAAATTAACATTTTAACTAAATTCCCAAAGGAACTGGGACACAGAAAAACCTAAGGCAATGAAAGGAATTAGAAAAAAAACAAACCGATGGCACCCAAGAAAAAAATAAATTAATAAAATATAAATAAATATATGATGTATCCATTACATCTCCAATTTGATTTGTTTATTCGGGTTGATTATCGTGAAGCAAAGTGGAACAACATGTCCCGAGTAGTTATTTTTTTTTTAACCTTTTCTTCAAAATCAGATAAAAAATGCACATTAAAAAAATAAAAAAATAAATAAAAAATAAGCAGAATTTTTTTGATTTAGAGTCAAATTTCTGACAATGCAAAAGCACTAAAAATTTCCTATTCTAAACTTTCGTAGTTTTGAAGTGCAATTTGATATAACCAAGCATTACTAAAATTTCAAATAACTCCTACTTTAATACCAGCTATTTCATCTCCCTCAGCGAAAGACTTCTTCAGGTGACGATAGAGGATAAGAAATTAACTCTTCTCTCTCATAAATACGTTTGGATCCCAAAAAGAACTAGACAAACATAAAAATCCAGACATTTCGTAACTTACCTAATACTAATAACAATAAGTCAAAATTATGCTAATAATAATGACTAATAATTTAAACCATCTCTACTAGGAATTTCTCTTTATTCACAGCATTTTACCAAGTAATTAGGCAAAATTCAATCATTAATCTCTCCTTTTCGTTCGAAATTGTCCATTCTATTTTTACTACTGATCGTGCCCATTTTCTAGGCATTGTTCTGCCCAATTAATTTTCTTAGTTATTATTCTTAAAGGCTCTAATGTGCTCAGCCAATCTTTCCTTCTTGGTCCTGCCTATGCTTCCAAATAGACACTATCACAATCTCTAAATGTTAAACTATACCCCAAGAACGTTTCCTTTAATTACACTTTCTTGTTTAATCAATTTATTATTTTTATAATGAATTACTGTAATATTATTTGCTTTGTAAAAAATATTCATTCAATGTAAAACCTAATGGTAAATTAATCATTTTCTCATAGACATTGTTTTTTTTTTTTTACCTTCTTATCTCTAAAAAACTCTTTCACATTGTTTATAAAGGAATTTAGGTATTCATTCATTTTAAAAGTTTCTATCATATTCTCAATTTTCTTCTACCATACACTACGTTCTCAGTATACTTTAATTATACGCTTCAAATAATTTTTAATAATAGGTTTTTTTTCGTGCTATCTTTTTGGGCAGAGTTAAAATTCAAAATATATTTGCTCTGTCGGTTTTTCATAATGTTCCTAAGATATTTTGTACCCTTTATTAACCAATAATACATCAAGAAAAGCTAATTTATTATCCATTTCTATTTCCACTGTAAACTTTCAATTATTTCTAATAGAATTAATTATGAAACTTCGAAAATTGTCCTAGACTGCCTTTCCAAATCAATAATATGTCGTCTGCATTCTATAACTGTACTCAGATTTGTTCCACTTTAAAATAATTTGATGTTCCAACCAATTCTTACACAAATTATAATTTATTTTTTTTTTATTTTATTTTTTTTGCAGTTACTCCACGGCCATGAGTGACCAGAAATCAGGCTTCCCTTTGGAAAACCTACAACTTGTTTAAAAAATTTCCCGTAACGAAGAAGAAAATTGATGAAGAATATAATTTATGTTTAGTAACCTAAAGAAGATTATTCTAAAACATACAGATAAAATTTTATTTACGACTTCAGAATTTAATCATATATTACACCAGCTTCACTTTCAGTTCTGGTTTAAGATCCTTGAAATGTTGCCAATAATTGAGCTTTACAAGGACGCCTTTCTCTTATAAAATCTATATCCACTGTTTAAATAAGAAATTAGTTGATATTAGCACATAACCTGAAGTAAATGAATAACAAGAATGAAAAGTAAACTAAAAATAAATAATCAATATACAGTTGAGTCCATTTCAGAAAAACTTCCTTATTTGGCAAATTCTTATCACTTACTTTCTTCTGGAAATCATGACATCAAACACAGAAATGGAGTCTGAAAAATCAAGTTACTGTCAGTAAGCGAGGGAAAATGTTACACGATCAGGGGTATAATTTGTAATGTTTTAGAATATTTCAGGAGTTAGTGTGATGAACTATTTATTTCCGAAGCACTGGACAGAACGGCTACAGCAATAAATTTGTCCGCTTAGACTATTAAGAGTATTGTCCGCGAAGGATATTTTCGCGGAAGAACGTTCACCGCTCATCCACTCGTAGGTTGAAGTCTTGTAAAGCCAGTGGTGGATGGACGACTTTGACTTTGTTAGAGCCACTACCAGTGAAATTATTCGTGAGAATGAATACTCAACGCTTGATATCATTCATTCGAAGCTTCAGTCAAAGATTGAATTCAACGGAAGCAAAATATCTGCAACGAATTCTGCACTTGAAACTGGAAATTAATATCAGGAAATTTTACAACGACATTACACCGCAAAGCCAAGTTATTAAAAAAATTATAAAATTTAAATAATAACAATAACATAAACATTTAATCAGAATGTTTTCGTTATGTTTATAAGATTCAGCTACGAATCTTAGCAATAGATGGCGCTGTTACGTCCTGGAAACATCAATCTATAAGCACATGACGTCATTAATAGCTTTTCCTTCGCGGTCTCAACAGTAAATTAAAATTAAAAAGAATATGATAATTTATGTCAATGCGAATTACAAAAATGAAAGTCACAATGTTTCGTTTTCACACTCTTTTATCATCTTCATATTAGCTCTGAAAACAAAATACTTTCAAACCCTATTTTAATCTTCTCTCTGAAGATGTTAGATGGTCAACTCGTTTATTAACCGAATTAATTTATATCAATTTTAAGATTTTAATGTTTTTTTAATTCGAGATGTTTTTCTTCAAATGGTCTCAAGACATAATCTTTCAATTGGCGAGTCTCCATCACGGCTCAACTGAGAAATCAAGACAGTTCATGCACGTAATCATTCTGACGCCTAAGTTTCTCAACTTTAACTTTTTTGGCAATTGCAGTGAAATCTCACGTATGAAAAATTGTCTACATTCAAAAAGAGGTCCATTTAATGAGCGAAGTCCTCCCACAACATCGGTGGTTAATCTTCTAACTGTCGTATCAAGATGATTCATAAGGTTAAGAATTTTTGCTTTTGCAGCAATCTTTTATTGCTATTCATCTCGAAGTTAGATAAACATCATAATTTCCTAGATTCGTCCTTTGAATAACCAGAAATGGAGTAAAGCGTCTTTACGATGTTTGGGTTTCAAATGTAAAGCGCTTTATTTCTTGTACTATATTTACATATTTATAAATTTAGCCTATATGTAGGGTCCTAAATCACCCAAATTATTTTTGAAGGAAAATAGCTAAAGTTAGGGGGAAAAAAATATAAAATGATTAAGTTGTAGAGTATCATCGAAATTGTAGGAAATGATTTTTACAGAAAAAACCGAACAAATAGAAGACAAGGGAGAAGCAAAGTTTTCGGAATGTCATTTAATGCAAAAGCTTTGCCGAGAAGCTTTCTTAAGAGTTTACGTGGACTTCTCCGTTATAGCAGCACCGTCTCACAATACTCTTCATTCAAATTATCTGCCATCATCTTTTGTTTACAAGTAACGTATTTTTTTAACGGAATATTCGATAGTCGACGATTTTTTTTTGTAGACTGCAAAGCCGTGGCGTCACGTCACAGCCATCATTTGCATACGGATCACAAAGGCATATGCTCGCGACGTCTACCGCCTTCTAATTTGCACAAATTCTTTTCTGTAAAGTCATTTCCTACTAATTCTATATTTATTTTTTTCAGTTTCCGAGATAGGGTTACTAACTTCCACATTTTGCCGAAGTCTCATCTGATAGCACTTGGTCGCTTTCCTATATCAACACCTAACTTCCCTAACTCTAGCTATCTTCGTTCAAAAGTTATTGGGGGAACTTAGGACTTTCCCTTGTATATATATAAAAGTGAAGAATCAATAATACCCATTACCTAAGTTTTTGATGTCTCTTCTCTTGATATCTATATATTATATAGAACTCATTATCTCTTTAGCTAATTTCTATTATGCCTATAAAAAAATTAAGATTTTATATATATATATATATATATAATATAAAATTTGCCGGACAGCTTTCTGAAATTTAAAAACCAAATTAATTTCAAAAAGCTGTTTCTGTGTAAGTATTAAAATTCGAATGTACCTACACGTCATCAGCGGCACCTGGTGTTGAATTTTGAAACTAAGCTAAAAAAATTTTTTTAGAAATAACATAACAGCGCTTTATTATA
>JAFIDM010003189.1:8003219-8035657 GCA_023159025.1 Thereuonema tuberculata | reverse complement strand
ACGTTTTAATATTTCTAAATTTTAGTCTAGTTTCAAAATTTAACACCAGATGCTGCTGATGAAGTGAATGTTATTCGAACTTTTGCATTCATAGAAACGGTTTTTTGAAATTTGTATTGGGTTTTAAATTTCAGAAAACTGTCCAGCTTAACTATATATATTGCAGTGTATATATATATAATGTTTATAGGTAGTGTTAGATAAAAGTACGTACAATAAATTTGGAAAAAGGAACATCGTATTTTATGTCTTGATTATTAAAGAGGAATTGACAGTGAAACATTTGGGAATAGCTTATCTCAGCGAACCAGATCCGTCAAAATTAATACCTCTGCGTATTTCTAAGAAGGAACAGGAGAATTAGTACTTTCAGAGTTAAATAACAATTG
Organism: Thereuonema tuberculata; assembly: GCA_023159025.1. Lineage (NCBI taxonomy): Eukaryota > Metazoa > Arthropoda > Chilopoda > Scutigeromorpha > Scutigeridae > Thereuonema > Thereuonema tuberculata. Next base: position 8,035,268 of record JAFIDM010003189.1, on the reverse strand, counting down.
AAAATCCCACAGTATTAAAAAAAGCAATGTTTTTTTTTTTTCAATGTTACAGAAACAATCGTTCGTGTTTGCTAATCGGTATGTGGTTAACAAAAGCCAGTCAGCAGCTAATGTCTTCAATGGATTGATTCTGTTTGGTTGATTCTCTGTGGGACCGCGGGGGTGGAAGAGAAGTAAATAAAGACATCGTCTCCAAAACAAGCAGCAGCTACTAGGAGGAATCTTTTTGAATGGTTTTTTCCCAGTGGAAATGGGTTTCATTGAGTAAATAAAGGGTTTAATTGCTTTCAAGAAATATTTCTGACCAACCTTCTATAAGGGTTTCAACAATGTCTATCTCAATGTTCACCAAAAACATTAAAGGGACTGATTCTCCTAATGAAGATTTCTCTTTAAAAGAAGCAGGCAAAAGTTCCTATTTACCCAAATGTTAAATCGAACACTGGACTTTCATCCTGTGCTTAAATAAATAAGTAAATCTAACTGGTTTCAAATCCACCCAAAATCTTGTTCCAAGTAAGCCGAGATGAAATTAAAATTTAAAGCCTCGTTTTACATAGTAGACAAGTACGTGACCCTTGGGATTTTGCTTCGTTCTTCAAGAAACGAACATTCAAAAAAATCGAACGTGATTCCAAACGGTCTCAACTTGCAAAGAAATAAGTCGTAACCGTTTTACCTTCACTACTTTTTACATCAAGATTAAAAATGGAGAATTGAATGGGTGAGTTGAAAAAGGTACATATTCCACAAATGTAAACTTTGGGAAAACTAAAAAAAAAACTGTTTTTTAAGAAAAGTAATTTTTTTACAAAAAAAATTTCTATTATCGATTTATACCTTTAAGTGAAGTGAATTCATTGTGCTTTGTAAATATATAGATATATAACTTTTTGTAGAATAAAACTATGAAAATATATCTCAGTTTAGTTTGTCAATTTTGTGGAATATGTACCTTTTTCAACTCGCTCATATTGTTTTAGAGATATACTGACAAAGCAATGCTTCGAATATGCTTTTTTTTATATTTTTAAATTGTTTAAATACAGTTATTTTGGGTTAGTTTAAATGAATTAAGGAAAAGCAACTTGAGTAAAACAAAGTTCTGAAAATTTCTACGGGAATTTACAGATTCCTCGACAACGACCAAAAAATTTCAAAGACGAAATTCTTTTCTTTCTGTAAATATATAAGGAGGAAGAAACAGCAGTAAATTCAATATAATTACAGAAAAAAAAACAAACAAACAAAAAAATTCCTCATTTTAATTTCTTTGTTAGTCAATGGAACCGGTGCTATCCTGAAGAACAGGGATGCACAATCATCGCCCAAAGTGGTGGTGGTGTCAACTAAAAATTAAATTTGTGCCTTACATTGCTGCCAAGAGGTAGGCCTACATTAAAAAATGTCATAACTTGCAAAGCAATTGTCTCAAGATATTACTTTTGGAATATTAGTATGAATCACAACTAGCGCATTACTTAATAATTTGACGTGTAAGTAAATTGCATTTATTATTAAGTATTATTAGTATTAGATATCTATATTAGATATTATTAGTAGCTGTGACTTTCTTGTCACAGTGAGAATGTCATTGGTGAGAATGAAGAAGAAATAAAATTAAAAGGAATCTGAAATGAACAAAGTATTTTTCGCCCTTGATAATAAAACAGAATAATTAAGGTAAAAATACGCTGTTTATTTAAACAAAAAAAGGAATCCAAAAGAACAAGCTACAGAAAATACAATAAATATTATTTCATTTCAAAATCAAACTACAAATAACAATAATCAAGAATCCGAAACATAATGAGAAGGTTTTGTAAATTTATCACTAACATTTTAAAATAATCTGAATTTTTCTTTCATTTTGTATATATTTAAATAGTTGACTGATTTTTAAAATAGAAGTGAATTCGTAGTCCTTAGAATTAAATAATAAATAATACAGTGAAACCTCCACTAACGGACACTCCCAAAAAGCGGACACTCCCCAATAGTGGACAATTTTGCAATCCCCAGTCCCTTAATATAGACGTTTCCATGTATTGACCTCCGATTAGCGGACACTCCCAATAACGGACAACATTCTACAGAAAATGAACGATCTTGTGTTGTTTTTCAAAAGCAATAGAATCAGGCTACAGTAATACGTAGCGTCCAGAGGAAATTTTGAAATTATGGATCACGAACTCCAACGAAAACTCCAAACACATCAAAGTTCGGAAACGGAGACAAGTGCGATCGACTCTGTTGTCTTCGATTAGTTTTGTGCTGCACGAGCAAAATACATTCCCATTAGTGGGCCAATATTGCAAAAAAAGGCGTTGGAAGCAAAGGGGACTCTGAAGGCCTTCTTGCTTCAGACGATTTAAATATTCATATTGAGAAACATCTTTTCAATGCAAAAAAGAAATGTCAAACTCTGTTAGCTGATTACTTTAGTTAATAAAATTAATTTTCTAATCCGTTGTCTTACTTAAAATAATGACAAAATTGATACTGTAATTATTTTTTGTCATTATTTTAAGTAAGACTAATGGATTTGCATTCATTTAAAAAGGAAAATAGTAAATACTTTGCAATTGTTCATATTTTCTCATAGGGCAATGTTAATTGTAGAAATTTAAGATTGTACATAATTTTTCATTAAATGACATGCTATAAGCTAAAAAGTGAAAAAAAGATAGTCCTCCCCAATAGCGGACACCTCCCAATAACGGACGAAACTTCCGGTCCCGTGACTGTCCGCTATTCGGAGGTTTCACTGTATTACTATAAATAGATCTCCATTATAACAGAAATATTTATAAACAATCATATTAATATCGGTTGTGTAATGTTTTGTGTAATATGTTATTTGAAATTTACATATTTTTAAAAAAAACTAAGCAATCGACATATTACGAATCTACTGTTAATTTACTATTTTCTAAATCGCGGAAGTTTTAAGGGGAAAAGAATTTACGAGACTGAGAACTGTGTGTAGGATTTTTTTCCTCTCTTAGTAGAGGCTTATTATAAACTGGCAATTTATTCATGAATTTCTTGAAAAACTCACCAAATTTTTGGAAAGTTGTAGATTCATTTCTGAATTTTGTCAGCGTTTTGCCGATATTTCACAGGTTTAGCGCAATAAAATATAGTAGGAAAGGCAAACGTAAGAATGTACTACAAGTGGAGTTGGAAAGCTAAGGAAGCACACGGTCACTTATCTTGTTGACATGTTCTACTAACGTAGAAGAAGAAAGATGACAAAGATTCTGTTCGAATAACAGTGTTTTCATTCTGATGCAGGTCACGCCAGACGGAATATAATCAAAATAAGATACATTAACATGCGATCGACACAGAATCTGAAATAACAAATCCCAAAAGCATTTTTCATGTTGGTAGGATGAGAATTCCTTGACAACAGTTAATGCCACTGAACAGTCGAAGCAGATGCAGCAATTTCCAAAAATACTGCTACTATTTTTTTTCTCCAAAAATTAGTATTAAAAACTACAAAAACACTTTTCAGTAGAAAGAATCAAAATGAGTGATTGACTTTCTCAATCAAGTGTAAAATGATCATACGGAGTTCCTTTTGTCATCTATTAAAAGCATTATAATAAATAGTTTAATTGTCCACAGGTTTTTCAGAAGTATTAATTAGACTATTACTAAGCATTAGGCAGAGTACATACAAATAATTGAGATCTTTTTATAATATTACTTTTCTCAATTATTGTTATTATTAAATACACATGAATAACGTTTATTTATTTACACTAACACGCGTCTAACAGTTTCCTAATCTTTTTTAAGTGTTAATAATGAACTGAGACATTGTAGGAATTTCTTAGTTTCTTCTAAGACGAGCTTCTTTAACTTTCGATTCGATTCTCAGTTGAGAAGTTTTATTAAATCTCACTGGCAAACACAGGACGGATTCTCCACCACGTGTTGCGTCAACAAATGTATCGACCTTTTCTTTTAAAAACACGTGGAAATTTCATTCAGTGAGAATTCAATAACGCTGTCACCTGTTTTAAAATAGTGGACTAATCAATCCTCGGAACCTGCTCCGAGCGAAAGACGAACATTCTAGAAATCATAGATTATTTGTATTTGGAATAAAAATAAATAAAAAATAATAATATAAAATAACAATTAAATGCCTAAATGGAAATTATGCTAAAAGGCTTTTCATTTTTTTCTCCCTAATTCTATTTTTACGTCAACTTCCAAATCTTTGTTGGGTGGGAAAGTCAATTTGTGATAAAATCAAGGTAAGAGCATAGGCTGTATCCATTGGCTATTCGATATTTATGTTTGGTAAAATGAGGACAAGTGCGCACATTACAGTACAAAATAAAACTTTCACATCATGTACGGCCAGAACAGTACAAGTTAACTTGTCAATAGGACAATTAGGAAAATACGACTTATCTTCTACAATGAAGTTGTCAAAAGGAACATATAAAACTGAAACTATGGGATTGAGAAGGATTGTTACTTACGTAAATTTCACGAATCATTGTTAATTAAATCTAAACACTGTTACAATACTGAAGTATCAGTGAAAAACGCGCTACAATATAATTTACGGTAGGTTATTTATATGTTACATTTGCAAGTTGTGATTTTATTGTTATCCAAAATTTTTACATTTTTAAATTTTTTAATTCCGAGCCTGGTTTTCCTTTTCATATATTTATTTATTATTTATATCTCTATTGTTTTTGTGTTGTTTGGTCGTTTGTATTAATGTTTATACTCAGAGAATGGATAATATTTATTATTATTATTATAAAACTGATTATATATATATTTTTTTAATACAGAATGTCCTATGTTACACAGTTTTTATGCACTTCTGTAAAATACACTTTTTTGATTTATACATTTTTCCCGCCCATCAAAGAAATTTGCTGTAATGAACAAGTTAGTTACATACATTAGTAGCTTATAGAAGTTAAATGAAATTTCATGAACAGTCTTAAATATCCATATTTACAGATTTTTCTCGTAAATACTTAACATTATCATTAATCTTTTCAACTTGTTCTTATTTCATATAGATTTTTAACACTAGGTGGTATGTAGTCATTTTTAAAAATTATTGTGATTTCAACATATAAATCATCTACAGTTAATTAAGTTTTGGTCCTAGAGAAAGACTTATTCAGCTAGAATAAAAAAATCTATTATTGCTATTTTTCTTTAAATTTTCAACATTTCTTATTTGGGTGGGGGATTGAATGAAATTTTAGGCAAATATTTTTTTGGTCGTCAGAATAAACTTGGAGATTCCATTACAAGTTATAAAAATAACAAAACATTTAAATCCACAGCAACACAAGCGATTCGATTTATCTAATTAAGAAGTAACACCTACAATGTATTTTAAAGATTGTTATACAGTTGAGGAAAGATCGAGATGGTTTCCATTCATATTGAGCCACAAAAGCATTAGCTTAAGACAATCCATTATTAAATGAAGGGAGACAAAGACTGCAGTTTTTAGGACGAGGAAAAAAAACGTTCACAAAATCCCAATCTTCTGAAATGTAATAAACGGCTTTTCATTTAAATTCGGTTCGAGTCTTCAAACTCCAATGTTTAAACGGAAGATCATCAATAAATTCTATTACTGAAGATTTTTCTCACTAAACTTCACTGATAGTTTCTCGAAATTTCCACCATTCGATGCTCAAAGGCAAGTGAATCACAGAAATAATTAAAAAAAAAAAAAGGACAATTTAATTTAATCCAAATCCTTGAAATAATTGGAAGTGGCTCGAGATACGAGCTCTGGTCCTGAGGAGATGCCCAAAGCTAAAGAAACCTATTTCTCAGTTAAAGGAAAATCATTTCCCTCAAATATTAACTTAGGTTTCAACGCGAATGTTTTATTCGAAATGATTGATGTCTACTTTGAATTCCCAAGGATTTCATTAAACAGAGAAGAGAAGAATCGCTGACGATGATGAAGAAGAAGGAATGAAACGAAGTGAAAATAAAAAATACGATAAGAAACAGCGAAAATGATTAAAAAAAAAAAAATCATTAAAATACCACAGAATCTTAAGTCCGTCTGTCTGCTCAGGACGCTTCAATACCTTGATCTGCAATGAACTTAAATATTTATTTATTTATCCAGCACGGAGGCGTCTAGCGTATATGGACAACATAAAAAAGTGGACCTGTATTGGCTGTTATAGTGAAGTGAAAAGAAGAGCAGAGGACCGCAATAAATGGAGATCTCTTGTTCACACCCTCACATGAGGACGACACCAGATAGATAGATATCCAGCAGCAGTAATATGATGATAAATACAACTATTTCGGGACTTAGACCAGCTAATAGAAAGGTTTGTCCAATTCTGATTGGGAGCCCCGACTTAACCAAAGAGAGACGGAAATCTTTCCCAGCTGGTTTTCGACGAGACCAAGGGATAGAAGAGCAGAGGACCCGATTCCTCTGGTGACAGTATCGCGGCCGAGTGTCGGATCGCCATTCCCAATTCCTCTGATCCTTTTTTTTGGTCACCCTCGGCTGAAATAGACATTAACCTCTAACCAAGAAAACAGCTAGGAAAGGTTTTAACACACAATCTTAGTTAAAATTAGGTTGTTTTTCTTCAAAATAGAATTCTTTCCTTAAATGTTGTCAGAAATTGTTAACTTTTAAAGCAGAATTATGATTTTATTTTGATCTTGAGTCTTTTATCCCTAACGGCATTAAAGGAATTAAATAAGGAAGCAAAATTACAAGCAAAATAAATTGCAGATAAACATAGCAGCAGTAACGAGTTCTTGTGCATTCGCATGATTGAGAAACCAGAAGTAATTATTCTAGAAAGTAACAATTACAGTTTAATATTAACTGAAACTTTAATAATAATTTTAAGCTAACGAGATTCTCGTAATCTGGATTTAAAAAAATAAGTTGTGATAGATTAATAAGAGTCAAGGGACAGAAAACAATTGCTCGTATTTAGGCAGTGGGTAATAAGAGCTGTCTTTCTGTGGATATCATTTTTGTTGCTTTTCGGTAAGATTACACCGAGCGTTTTGTAGCCAATGACAGAAGAACAAAATCATCTTCTGCTGAGGCATCACAAAAACCTAATTGGAAATGGCGTCACGGAGTTAAGAGCAATCAGTGCGTGTCTCTTTGCTCAGTTTATAGAACGCCAGTCAATTACGTCATTCAATGACAGTTCTCTCAAGATGTCAAATACAAAATAAGTTCTCAACTGGTAAAATTAAAAAGTAGGGGGAATAAAAATAACAAAACAAAAAATATGTACGGGAAAAACTAGCTTCACAATGAAAGATATGCTGGTAACATGTACTTCTTCAAAAATAGAAAAACTTCAATATATTGCTATTGTTGAATTAAGTAGGCTACATAAAAACACAGGCCGCACTGTAACAGGCTTGAGATGAGGAAGTTATCTAGAAACACATCAACCTCCCCCTTCAATTGTTGCAGATTTTCTTTTTTTCAAAGGAAACGTCTCCTTATATTTAAAAATGTAATATTTAACACATCTGGCAGATATAACATTTTGGTATATTTCACATCTTATCAAATTTACTGAAACTGAATTAAAAATGCATAAAAACAAAGCTTACTGACATCTAAGTAATCTTAGTTCTATTAAAGCGCGCACAGCGAATTACTAAACATATTATGCATTATTAAATATTAATAGAAATTATTTCTTTTTATCTTCTGTTTTAAATGGGGCAAGTTTTGTCAAACTTCAAGCACAAATTTCTCGCCAGGGATTCACATAGCAAACAAATCAGAAAGTGAATCGTCCTTAATATCATAGTAAGCATTTCAAGATACGTCCATTCATCAGGGAAAAATATATTACAGGGAGAACAAAAGAAAAAAAAAACAACTTTATTCTGATACTCAAGTTTTTTTTTTTTTTTTTTTTTTTTTTTGGGTGGGGTAGGGTGGGGTGAGAGGGACTTAGAGAAAAGGTTTTTATTTTTATTTACTCGATTTTTTTTCTTCCCCCGGTCGAAGAGTGAATAAATCTTCACTCAAATCTTTACCGAAAGCTAAGTAGAAGTAGTTGCCGTAAACATTGTATTGTTATAAGAGTCAAAAAAATTAATTGCTGCTGCAGCCGTGTTTAACTACATCCAGATTCGATACTTTACTAACATTATAAATGTCTTTTTATTCAGCACCGTTTATTCAATCATTCGTTCCCTATTTTGCTTATTTGTGGTTCATTTTATGAAATGATTCTGGAATCATCCTGACATGTAGGTATTTAAATACTGACAATCAACTTAAAACCCATTACTGAAAAATCAACCCAAATCTTATTTCTTCTGAATAATTACTTTCAGTTCCTTGATCTTATCTTAAACTAAACTAATAACTTTTCCATTAATTAAGTCTGTCGCAACAACAAGAGATAACAAACCTTCAATATCGAAATTAAATTTAAAGTATCTTAATAGAACAAAAACCTTTCGGATCATTAAGTAAAAATAGAGACGACTTATCTTAGGGAAATAAAGAGAAGGTCTTTTAGAAGAAAAAAGAAAATACCAATAGAAGATAAAAGGATTTATACCAATGAGTTCAGTACCTATGTTACATTTAACATAAGTCGTCGAAACTAATAGAAAGGAACTCGGATTCTCATTATTAATTTGGAATTTGATCTTTTCTAGCTAATAAGATAAACACTATGTGATCAAAAATACCCGGACTCTTTAAAAGAAATCGTAGTCAGACTTTTCCCCAGTAGAGGACAATAATACGGGTGGTCCGCCTTTTGCCTTCCTCAAATCGCGTCTCATGGCAGCCCGTGAAGAACTGTAGCCAGAACAGTTCGTGATGTGGGTCGTTGGGATCTGGAGCGAAGTCGACATTCTAATTCCTTCAACAGGGGTTCGATGAGGTTCCACCACTGCCTCAAAATAATTCGCTTTCTGACACGGAGCGAATCGTACTGGTAGAGGCAATGGTAAACACCAGAACCGGTCTACAGTGCCGTGGTACAAGACCGTGTCCATTCCATGAAAAACAACCCTATATCTAATTCCACCTCCTCCAATCGTCAGTGTTGGCACTTCACATGATGGCAGATATCATTTCCCGGGAATTCTCACCCCCAAACCCTCTCATCGGACCGGCACATGATATAGCGGAACTCATCACACCACATGTTTCTACTGTTCCACTGCCCAATAGCGTCGCTTGGCATTCACAGGGAAAATGTTTGATTTGTGAGCAGCTGCTCGGCCATGAAACCCTACTGACCTCTCGTCATGTTTCAATCGATGTCTGGCTATTTCCACGAACCACCTTCTTCAACACGAGACGAGGATTAACTGCTTTTGTTGTATCTTTCTAATCATATTCATATTAACAAGAGTAAATTTCGGCAACTTTAGAAAGACTGAAATGTCCCTGACAGACTTATTACTCAAGTGGCAGCTAATGACCAATTATGTTCAAAGTCATTGAGCTCTGTTGATCAATCCATTCTGCCGTTACTAGTATTAATTAACAATACACTGTTATACCGGTACGTGATGTCGTCGTGCCATCAGTTCAGTATTGTAGAAGGGCGTTCGGATATTTTTGATCGCGTATTATTTGTTTTAGATGATTTTTTTTTTTTTTTGATAAACGATCAATAATGTTAAAATTTAATATCTTTAAAATTGCAATTATGTACTGTATATACGATGGAGACTTCTTTTATTTTAAATAAAACTTAAAATCAAAACTGAAAGGTTTTTATAATGAGTTCTGAATATATTAACTACAAAAGGCATTGGTTCCTCTACGGTTTCAATCAGTAAATATTAATTCACAATCAAATATTCATTTTATTTTGTTTTACCCTAATGCGAAAGCATTTTTTTTTTTTTTTTTTTTGAAGCATCGGATCAAATAAATAAACAAAAAGGCTTACAGAAACACAAATAAAACTAGTCCTACCGTTTTTCTATGGTGACCCACAAGTATTCAATTAACAGGCTCATAATTTGAAGCCATTTCAAAATTACTACCAGATGCCGCTGATAAAATTATCATACAGAAATAAAATGTCCATTTTTAAAACTTAAATTATTAAAAAAAAGGAAGCCATAATTCTACTGGACTTCATTGTATATCAAGATAAAGACAACGGAACATCGCCTGCTGATTCTCCAAGACCGATTCAAAATCGACGGTGGAAATTTTCAATTCAATATTTTATTTTTAATTCTGTCCAAATGGAAACGAACAAACCAGAAATAATGTTATCTTTCAAATGCAACGGTTATGTGATTGTTTGAGTGGAACAAAACTGAATTTCTCTGATTATATGCGTTCAGCTATTATATTATCAACAGATTCGATTGCATGACACTATTGCATTACTTACTAGGTTATTATTATTATTATTATTTTCAGTGATTGATCATTCAGTCGTAGTTTAGTCTCTTCTGCCATCCGCTGAAAGGTTTTGTGTTGTTCCACGGGAATGCTAAGTTGTATTTCTATTCTACAACTTAAATCTGTGATTCCAAAGCAGATTGGTAAACGAATGACAGCTGGTAGAATTTAACGCCACCTTCAACCTCAGTGCAAATTGGCTTTATTCGCTGTCACCCTCACGGAAAAATAGGATTTTGGTTCTTTTACTAAAGTAGAATCTGTCTAATTACAGTGTAAAGTGCATTCCGAAAAAGTGCACAATGAGACAGTATGCTGAATTGACTTCTGAAACAGCGCAGTCTGATAACGCCTCAGACAGATTACGAAAAAAACCAAAGGTCTGAGCTTTGTTTTATTTTTTAAAGAAAAAGACGTATCAAAGCAAACAACAATAAAACTTGATGCGTTTTATGAGAGAATTTAAAAACGAGGATTTCCTCGAACAGTGGGGGAATGCCTTCCTTGGTTTCTCGGAAACGATGTCCATTTTATCGGTTGCACAAATTTAACGACATGAGCGATAATGAAAGAGCAACAGACAAAATAGGCCTTATCACCAGCGCTACACGTCCAGGCCTCTCTGCTTCAGTTTCCACTTCTTTTCACACGAAGGTTGAGGCGATCTCCAAGCATTCAACCAGGAATCACTCGAGGGCAATGATAACATTGATCAACGTCACTTGACAGTCCAAAGATATTGTGAGTGATCAGCAAATTTCAATGAAGCCTTCTCCTCTTCTACAAATTAAAAGCACTTCCTGCTGTTATTATTTCCAAGACATGTCGTTACAGATGCAAAGATTAATTTTCCACTACATTAGACGAGAACCAAAGCTAGTGTCCGCTCTTCTTTTTATTATTCCCTATCCTACTGAGATGATGAAGCTCTTTAAGATAAATATGACGACATTCATTTGAGTGGATCTCAAGAATTAAAAAGAAGTCTTCATTGGAACAAATACCGCAACTCAAAAACCTTTCACTCAATCGTAAACACGAGAAAAAGAGGTTGCCTGAAGATTCTACCATTTCAAATTCATCGTAAGAAATAAGAGAAATGGTTTCCGTACAAAACAATTGAAAGAAACACTAGTATAAACTGAATGAAAAATTTTAATTTTCTATTCGTTCAAGTTAACTACCTGCTTATAATATCATTCATCAGATGACAGAAACCAAAAAGGAACGATTATCTCAAAACAACGTTTTGTAAGTATTATCGAAATTAAATTCTAGGAGAACAAATCCTGAAAACTTAAGGTATGCTATGTATAGGAAAATATATATTTAAAATCCTGAAGAAAAAAAAAAAAGTTACAACAGGGAAAAAAAAAAATCTCTGTATTTGTAAATTGTCGTTCAATACTTATCATCGAAATTTTCAGTGTGCCAAAATTGATTAAATTAAGTAAAAATTACTTATTTTAAAATATGCGCAAATTCAAAAGGGATACGCTGCATTGTTTAACGTCAAAAAAACCCTGTGTGAGTCGATTGTTTCGATTTGAATCCTTTGTGTATCTTCACAGGGATACACACAAACAAATGTTTCATTACAAGAGAGAGACAGAACTAAGGACATTCGTTCAACTTAAATTCTACTACATAGAAATGCAAACAAAACTAAGATAACTAACATTTCCTTATAATAAGTCAATAAATTAACAATGACAATTAAATGGAAAGGTGAGGAGATGCTGTTCCATTACAAGTCGGAGTGAGAGACTTTTATTATGAACTGAAGCACTGATGTTCTCACCAAACCAAACTTCCCCTTTACTCCCGATTGTTGCCGCATCAATAATCTCAGTCCACTTCTTACAAAACTTTCAAGCTGATACTGATCTTCTCAATTTTCGCAACTCAAATACTAGTTTCTTTTACCATATTTTCTCTGGTTGGAGCAGAAACTCGTAAACAGGGAACGACGTTTAATTCACGGAAATATTTGACATCTATTCAGTAAATCAATAAATATATTTAAGTAAAACGGATGAAATTAAGGCCACCACACATGGATGATTGATGAAATTTTATATACAAATTAAAGAATACACTAGATCTTTCGGGGTGATCGACACCCCCTCCTCAGGTTAGCTAATACAATATTTACAGAGTTTGAAGTCATTTCAAACCTTAATGGAGACTAAACAACGGATTACGTGTAAGATATCCATTAAATGCTCGTGCTTTTTTATGATTTTAATGCGCAAATTTCTCTAAAGGGATCAGAATGGAAAATTACAGAAATACGATCGGGTCCAGAAAATTTACATGTCAAGTTTGAAGAACAATCTTTTTAGCGGTTCAAAAGTTTTGAGGGAACACAAGACAGATCTAATAGGAAAGTGGATTAAACATTAACTTCTTTGGAAAGATTCACTAGATTACATTTTTATGACATTTAATTATTTTACTCATAAAACATCAACAACAGTTTTCGTTTAAAGTCTTGGCAACTTGTAAACCATAAAGTTCAATTTTTATTATTAAAGATTTTCTACTGGGTTTAAGGAGGTTTTATTTTTTTTCCATTTGAGTGTTAAGAGAAGCACGTGATGACGAAGCGTTTCCTCAATTCCCCCCTAACATAATTTAATGTTAATATGAGACCAAGCTGACATTTACCAATAGACAACAAAACACAAAGAATTATTATAATTGCTCGCCGAACTTCTTCCAACAAAAGTTTTTATCGTGAAAAATATTTCCCGTCCTCCCCCAACCCGCAAACAAAACAAGAAAAAAATAGTTATTAATTTTTTTTTTTTTTTTTTGCAAGTCTTGGAGCACTTTTAAGAAATTTCTTCACTACCAAACAGAAAACTACAGAAATTACGAAAGATTTTGTTATTAATTCATATAATCAAAAAACTCCATCCGAAAATTCAGAACTATAAATAATTCATTCATTCTAATCTAATTTATATGAAATATTTATTATGATACTTAAAAAAAGACAAACATGTTTCAGTTCAGTATCGTCTTGAATTAATTAGACGTAACTGATTGAAATTCGGGACTTAAGTCAGTTTATCAAATTCGGCTGAAAGCGACTTGTGGTTATTCCCAAAAGGATCTACAACGTTGCTCTTCACATTTTAATTATCACAAAATTTATTAATCTATTTTTTTGTGTGTGTCATTATTATTACTTTGTTTTGTTCCTGGAACGTGCTGAACTACCTTTTCCAGTGCTTTTACTGTTTCTGAATTATCATCAAATACTTTCTTTAAAGTCTTATCAATGTCTTTACTTTTTGAGATGGTGATTTTTCTGCGTTCATAAGGATCAAGGAAGGACAATTTCAATGAAACAGAAAAAAGAAGGGAGTAAATAAATAAACAAAAATATTACATAAATATTATCGCCCGTTGAAAAACGTTACAAAAACCTTCTCAATTAAACAGTGGAAGATTAATGAACGAGTTCTATAATCCAACTGAGATAATCCTTTCACAAAGAAACGGAGCACAGAAAACAATAGAACGAAATAATAATAAAACCACTCATTTATTGTCAACAATAAAAGACTGACTTTACTTTGATTTGTAGAACAACTTCGAGAATTGCTGATTGAATATAAAATAAAGGAAAAAGAGGCTATCAAAATCATCTCCGAGTTATTTGTGGAAAATACAACTGTAATGTTTTAGCCAATAATAAAAATAATGGGCAGTGAAAAAGAAAAAAGTTGCAAGGAAATACAAGCAAAAATAGGAGTCATTTTTAAACCATCCAATTTTCAGTTGTGGGTCTTCAATTCTAACAATGCTTTATTTTCTTAAGGATCGGGCGAACAGAAACAAAGGTTGACAGTCACATGGACTTAGGCTAACACTAGTCTACAAACAAATAAAACTTACGCACAGACATTATGCAGTCAGTAGTAGTTGCTCATGCAATGCAGCAAAATAATAGCAGCGCGTTTCACATAATATATCTCGACAACAAATCCATTTATTCGAATAAGCTTTTGGCGGAAGTTTTACTAGATTATCTGGCAAATGCAAACCATCCAGCGAAATGGAAACTGACAATAAGGGATGGATTTAACTAAGTTTATATATATATATATATATAAACACTGCATTGTCATTCAAAATTTACGTTTTAAGTTAAAGGAAACACACTGAAAACGCCGATCACCATCTTTTACAGTATCTTGTACAGAGATTGTAATGGGAGAGAAAATACTGTAGTTACAATAGTCAAAGGTCGATCTATTCGTCTGTAACTCAGATCACGTCCTGCAAAGCTGATATTTTTAAAGTACGCTTTACAAGGAAGATTCCTAAGGTTTCCTATTAAGAAAAAGGAAAAAACAACCTACCAATTAAATTTCTGTTTGAGGTGACTCGCAAATTACTCTATTTTAAAAAGGTCAAAATATTACGATGATCTACCTGATCATTTTGATAGCAAATGCAGACGTAGAGGCCGAAAGCTACTAGGAAATGATTCTTCGTAAAGTATTACGATAAACATACACAAACAACATAGCAATATTGAAAATTTCCTTTCACCGTCTTCGGTAAAACTTTTTTTTTTGGGGGGGGGGGGATGTTTCCATGCGGGCATTTGAAAGCTGTCACGCCAACTACATCTTGTTTTTCCTAGGAATTTTAAACCCTGTAGATTCTCAAATAAAATCTCGAACGAATCCGCATTTCAAAAACTTAAAATCAATTCTCAAAAAGAGCGAAAATGGTTCAAAGCGACATTAACATTTCCAAACAAAAAAATAAAACTGGAGCATTTCTGATTCACTTCGATCATGTCAATGTTCCGCCTTCGCAACATTAACCTGCTTCAGAGAAAACAAATCCCGCGTTTCCCAATATTTTGTTTGTTCGTTGGCGTTGGCAGATTAAGAAAACCAGTCTTCGGGCTTCCTAACAAAACCGTGCCTTCCTCGTATCAATTTTCCAAGAGACTGTTCTTGTGTCTTCCCCTCCCCCCTATTCTTTTGATCCCTTCTTCCCTTCGCCCGTCTTAAAACCCTGATCGTAAATTGCCTAGTCCTATCGAAATGGAGGCAGTGAACGTTAATCCAGGCCGATTTATAGCGCGATTAACAACCAATTGGCACAGTTCATATTGCATTCGATTCATTCATTATTCCAAAGCTCAAGTTTTAACGTAATCGTACCAATTCGTTTCCGTATTTACCCGCCATTCGAACTAAATCTTACTTAACCTAAAAAAAAAATTTCGTTTTCTTCTGGCGCCGAGAATGAAACGCCCCCGAGCAAACGAATCACTCATTACAAGCACGACCTTCAACAACTGCATCCCTTCGGAGAAACTAAATATCAGTTAATTCCATTAACAAAGAAATGGCCTCAAACTAAAGCTATAAAAATAAAAGAGCATCTAAGTGAATAAAAAAAAAGAAAAACTCAGTTAATATTGAGAGCTAGTTAAAATCTTCACTTTATAAAAGTAAACAAGATTAATTGTGGAGCCAAAGTTTCCATAACTTAACTTTTTAGCTTCTTATATTCAGTACAAAGATAATCGTTTTCTTTCCATTTTCAGTTGATCTATTTCCAGATATGCCGATTCCAAAAACACGATTTACATTCTATCAATTTCTCCAATAGGAGTTTCCGGGGAATCAGAGAATGTATAAAGTTTACTTTTTGACAGAGGGTGTTTAAGAGTTATAATTTGAATTTCTTTGCTAAAGGCTTACAAATATCTAACATTTTCAAAATGTAATAAAAACCCGAGCCTTATAATAATTAGTGTACATTTACAGTTTATGATACAGACTCATGTATTGGTGGCAAAGTCAGTACGGTTCATATTTATCAAATATTAGCTGTACCCGGCTTCCGTTGCAATGCCACTCAAAGAAAGAAAGTATTTGTGTTTTAATTCTGTTTATTTGAAGTACTTTTGGACCCAGAAGCAGAATATCAAGCGACGGCGCGACATTGTCGCAGAACGAAAATGAGGGCTGCAGAAAGATATCGTATAGAACAGGGGTGGGCAAGACGTCGATCGCGATCGCGGATTTGGAGATACCGTTTTTTTTTTATTGTCGTTTTGGAAATTCCGTTTTTTTTTTGGTTGAGGATAGGCTTAAGGTGACCGCGCCATTTGGAGTATACTTGAGGTAGCCCTTACCTTACAAAAGTCTGCCCAAAAGTATAGAATGAACAATTTTTTGTGGGACATAAACGAAAAAAATGCTCGCACCCGCAGAAAGGTTTGGTCTGAGCATCAATCGTTGCCGAAGGATAAAAAACATTCTGCCTCCGGGCTTTTGGATATACAATATTTTTTTGTTTTTCCATCTGGTGCATACACGAATAAATCCGAAGGTTTTCTGACGCCTGAGAAGGTCACATACAGCTGTCCATGTGTTGTCCCTGTGCTTTGAGTGATGGTCATTGCAAATGCGAGTCACATCGGAAACTGCAAACGTTGAAACCGGAAATAAACTCATTTTTTGAATGACTCGCGCACCAGATATTGTAAAATGGTTCTGCTAATTCAGAAACTTTCGCGGGCGTGCGCACAACAACTCACCAAACAAGTTTTATCGCAATCTGATGAATAGTATAGGAACGCATAAGGGAAAAACAAACAAAGAAACATTCATTTTTATGTATTAAGATATAATTTTCAGCGTTTTAATACAAATATTTCTTGAGTTAGTGTTTTCTTGCGACATTATTTAAAATACTTTTTTTTTTCTGACAAATAATTCCTTAATATGAATTAGGATCTTCTGGCAATGGTGTCTATGGTTTTTTCTTTTTATTATGCAGACATAGATTTCTTACAGATTTACTAGAAAAATCTGATTGGAGCCCACAACACACCTTGATGCAGTTTGACCATTTCGCATTCAGATGGCGCTGCAGGTCAAACGACTTACATAACGAGATTCATACACCGAGATTTATCCAATGAGCCACTTTTTAGTCAATAATCTCGTGAATAAGTTGCTGAGGTTTCCTTGTGAGCAATTATATGTGAAATTTTATCTCCATACAAAGTTGCCTTATCATAGAATGGTGGACGAATGATCAGATTTCAATTTAAAATTACATTCTAGATCTTTTCCAAGAAGCTTGACATATTGTAGAACAAACCAACAACAATTTGTTCGAAACATAATACAATGCTTGGCTTTATGGTACGTCTAAATCGAATTCTTTTTAGGTGTCGAGTTACAGACAAATGCACGATACCCTTATTTAACTTAAAAGTCTATTCAAAGTTTCATACAGAGATAAATCTTGAATCATCGCATTCTAGACTTCTTCCAAGGGCGGTCTGGCAGGTCGGCGAATGCCGACGGCCCCGAGCCCAGAGAGAGCCCCCGACGGAGCACTGGGAAGATGAGTGAAAGTAAAATTAGTATTTTCTCACTCGAAAGTTACAAACAATCGAGAACAGCCGAGGGATAGACTATTTTTTTACCCAGATTTATCTTTTACGTTTAAATTCTGATTATTCAATATTCCTATATCGGGTACTGTGTTTACAATTACTGATTAATATTTACAAGACTAGAAGAGAAGTTCGCCTAGAAACGCGTCTCACGTTAACTGACTTGCTCGTCAGCTAATGGGTGGGTTTGGGCCTGCTACCAAACTGTACTAAGCATAATTAGTACAGTCCGTTGGATAGTAAAGTTAATCTGGCTTCCGCATTTGGATTGCTACGCTCCTCATAAAAATTCCACTGTTAGGGCCCCAACATAGCCTTCATTACAAAGCACTATGATGGAGCCCTGAACGGGGATTTACACATTACTGCCGGACAGAAAGAAAATATTTTAAATTTTGCATTCAGGGTTCCAAAATCAACGTAACTGTCTTAAGCTCTACAAGATTAAACTTTGTAAGAGAATTAAGATAGGTAGATAGTAATTAATAAGGGCGATCTTAAACCCATGAAACCGAGGGATGCGAAAACAACGTGTTTATAAACATAGACAGGCGATCTTGAACCCCAGAAACCGGGAAAAGAGAGTTCAATTTAAATATTTGGTGGGCAAGAGGTTACTTTTTAATATGCCAGATCCCAAAATGGAGATAATTTAAAAATTTATGCAGTAGTGACTTTTATTCGAAAACTATCTGTTATTTTACAAGTACAGGCATAAATGTACTCAACTCTCCGCAACTCCCATAAGAACGCGTATTATATTTTCATTACTTTAAACAATGATTTGTGATTTTCATCGGCATCCTAACTATTTCTTTTTTCCAATGTTAAAATGTGCATTAAAAGAACATCGTCACACTGTTCCGTCGCAAACTGTTTGCTAATAGCAAGTCGCTCTAGCCACTTTAATATTGAGTTTCTAGTTAAGAGTGCTGCATACGGCGAATTTGGCGCCACCAATCGGCAGAATTTTTGTCCCCGTCTCATTTATTTATTAGTAAATATAAGGATACAAAAAAATATCAAAAATCATAAAAAAAATATTATCTATGTGAGGACGCTTTCCTATTTAGCCAAGTCGGATCTGAATTGCCACACCTCAAGTTCATCTTCTGTACCATAGTATATGGGAAGTTGATATTAGCGTCGTGTTTTATTTTGTTTCAAAATAGGAAAAAAACGTCAATATCCAAGTGGTAACAATAAGAGGAAAGAATAGAAGAAGATGCAGCAAAACGTTCTCGTAAACTTCATTCGTGGCTTAGTAGCTCAACTTCCAGTCCCAAATTGCTTGATCAGGCATCAGGGAGCACCGATAATATTGACAATGAAGGTAAGGAAAAATATTATGTAAAGCTGTAATGTAGGTAATATTTTTTCTCTCTTTGATTATTGTATAGTAATAAAAATAAAATAATAAAAATATTATTATTAAATAAAAATAACCCTTAATTCATTCCATACCCCCAGACCACCACCCCCGGTAAGTCAGATACTGGTTACATTCACCAGACTAGTGGTAAAGCCTAAAAGGTCCCACAATGATGCCAGACCACCGCTCACTTCTTTCTTGAAATTCTTTAAAATTAATAGATACCAATAAAAACTGAAACTTAGAACAATCTCCTAAATAGAATTTAACAACCGATTTCTTCTTCTGGAAATTGTCTCCCTAATAGCTGATAATTAAGAGAAAAACAAAAACAAAGTTGAAATTACACAACATAACAAGCATTTCAACAAATATTTATAAAGAAAAAAAAACTTGATAATCAAGTTATTTATCAAAATAATACAAACTCGAACAAATATTTGGTTAAAAAAAAAAGATTATCAATCACGTCATTATTTTCTGTAGGCTGTATCTAATATAATCTACGATATTGAAATAGCTGAGGTCAACTGATGACCACGAACTAGTAGCAAATTTCGGCAATTTGGAGTGAAACTTGACTGGAAACTTGATAATATTAGTGTGCACGTGAAGATATTATCAAGATAATCTTTAAAGAAACTCCGGTCATCGTGGTTCGGTGTCTAACAATGAAAGAAGACATAAGAGACGGGATTTGGGTTAGACTGCGACTATCAGGACATCTTTAAAGCTTCATAAATGACGGAATAACAACAAGGTTCAGAAAAATCCTACAGCTTGTAAGATTTTATTATTTTCAATTTCCTAAATTGATAAGAAATCAGATAATTAGTAAAAACAGTGCAGTTTTACTACCTTGACTAGTAAACATAACTACAGAAGAGATTACAAGAAGTCTGGTTTAAAGTTAGCATCGAAGAGAAGAATTTTTTAGAATACAATTTAAAATCAAAATATAATTGTCTACGATCAAAATAATATCTCTAATGATTTGGTAGGAATTAAGATCCTTCGATGACGATCTTCAGGAGATCTCGTCAATGCAGACCATTTACATCAAACTATCAGAACGAAATAAACAATACAGACATTTTTAACTAAGCTTTGTTATTTTTATTCCACTTAATACTAGTGTTGTCTCGTGGCTTTGTTGTCCTCGAGCAGAGAAACATAAACCCAAAGGGCTTTCAAATTCTTCTCCTGTGTTAATAAGCAGCTTAGAGTTGTAACCACTAAGCATCTTGTATTCAACTGAGCATCAACTCTCCATATGTGTTCCTAAGAATTTTTAATGGTTTCATTGTAAAAGCTAAACTTTCAAAGGATAGTTAAACAGCCAATTTAACCAAGATCCGAGAGAGGTTCATTTATATGAACTTTATATGTAAAAAGAAAACAAAAATCGTCGACGCATATCGAGTCAATTCCTAATTGATAAGAAACTGACTCAGTAGGCTTCGTTGATTTTTTTTTTTGTTTCATAGGTATTTAGAGGAAGGTGACCATATTTCGGATACCATTTTGTTTTTAATGTAAAGAATTTAAAATATTGAAGTTTTGGTTAAGAATTTTACTTTGTTTTCTTCTATAACTAACATAATTTTAAATCCCGAACTGATAAATATCCATTATAAAAAATAGATAGTGTAATTACTTTTTTTGCAAAATATTGCTGTTTTTGTTGTGAAGCAAATGGGGTCTTAATTTCGGATACATAAGAATTTCAGGGTAATAATTATGATAATGTAATTAAATGAAACATACAATGCAAATACAGTAAGTTATTTATTGGAGTAATGACTTTATGACATTCTAATGAAATTAACGACATTATACATTAAAAATAATGAAAGGAATGCAAAAATAAAAATATCAAAAGGATTGTTCAAGGGCCACTTTGTACGGAGACCCAGTGTTTTTTCGCTGCGTTCTCACAGTCAACGTTTCTTGACCTTAAAAAAGTTAAAAAACGTTAAACCGATTTTTCAAATCAAATAAAAACACAAATTCCAATCAAAACAAAACCTATTTTCATGTTGCACCATTGACTATCCGAAATTAGGACGTTATGACAAACATTTTTGAATCAACATTTGAAACTAACCTTAAAATCATACACAACGATGCGACTTGTCACTTAAACTACATTTTACGAACTTCATTATACACTTTAAAACAAATTGTTAGAACTTACCACTTGCCCTCCAGCTGTGTTTGAAGTTGACATCTTCAAAAAGTCACTTTTTGGAATATTTTTAAATTATTTATTGTTGCGTACATGCAGATCAAAGGCTCACGACGACAAGACAGATTACATATGGCGGCCAGAGCTTCCGCTCATGGTAGAGACAAATGCAATCTGCTGAACGGTATGCGATTTATCACGCTATCCGAAATTAAGGCACCATCCGAAATATGGTCACCTTCCTCTACGTACATGAAAATACATCTTTTTTTTATCCATAGATCTGGAGTCTGGAATCCCCTTGTTTGTTTTTTTTCCTAATTCCATGGAGAGTATTATTAATTTACTTTATTATCATTATTTTACTATTATTTTCTTCTCATAATCCTCACTTTCATTTTTCTTCTTTCTTTTCTATTTCATTCACTCTTAACTTGCCCGTTTCCCATTGAAATCTCTCGCAAAGAGCAGTTCCTGTTTATATTCTTCCCTTTCTCACTCTCTCAGTGATTTTACAATGCCTCCGATAAAAAGGTCACAGGAATCGTCCACTCCAAAAATGAAACGAACACAACAATAGCACGGAATTAATGTAGTTTTCAATTTCTCCTGAAAAAGGCTGAAGTACCGAACCGAACTATTGAGCAGCATTACCTCATGTAGGAAAATTCCTCATTTACTCATTAATTTTATGCATTAAGTAAAAGCCAATATTTTGATTTTGGTTTAAGCTGAACCCTTACGCGAGGGACTCAGGATTAAAACATTATTAATATTCAAATGCTTTCACAGCAAGCATATTAAAAAAACTGCTACAACGACTTTTTTTTTTTCCTTCATTTTTTTCAAACAGTGTAAATTTGTAAGTACTATGAAGGTAAGCAGCACAGAAGATAAAGGTCCTGCCATTGCCAGGTTGAGATCAAAGAGGTCCGTCCTGACGTTCGCTTGCTTATAATCTCAAGGTAAGAAATATACAGAGGGTGAAAGATCCGTCTGTAGGAATAACAACAGGACAAATAAATTCCGTCCTTCACTGTGGATTGAATCTAATCCTGCAACCCCTAGACAAGCTTCTTACATCCCAAAGAATGGCTTAATTAAAATTAAATTGAAGTCGAATTAACTAACTATCATACGTGAATAAATCTACAATGTCTTTGTAATAAGATAAAAGATAAAAATTTAATAGAAATAAATAACAAAAGCAAAACTAATAAGGCAACACTGAATATTTTCGTTTTATTTCTTTGCAATTTCACTGAGTCTTCATATTACAAAGTCGCCATTGATTTTTCCGTCGCATTTTTTTGGTAAGTCAATAAACCGCCATTTTCCAGTGAACTTCGTCGCGTTGCAAAATTTACGATCGACAAAGCGTTAATATTAACGGCGATAAAAAGACGTTCATTCTCTAATTAAGACATTTGATAGATAATAAGAAAGCATTTAACAAGACATGAACATTATAACAAACTCCAAATGTCTCCTCCTCAACAGCGATGACAAAGTTTTAGACGATCTTGTAGTTTTTCGTCATTGGTGATGGATTTTTTTTTTTTTTTTGTGACACAGCTCTAAAAACAAGGAATTAACGGATCTGGTTAGAAGCTATTGGACCTAAGCAGTAAAATCCAAACTTAGGTAATAATGACTTATATCTTAATACTAAAAACATAAAAATAATCCTTAAATTTTAAAAAGGCCAATAAAAATCAAATTTTAAGTTTATTCTGAGATATGGTTTTATAACTGTACTTTCCAAAACCGTTACTTTTTAAATGCTAAAAAAAAAAAAAAAATCCTTGAAATTTTATAGTATTTATATTTGCCAAAAAAAAAGTTAATTTGCATATTTTTTTTTTACAAAAATTGTACAATTACAATACGGCATTTCTCCATAATTACTATTCCGTATAGACAACAATCATCAATCAAGTGTCCATAAAGTAGCACTGAAGAATAATCAATGCTATTTATAAGTTCATTATAAGAGCTTCACGAGAATATTGCTAAAAGAATGACAGAAATTCCCATCTCTACTCTTAGAACTGTGGTGACGATTGTGAAGTGCAGAAAGCGTAAGATCCACATGGATGTATATACATTACCACCTAACCATAAAACCATAATGGATTGTTTTGCACATTGCTGGACAAAGTCAACTCGACGTTTCGTAATCCCTGTCCAATCCCAAGCAGTAGTAGTAGAAACGTTACTTCCTGTGTCTTTATGAAAGACAGTATGATTCTGTTCACAGTTGTCAAAGATACACCTACAATCATTTGTTTTTGGTTTCTTTCTTAAGGATAAGAACCTTCATCTTATGAACAATTGCTTGCCTAAGGCCAGGCTGTAAACGTCTTCTTATTTTTATTTTATTTTATTTAATGAAATGATAAATAATAATAAATAAATATTGCTAAAATGTCAGGCCAGTGGCAAAACAATAGGTATTGGGATCTGCAATAAATATCTTCTCTTAATTTCCTACAATATATAAAATCCTTGTAATCTGGTGCTAATTCTCCAGATTTCTAACAAAACAAATCTTGATACGGAATTTGAAAATAACAAATCAACTGAATTACTTCTGGAATCCTGTTTTATTAATTGAAAGTCAGTGTATCAATAAAGATAAATCTAAGGTTAACGAAATTTCATTTTGTATTTTTACAAAATAAGAGTAAATAATAGTAAGTTGAAATAAATATTGAATTTAATGCAAGTCTGTATGCTTTGTGTTAATTTTATTTATTTGGATTGCAGATTGTTAGTAAATGTCTTTGTTATTTTATAGAAGATGTTTTTGTTTTTTTATCTGTTTTGTTATTGTTTAATTCATGAATCTTTTATTGTTATTTGGTTAGGATATGATTATTTATTTGTTGTTGTTTTTTTTATTCACGTTAAGATTGTGAATATTTTGTTTGTTATTCACGTTTACTTCGTGAAAGATTTATTTGTATTTAATTTATTTATTGATTTTAGAAAGGAAACATGTCTTCTTTTCTTTTCTTCTTATATAAACCTTTAAAGAAGTTCTTTGAATAAAAGAACGTAATATTGGTGAAGTTTGATGTTTTGTTTCTATATATGAAGGATTTTAATACATTTCATAACAAATCTACAAATAAAAACAGAATATCTTTCGTTACTAATCCATATGTTTTCTTTAAATCTGATATTAGATTGTCTTATTCACTGGGCTTAGAAAATAATTCCTTTTTGTTTATAAACGACATGATTGCTCGAAATATCAATATTATGGCTTTCGCCGGCGCCCGATAAAAAGCTTCAGAGAAATAATTTAATAATTAATGAAACTTAATAATATTTCAACAAACTATTGATAAAATTCAGTGGTGTTCATATGGATTAAAAACTCTTAATAATACTTTCACTTTCGCCAGTCTTTTTATATGTTCAATGAATTTTAATGAAAACTAAAGAGAAAGACATAAGAAATGAAGAAATTTAAGATAAAGCCACTGCACACAGAATTTCCAGATCTGCAATTGAAATTTTATTGTAAATTTTTGGTACTGCATTCTGGAATCACTGAGTTGATTATTCTTCGTTTGTTGCTTCTGCATCACTCGATTTGCTCATTTCACTGATGAAAGATAAACATTCAGAAACAGGCGAACCAAAGTTCTAATTATGGGAAAAGAAGCGAATAATCGAAATATTTTTTTTTTATTAGTTTTAAAATTCAATATGTCGAGACCGTTAAAAGAGAATTCAACAGAAAACCATCGGCACGAGCCAATCAACTGACAGTATTAATCAGCAGAATTTCATCATCGAAGAATAGTTTAGCTTTCCTTCGATTACAGTAGTTTCTTTATAGAAAGAAAGGGAAACCATTAAAGTTTTATAAGTAGGCTAACGAAGCCTCTTGTATGAATGCAAATGGAATTTTTAGCTGCGTTTTTAGTAAAATCATTTATTAGTGACGGTTTCTGAACAGGGTCAATTTGCTTTCCATTAAGACTTGACAAGTTCAATGAAATTTTACAGCCACAAGTTTAATTTTCCCGTAAGCCTTTTTACAGTCAATGGTACAACCATCAAGAAGGTGTCTCCATCTAGTGGCTGCTATTAGAACAAAGAAAAGTGAACGCGCCTTGATATACGGTTACCATGAATGCTCTTTTTATTTTATGTGCTAAAAAATACTTCTTTGGCTTTTCTAATTTTGTTTAGGATTAAGTTTTTTCTTGCTTGAGCAGTGCAAGGAAGAGCCCTTTGTGAGGGTGGAATAGAGTTGACGCAAGAAAGAAATTCGTAATAAGCCTCTCGCGTGGGGCTTTGATGTCTGGAGACTCTTGTTGACTGACCAATGCATTCAGAAGATGATCCGATAGATAGAGTTTAAAAACGAACTTCTCTTCAAAAATAAATCAGTCTATGCTAACTCCAAGGATTGCAAAACTTCGAGAGAGAGAGAGAGAGAGAGACGTACTCTACAGAAAAGAAAAATTCTCCAAAGCTCACAGCAGAAAAAAAAAAAGACCATGTCTGTGCTTGAAAATATTCAATTCTTTACCTGAAACTTCCATAGAAAAAAGCAATAAAAAAAGTGAAAAATTATATCATATAAATGAACTGTCATTACACAATAACTGAAATCCTTGTCCATTTCCTGCGGTTGATAAAATACTGCAGACATCTGCTTCCATACAAATTGTAGAAGTAAATTTCAGCGCAGTCTCATTACTTACCGATTATCAGATTCTCAAAGTTTGAAATATCGTGAATACTCATGGAAAAAAACAAACAAGAAAACAATAGGAAGATTAATTTAGCAACTTTAGAAATGATACTGACCGACGTTAGACAAAAATAAAAATTCCTGATTTTGTTATTATAATTCGAAATAAGTTAAAAGCAAATAAAGTTTATATACCGGTAGCAGGAAAGACACAATCACAGAGCCAAATTTAAATCTAACGATAACATTTTTTTAACTTCCGTGTTTTTTATTTTAAAGTAGTATCCATTCGTAAATATCCATCCCTTCATTACCAAACGATGCTATACATATGTTGTTTGTACTATTTGTTATGAAGAATTAGAACAACAACAAATTATTTTGGAAATGAAATTAGTTTCCGAAACCAAATTTTAGCTCTTCTGTGTAACAAATTAAAAAGTTCCCATAAGAATGTCACGTGATTTTCGTACTCAAAATAATTATTTGTCGAGATCTTTAATGTCGTCATCCCATTCATTGAATAACCCTTAATCGTAGCAAAGGGTTAAACTTTAATGGCAGATCATTTATCCTATTTAATACAATATCCCTGCTGATTAGGTAACATTAAAGAACATCAATGCCTACAAATGTTCTCAAAGATAGCAGAACTTAATCTTGATTCTTAGAATAAATTATTATTCTTGTAACTCCTGATCATTCACCAAAGCACAAGTTTTTTGACCACGAGTCATAACTTCTGCGTTGCACTTTAGTTCAAATGCAACAAATTTTTGATCATTACAAATATTAAATGTTTCAATTCATATTCAGTTATCCATCACCAGGGGGCAGTCCAATGTTTTTTGTTTTACTTCGTTTCCTCTTTTTACGTTTTCTGTCTTTAACTTTAGTTTTGATATCTTTGGCCTAAGGAAGTGAGTGCACCTTATCTCTATTATATCTTCCGTGTAAAAAAACAAGTGAACAACGGCTGTTTCTTAAGTCTCTAGCTTTATCTTGTTAACAAAACGCTATTTTTCTAATCATTTTTACGTAACGACAGTAATTGTATTCCATTCAGATGCAAAGCCTTTCAAATTTCCAATTTCCTCGATTTAGGGAATCGGACGGAGAGAAGGGGGAGGACACTAACACACACACACACACACACACACAAACCCGAATCTTTCATCGTCGTCTTCTCCGTCATTAATTAATAATTCAAGGCGAATCATAATTTACTTCTTTTACTAAAGATGATTCATGAGCAAAATCGATTCCACCATCCAGTCGCTATTTCTAATTCCAAAAGAGATTATGGCAACGGAAATGAGCCAAGATTCAAAACACTTCGTGTACAAAAATAGCTTCAACGTAGGATAATTTAATCGTAATTTAAACGGCCTTAAATCAAACCTCAAGTAATTCGAGAAGTTCGTTCTCAGCTAATTATATTAGGAGAAATGGGAAAAAAATCTAAAAATACGGAATTTATCTGATTGCACCCAAAGAGCGCCGACTAAATGAGAAATGGTCTCTTTCAATTCAATAACCATAAAAGTTTTTATATTGTAAACAGTCCATTATTTCTCTGTAAACAGATGCAACTAAGGCTGAATTATGCAAGTAGTGATAGTTGACTGAATGCGTACATACATTCGATGGACGTTGTACGAGAAAATTGTAAAATACTTAGTTCGCTAATAACTAAGTAACTGATTGGGGAAATGTTGATAATTATGTTGCAGGTGACCAATATGATTGTGCTATTTCAATAACAAGCCGTAATTATTATTATTTAATTTTAAGAAATGATAGCAAGTAAGAATCTCACAGGATCAGTAGTTATTTTACGGTTCTGTTAAGAGGCCGTTGCTGTCAGCGCCACTCCTAGCTCAGAAGCTACAAGGACTAAAGCGACATGAAACTATTTAGAACGACAGACCTCTCCCAATAGATATATTGTTTTATAATAGGTAACGCCCGAAGACATCCACGTAAATGGGATGAAAAATGTTGCTTTTTAAACCTTTTAATATTATTTTAATGTGTATAATCTTTTTGATCATTGTGATTTTGTTATCTTTTTAATAAGCACTTTGAGCAATAAGAGTGCTTCCTTTCTGCCAGAGTAGTGTAACAATAACGTTTTATTATCATTGCTTCTTCTTAAGACGGTCAAAGAGGAAGAAAGCAAACATCGATGATAGCCCGTTGCTGTGCGTTGGCATACTCAGCAGAATATCAAGTTGCTGTTATGGAATGAAGTTCCAATCAACCATCTCTGAGTTCCTGAAGAGCTCAAGATGGTGGACGATGTTCTGAAGTACGTCTCCGTGCATGTTCAGTCGGGTTTAAATCGGGAGACAGAGCTGGCCACTCTAATCGCCATATATCCTGTTTCCATATAGTCATCCACTACATTTAGTAATAATACACTAATAGGACCGAGCATCATCAATAAACAAGTCAGGACCCACTTCATTCTGAATATTGCGTGCGGTTTATCTCGTTTATGCCGTTGGAATACATGGAGGAGAATGCATCAACAAAATTCTGCCGCCCACACAATGATAGCAGCTTCACCAAATGATTCAGTTTAAGGACTTGGAGGGATTATACAGAGTCCGAGGGTCTCTCCAAATGAAGAAACGACAGGAATCAATTTTTCTGCAGACTGAACCTTGACTCATCTGTAAACGAAACACAACCCGACTGGTTCTCTGCACGATGCTATACGAATCAGGTAAAACGGACTCTTCATGGGCTTCAATCAACGGGATGCATATCTTGTAGATTTGTAGGCAAACAACTTGTGCTTACGCAATTGTCTGCAGAGAGAACACCTGGAAACGGCTTTCCACGTTGCTGATGAGAGCCTCTGACAAAGAAAGGTCTTATTCTGTTACAGCAATCCTTGAACGTTCTCTGCTGAAGTTTTGACTACCATTTCTATACTCTGCCAGACAGTAGAAATGACATGCGACACTGCTATCTGCGTTCTAATCTGCCTAGAGTAGTCCTATGATTCTGCCCGGTAAAACATCAAGAACGTAGGAGTTCATGTGATGAAATGAACTCTGGCATCCAAAAAACAGCAACCTGGAAAATATCTGGATAATCTGCTACCGCTTCACAATACAACAACAAATAATAATAATAATAAAAAAAATCATAAAAGAAAGTAAAACTTACATTCAAAACTAACAAACAAACAAAAAAAAAGCTGTTTTTCTTTTTTTTTAAAACAATGCAATATAAAAGGTTCTTTGCATTAAATTATCACAATTACTAACGAAAGCGTTTTTCCATTTCCTGAAAATTCAGCATCACTTATTCAAGTTGTTTAACTTAATTTAATATCAAAAGCATGCGCAAATGGGACAGGACTAATTAATGGATTATGCTTTGTTAGGAGTGGACAGAAATTCATTGCTTTGATTATAATATTCTTCTATAGAAATTTTTCCAAGCTGGTTTTTTTTCCTCCAAATACAAAAGATGTGTAAATTTGCATGTCAAGTTTCAAAAAGATCCAAACCGATTCAAAAGTTAAGGCATCACTTTTTCTTTTTTAGGAAAAATGCTAAAAACGATAATAAATTTAAATACTTAAAATTAAGAACACTTTAAATTTTAGAAAGACCTTTTCTTGGAGGATTTAATTTTTTTTTTAATCAGAACAATGTCGGATTACATTTTTCAATATTTATAAAGACAACCTATAAGGAGACTAACCCAATAAATTAAAGCGCTGCAATGTGAAGGAGCCGATGTTGTGGTCCACTTAACGTCTGTTCTTGACTTCGTCGCTGCTATCGACCGATGCCAATATCGAACCACCGGAAAGCAGTGCTGCCATCTCGCGAGGCTTTTCTTTTTTTTCCTTCTTGGCTTGATTTATGCTCTAACACGTGGATGCATTCGGCCCTTAATGAGCTCCACTGAAACCACCACCACCAAACTTATCTCATCTCTACCTCTCTCTCTCTCTTTTTCTAAGTTTTTGTAAAAAGAAGAAGAAGAAGGATGATTTTTGATCCTTTATTTCTTTCGGCTGTTCCAATCTAGACAAACAACTTGGTGTTAAAAAAAAAAGTTCGCGCGATTCGATGAAAACAGAAATGACAAAAACTTCACAGTGTTGGTAAATAAGATTCCCAATTCCTCGTAGTTCTATTCGGGGAACTCGGATTAATTTACAAAATTTCCTGTCGTAACTCGAGAAATTCGGGAGGATAGTATTGTTTTATTTGGAACAAAAGAAAGTACAGGGCGGTCTGAAAATGAAGCTGACGTAATATCGAGAACTTTTAGATACATCAAAATAATAATAACAGACAAAGAAGAAAACAAATAAATCATCCATAATTACCCATATTTCAGATAGTATTGTAGGACTCATGAATGTGTAAAATACTGTAGAAAGTGTTCTTGTGTTTATAAATTCAAATTACATCGGGGTCATAGAATATATAGATAGAACAGTTCAAGCAAACAGAGCTCGATTTTCAATAAAGCAATTATTGTTCATATATCCATGAGAAATAAAGGAACAAAAAATACATCAGGATTTAAAATGAATCTAAAATTTCAATTAAAAGAGACTGTACTATTAGCAGTCATCTCAGATTTCCGATTAGTGTCATCTCATTTTTTTTTTTCCATTCTCTGAAAATCCTTCAAAAATTAATCCCCCCATCCCCCCTTTTTTTATCCCTCCTTTCAGTTCTAACAACAGTCAAGAGGTGGATGGCATTAGTAATTATACCATCCACCGTCCTTTGCTTTTCCAATGGGGTTATTCCTATCGGGAAATTGCCTGAATCCCATTAGTCATCTATTAAAAAGCAGGAAAGAAAGGAGAAAAAAAAAAAAAAGGGCAGTCGTAGTCTCATCGATATTAGTTTCCCCAGTTGCAAAAACACCTTTTTCTCCTCTTCAGTGAGTGAGATTCTGTTCAAGTGAAAACAAACTTGTTGGAAAAATATTGTAGTTAAGTCACTGCAGCAATTACTTCAAAACATTATTTCAAGGAATTCTTACTACTTAGTAAAAACAATGAATAGCAAATTTATTTCTCATTTATTTATTTCCTTTAGATTAACTGAAAAATTATAAACTTTCTCCTTCAATCTTTACAACAATTCGACAGCGCCCCCTATGAATACAGGGTTGAAAGGAAAAAAAAAAAATCTCCCGCCAAATAAAACATACTCTCTTACGTAAAACACAAAGTTCTTGACGCACTTATCAAAAACTTCTCTCTCAATTTCAAAACCAGGCATTATTTATTGAAAATAAAGACAGTATAATTTCAGTTTCCGGAAATCCTGTGAATTAAAACCCGGTATTCCTTTAATTAATTCTGTTGCTTTTAATCTATTACTATTCGAACACAATTCATCGAATTTTCCCAGGATTCCTTTTGTCTACTTCCGGAGTGAATCTACTAGCCCGAAAATAACAGCTGGTTTCTCTCGGAAGTTGTGCTGTTCACAATGGAATGATCTGATCCTGTTTTCAACGGAACAATGAACACATTACGAATAAACCATCGGAAACAAAAACAAAATAAAATTTCCAATTCAAATCGATTCAACTGAATTCACAAACCAACAAACGAATCTCAGAACGGAAAAAAAAAAATGAGGATTGTAAATCAGAAAATGGAAAAGAATTTCATTTTAAACAATCCGTACATTCAGAGAAAATTCTATTTCCCTCTTTATTTTAATAACAACATCGAACTTTAAATAGAAAGAAATTTAAAGACGGCAGCCGCTTTTTGACTAGACGAAAATAAAAAAATAAGAGAATATAATTTTGTGCTAAAGATAAATTTAAGGATGACTATAAATTTTATTTAAATATTATTTAATAATAAAGAAAAAATAAAAATAATAATAAGCTAATA
>JAFIDM010003189.1:7989874-8003119 GCA_023159025.1 Thereuonema tuberculata | reverse complement strand
TTAAATGTTTTTTTTAAACTAGTCAAGTGTGTTGGCCTTTTTATTTATTATTTCATAAATTATGCACGCATGTTAAATTTTATTAAAAAAAAAAAAATATTAACGGAAAAAAAAAAATAGGAAAAAAATAAAAAAAAAAATATTAAGAGAAAAAGAAAATAGATATGCCGAACTGACAACCTTCAGTATAAGAGTCCGAGATGCTAAGCACCAACTGACACTATAGCTGACAACTGAATTCGAAACTAGTTTGTTTTAATTGTAAATATTTATATTTTTTTAAACTTTTAACTTAATTTTTCTTTAGACTTGTGTGTTGGCTCCATTCAAGAACTTTAAAAAAAAGAAGAAATAACAAGTGCAGTTAAACTCCTCCTCCGTCTCGTCCTGTTAGGAGGAAAATTTGCCAAAATCAGCTCTTGACTTTCTTCATTGAAGAAGGTCTATTTATTTCCTCATCATGCACAGATCTCTCCACAAACTCTAAAACAAAACAGCGATCGTCTTTTACCCTTAAATCTCCATGATGTGCAACAAGATCTGTTCACTGCTTCTGAACTTACGTTTACTCAGGAGAACAAACAGATCAGACACCCATTTATCACTAATCTGAAAATGTCTAAGAATCGAAGACCCTCCTCTGGAGAGAATTAACAAGGATTTACAACAATCTATTGCTCTTTCAAAATAAAACCTGACAGAGGAACAACTTTTCTTGAATTGATTTAGTTCATACTTGGAATTCAACATTTTATTTTCGACTTTTTATTGAAACATTACAGTTATGGTTACTTTCAAAGAAACCAATCCTGGTCCTTCTGGTTCCTTCATCGCTTTATTTGTAACAAAAAGGAAAAACGTAGAAAAACAATGTTTTTCGGTGTAAACTAGAAGAAACAAAAATTATAAATGTTCGATACAGCTGTGAACCATATTCAAATCTATTCAAACAGGATAATTAGTTTGAAAGTCCTTTTCCCAAAACATATGTAAAGGTTTGCGGCAAATGTTCTCAGCAACGATTATCAACACTAACTAAGTTCTGCCAATTTCAGACAATGTGAATAGTAATGTTTCTTCAGAAATCAATTGGTTGCTGTCGTCGTCGTCTATTAGGCAACGCGGCTTTATTTTATTGTTACTGCGCACTTTGGAAGCCACCGACCACAGGTATTCTTCGTGGGACTTGAATTCATTCCCCGCCAAAGCCGAGTTATGGCGAACATGTATCAAGGCAGGTGCCTGTGGCTTTCAGAGCACCTCGTCTATCTCCCCCGCGAAATACAGGGAATTAGCAAAGTTATTATTTTTAACTGAAATTTAGTCGTAGTTGTCGTCAAGATACTAGAGTTCAGCGCGAAAGTGGAACAACAACAGGACTATGCATAAAATTGATTTTCATTTAAAAAGAAGTTCAACGTTAACCGTTTCTAAGTAATTCGTTATTTATGAATTATAACGTTACAGCTTTACTTAATGTTTTGCACTACTGGTAATTGAACAGTATTTTTCTGTTCTTCTACTATTTTCTACTATTCAGTCAAAATCGTCTTGTGGCGTTTCAACACTGTAATGTCAAAGATATGCTCCTCGCTCAATCCGCGTGTGAGTAACGTGACATTTGACGCCACTTTCTTTTGTATTCTTTATCCTAGCCCAATTGTATCTCATTATTTCTCGTTACCCTACGGGTGCAGTGTATTGCTTTACGTATTCTATCTTCAGACATGATCGGTTTGAGTTTGCAATGTTTTATTATTTTTATAAATTGTTCTGAATTTAATGTGAGTAACGTGACACGCAATGGACACACATAGATGTATATGATTACAAACACATGGTTTCCTGCAAACTTTTAATCCCAACACTGAAATCGTTACATTACATGTTTAATTAATGGAATATTCTACCTTAAGAAATTCAAAAGAAATTTGATTTTACAAAAGCCTTGCTGTAACCTGCTCAAAACATAGTGTGAGTAACGTGACGTAATGAAATTCTTCCAAGACTAACAAAATTTAAGTTTTAAATAGTAGATCACTGAACTTCAGAATTTTCTGAAAGCAATTCCTGGGCTTTCTTATAGTTATATTTGACAATTTTAGTTAGTTATATCTTCTTACATATATGTCAGTGGGAGCTGACACTTGTGAAAGAATATCATATTGAATAGCCATTCTTTAGCTGGAAATGGCTGAAACACGGGCGAGTTTGATTCATAAATGTCAGCTATGCTTTTTGTCTTCTGATACAAGTATCAGAAGACTAATATTCCCGCTTTGTCCGTCCGTCTGTCGACAGGTATCATTAGCAACAATAACAACAATCGCCTCTTTTGCATGTGCAACAATCACATTTATAATAAAGCTCTACAACAATAACAATACTCGCAACAATTTCGCCTTTTGCATTCACAACAATCACATTTATAATAATAAGGAAATTTAAGCAATATCAATTACATTTTCTTATACGTATCAGAAGACGTTTCGAAGCATTGTGGTTGGTTTACTAATCGCTATCCCTACCTCGTTTTGTCTGGTTAAGATAGCTCCTATAATATGCCAATGAGCCAGTAATCAGTTTTAGGCTGATAAACTGCATACCACTTCCCTACTTCCAAGGCAGTACCATTAATGCAATGCTTACGAGTCTTAAATAAATCTCTTGAATGGCATACGTTGGATAATGGTGACATTTGCACTTTTCCTTCACCACAGTCAATTTCGTGACTGTGTGATACTTATGATATCTTTAGCTATAATAAAAAGTTTCTGCAAATGCAGAATATTCTTGAATTTCTTTACTACTACTAGTCAGCATCCGAACTGTTGATGGGGCTCTTGTACATGCGTCAATAAATGATCACTTCCTGTACAATGAACTTTCGTTTTATTACCAATCTGAGCACTCTTCTTTACACAAGTACCAATGCCTTCAACTGGACCTTTGCCATGATTTGTGGCAAAATAGTTCCATTTGAATTTTTTTGTGACTCCTCTCTGAGAAAGCTTGTGGAGCTTTTGAATTGGTTTGAAGATCCGTCGCTCCATATTGTAATGTCTGTATTCTGCTGGTAGGCATTGCAAAATTTTGTCAGTAAATATAACAATTGATATCTTTGAATGATCCATAGTATCAGATACTACGGCT
This sequence comes from Thereuonema tuberculata, assembly GCA_023159025.1. NCBI lineage: Eukaryota > Metazoa > Arthropoda > Chilopoda > Scutigeromorpha > Scutigeridae > Thereuonema > Thereuonema tuberculata. The sequence continues at coordinate 7,999,966 of JAFIDM010003189.1, read as the reverse complement.
AGACTATGTTGTTCCTCATGGTATTATATGGAACAAGTGAAAACTGTGATTCGCACCACAGTAGGTACTTGGTCTTGATAGAAGCACTTATAATGTTCAGAAAATTCTATTTGAATCAACAAAAGAAGATCCTTGCTCAAGGGCACATCCTTATCTTCATCATAGCAGATGCCAGTACTTTCTTCGTGTAAACATGCGATAGAAATCGTTTCAGATGCACATAGCTCATTGTTGGTATACACTGTGAAAATCAGTGTGAATTGTATTTTCATTCAAATCAACAGCTAGCAGAGCCTTTACTTTTAAAATATTTTGGCTACTAATTTCAGAAGCTTTTCTTGTCACATCAGCATTACTTTTATGCTTGTGGATCCAGATAGTAAAATGAAAAATTAAAAAATAAAACAAATTATTGTGAGTAACGTGACATCACTGACACTAATGTCATCTATATAGTTCCACATGGAAAATGATTACCCTTCATTGATACCATATATTTTAATAGTAACAAAAGACTTTAGCTTTGAGTTTAGAATGAAATTCAGATCAACTTGCACCTTACTTCGTAAATTACAAATACTTCAAAGTTGAACACAAACTACCAGTTTATGAGAGACAGAAAGTATTCTATAGAAGAGAAGCCGTTTTCTTGTATAGTAGACTTATAAGCCATATCTATCGTATGTTTTTGGAATCTACAATTCCCCTCCTTTCATTTGAAACGAAAATTCCAAGCCATTCTCATATATCAGTATTTGACGTGGGTGTCCACAATGAGGCGGGTTGAACGTCCTGTGCTCTGTACGCAATGATTGAACAGCTACCAACCCACAATTTGCCAATAAAAAGTAGCAAAAATGAGAACAGCGTTACATTCAATTTTTTGGTATTTGGTGTTGGTATATATAGCTTACTTCATCTGGCAAAAAAAAAAAAACTAACCAAGTGGAAATGATTGAACACGAGAAGTAGTTAGCAATAATTGGTCATCGTATGAGGATATTCTATGAAACAACAGCTAAGCGGAGAAATTAACTACAAATTGCGACAACATCAACGAAAAAACAAAACAATCACTCGTTACTAGAGATTTCTACTAAAGACAAAGATAAAAAGGAATTTCTATTGTAATGACTTTAGGTATGAAGCAAGTGAACTTGATCAAAGCAAGATTAAACATAATAGAAAACATACTTAAATAGAGCACGGATAAATTTCGCGATAAGATAACTTTGTAAAAACAGATTGTCAAAAATTCCATCTACGCCCCCTCAACGCGTCATTTACATTCTCTTAATTTACTTTATCTGGTTTCTATTTTCATTTGAAGGAAGCTGCTTTATTTCGTTGCAACAATCAAAATAATTACTTTCCATTTCCTTACGGGATCGCGGGGGAGGAGTAGGAGGAAGGGGTGCTCATGATTCCCATAATTCACTGACTCCATCTGAGTAAGTGACGACGTTTCCAATATGCTAATATTTTCTTTTCGTCGGATTGGAAGAGGCCGTCACACGATTCACCCTAGATATCCATTTGGCATTTCAATCTAATCCAGGCTCGGATTACGAGAGGCAAAGAAAAGCTACGACCCCATTGCAGGCAGTTTAAAAAGAAAAGAAAATCTCACTGCTACAAAAGCTTTTTGCTTTTAAATTTCTAGTAGTAATTAATTAAACTGTTTTGGATGGTCGTTTAACGTGTTGACGATTCAAAAAAAATATTTATTGATATGTCTTATTGAAATCAATGGAGATACTGAGAAACTTCGTAATTTTTTTTTTTTGGCTGGAGGATTTTTCTTTACAAGTCAATTATTATATGAACCATTCAGATTCAATTGGGACGAAGATTCCTAGAACGCTAGGGACGATAATTAAACAACTTAAAATATGTATTAACTAAGCCACATTAGAATCTCGTAATTAGCACTGCTAAATAGTGCATGTTTGAGGGAGGGAAAACAAACAAAGCAGACGTTGATACTAATCACAAGAGATTACAATTGTATATTTATATCTTTTCCGAAGAACTACTGTGCCTTCAGTAATTGGTCTTTTCTATTAATCAATCGTTCATTGTTATACAAAAAAAACACATACTAATAATAACCCGAAAAAAAAAAATTGGAAACAAAGAGGAAAAGGAGACAATTGGCACTGGAGGACTAATCATCCGAACAGTTACATTAAATTCAGAGGAGAATGAAGAATCAAACCCTGAACAACTAATATATATTCGTTTCAGCAAATAGGTAATTATTTTAATTATTTTAATAATCTACAAATATATCTGTATTAATCTGAACAAGAAATAAAAAAAAAAAAATACCACCAGAAAAAAAATGAGAATAAAAAATAAATAAATAAATAAATAAAAAGATATAAAAAAACTAAATAATAATAATAACGTTTTACTTTTCAAAAATCTACTGTTTTCATCTTTTTCTACCTTATTTAAGAACTTTGCATTTTAGTAATTAATTTCATCTTTGGTCAGCTTTTAAACATTCTCCAAGATCTCCAATTGAGCCTGTATCGTAGATTGCAAATCATTTACCTAATTAATTCCTATCAATCCCTTAGCGTTCTTGAAAACGAATGATAAGTGGAGGAGGTACTTGTTGTTAGCCGTTTGGTCAGTTTTCAAGTGAAAAGATAAAGAGGAACTAAGAAAAAGATCGGAAAACCATCCACTTATTTTAAACTAACACAAAATCCATTCATGTAAACTGGTGATACAGAAAAACAAAAAACTACATTTTTATCACGAATTTCCGTCGTTGATCGTGAAAATTTTATTTCCTGCGTCACTCCTACCTTTAGTAGAGTAACTTACAGTAAAACCTTTGGAACTTCCAACGATTGGGTGAGAAAAAGAATGACAGTGGCTATAATGCACAGCACATTAAAAAAAAAAAGATCGGTAATACAATGGGAATTCGATTTAATATTAAACGTCATTAAACGCCAAGAATAACCATGTGGGTTTCTTCAGTTGGCGCCAAATAGTAAATTAAATATTTATTAGCTTCATTCTGGAACAATGCATTAAAATACAATTTGTAAATAATTGATTTATTTAAATAATGCTAATTAAAATGTGAATTATTTACTTAATAGATTAACAGTATTCATTAATGAAATTCACATACATTAAACTATCGGTAAATTCTGCAACTTTTATTTTTGAAGTAATTTAAAAATTTATAGGTAATTCTTTGAAAGCAGAAACATTTAAATAAATTCTAACTATACTTTTTTAGTTTTCCATGGGGGTCGTCCATTAATTATGTGAGGTCAAAAGGGGGAGGGGGGTCAACGAAAATCTCACGTCAACTTTTTCATTCAGAGAATATATATATTATAACACAGGGCAGGCATTTTTTTTTTCTTTTTTTTTTGGTTGTTAAAATTTTTGAAATCTCACATGAGGGAGGGGGAGGGGAGGGAGTCCAAATTTTTTAAAAAAACACCTCACGTAATTAATGGACGGCCCCATAGCAACGGCTAACAAGTAGATCTGTCTACAAGAATCATTACATTGCCAAAATTATCAAATGGGAAAATATATTCTACCTTTAGTGCGTCAATAACAGTCGTGACGGATTATGTTGAAATGAGACAAAGACTTCATGACATCAGTGCTTATTTGAACAAAATGAAAATTACGAAAAAATATTAACGGAGGCATACGAGACGCTCTTATTAAAGCCAGAAGTCTATTTATGATCTGTTATGCGAGCAATACAGATATCTATCGTTTAGACCCAGGTGTCTGCGATGTCACCCGAGTCTCATTACATTAGTCTCTCGTGCCTCAATGGCCAGTAATTAGTTATTCATAATTACAATAATTAATTTCCTGACACCATCCTCGAGAGCTGTTTATCAATTGACAGTTTAGGTGATCCTGAATTTCGTATAGAAGATTCTGGAAGCAGACGAGACACATTTGTCAGCACAGAAACCATCGTTTGACAGTTTTCATCAAAACGAAGTTCAACTGAAATAACTACAAGACACACCTTTTAAGAAGTCACCGCAAACGAACATCACCATTTTATATCATTGTTAAATCTTTGGTTCAAGTATTATAGTTTAAATGATTCATGAGATTTAAGAAAAGTAAATATATTAATACCCTATTCCTTATCAATTACATCTTGGATTATTAAACAATGTAAGTCTTATTCGAGGAGACCTTCTTGTTAGAGGGATTTGAAAGTAACAATATTTTGTTGACACAGGTAACAATTCCAAAACGGAAAATGATACAACCACCAATTTGTCACAAGCGTTTCAAAAATTACTGAGATGACACAACAATGACACGAATTCATAAGTTTTCTGATGTTTCTGAAGAAGGCAAAGGTTAGAGATCCGAAATACTGAACAATATCTAGAACAGAGAAAGTCTCATTAGCCTACCTTGGCTTGTAAACTGAGGCTGGCGTCAAAAGGTATATTAAAAACAAAATAAATAAAAGGGAATACACGATGGAGAATACTCGACTCAAAAAGGCATTCTTATTTCAATAAATAAAAGGGGATACATATTAATTATAAGGAAAGTAGGCCTTAAGTTCCTTTATTAATTTCTTGCGTTTTATATATTGATTGCATGGTCTATTCTTCCTTTAGATCTTAAGTTGTTTAACTTATTCGCTGATTAATAATAATAATTGTACACAATTCAAAAATAAATTGTTTCTGAAAAGAAATTTATTCCCAATAAAATTATCCTGAAGTAGCCAATGTAACTCCAATTTCGTAATAACCATTTGAAAGTTTGTTTAAACACGTTTCGCATTAATCTACACCATTAATCATTCCATTACTAGTTATTAATCTAAACAAGGAAGGTCAAACAGCAACTCAATAATAATGATTTTCGATTGACAGAATAACGGTTATTCAATTCTAATTTAGATTAACCAGATCTTCCAAACTACCTACAACTTTTCCTGGAATTCTTATTTACAAGTTGTTTCCAAATAAGGACAAAAGAAAATTAAAAACTACACTATTATATTTCGAATTAGATTACTTAGAAAAACAAAAATCAAGCTTTTAATGATGTTTAAGTGAAATTTGCAAAGAAATGAAATTCAAAATTGTGAATTGAACAAAACTAACTAAACTGTATAGAAGCAGACGAGAGTCGTTGAGTAAAAATACAATAGTCTGCTCGGGAACAATAGTTTTAAGTATCTGCATGATAACATTCAAAATTAGTAGAACAGGATTGTACTATCGGGTGCATTTCCAATGTCACATTACGAAGTAGTGCTTCCTGCATTGCTCGGCGATGCGATGGGGTAAACTTCCATTCAAGCGTGGGGCATACGGGGAAGCATCGGGCAGCTAATTTGACATTGGGATTGACATCCACAGTACATATTTCTATGTAATGATTCAACTGTGATAATGCATTAGTAATTCACCTTCTATGCATCCATTTTCAGTGAAAAATCAATCTGGAGATCGTCTGCCATCAGAATTTGTAAAGTAAATCAGCTTTTTAAAAAACAAAAGAAATGTTTGTTTTTCAGTTATCACAGACGGACGGACGAACATGTGGATTTGGCTTCAATTATTTTACGAGGCATTTAAAGACCGTCCAAACCAATTATATCTTCTTTCTTTTTTTTATGGTACTGAAGTATCCTCGGTATAAAATTCGTTGCTCGATATCACTTTCACAGTTAAAGAGGATAAAAAAGATTTCTCATATATTCCCCGCAGGGAAACATTTAAGTTTGAGAACCACTGCGATAAAAAACTAAAAATTTGGTTTTGGAGAAGATCAAGGAAAATTGATTTTGGGAAAACTTTCAATCTATCAATGATTGTGACGTCATTTTTATATCATCTTCACTGTTTTTACGTCATTTCCCTCATTTAAGAAACGAAACACGGGATTCCTCAGCTTCTCTATGAGAATATTTGTCGCTAATTTATCAACAAGGACTCACTCCAAAAATGGTTTCAAATTACAAGTCTTTGAGTCAATTACAAGGTCGACTCCGAGTCTTTCAATATGCATACTAAATTTCAGGAAGATCCAGCCAGAGGTTCAAAAATTATGATTAGACACACACAGATTGATGGTCTAATAAAACTGAAATGGATCGTATCATTTCTTTTTTCCATGTCTAAATTGAGCAAAAAAAAATACAAACAGAAATTCCGTATTTAATTCAGGCAGCAACTGAAAATGAACGAAGAGAGAATATCTTTGCAGACCTCCGTTTTAAAGCACTTGGTAGATGGAGGACTTAAGTTTTAAAAAGCCTCTGACAATACATCAAATGTAAGAGATAACAGTACAATAGACACGTCAACTAATGGATGACCACAGGAGCAATTACCGGCAAAGGAAAAAGAAAGGAAAAAAAATAACCCTAAAGCCCAGATTAAGTCTATTTCCTCAGTAGAGAAAGGCAGAGCTTTTTCTTCTTTCGAGTGACACACATTTCCAATCCAATTCGCTTTCAGTCCAATGAGTAAGGGAAGAAATTACTTTCGACACCAAATACCAATGGCTGTCGTTCAAAAGCAACAACAATTGATGTAATGCATCAAATACTTCAACAACCCTTTTAGAGACTTAATCAAGGAGGGGAAAAAAAAAAACATTTTCACAAAACAGAAATCAGTGTTATATTAGCAAACTTAAACGCATTAATGGTTTATTAATATTTTTATAAAATTATTTTTTAAAAAAATAAAAAAAATTCTACTGTATTATTATGAATACAGTATTATTATATATTTGCTGAATTACTTTAATATACGTGGAAAGAGTGCCTATTCCAGTTACGGTTAGTTTTAATTTCCAGTAGACCATTACGAAGTGGCTTCTACTAATGAAATGATTTATTTATAATTACCTATAGAAATTATCCAAGACAATGTTACAAATCAAGCTCACAAGAAACAGAAGAGTTCCAGTATTGGCTTGGGATACACGAGCCTTGAAAATGCCGCGTTGCTAACACCCGAAAATGTCTACAAGAGAGCGTTGAAAACGATAGATGTGGTCTACAAGACCAATTACAAGACCGTTCCTAAAGCCAGACATTGTTATAGGGGTAAGATAAACTTTCTTATAGGGGGTCACTCGAGGACTGAGTGTTATTAACGCTCACCAACGCCAGTGTAGATCAGAGTGGCATTGGTAACGCGGACGAAGGCATTAGCAACGCCGACCCTCAACGCTCGTACAACATCTGCAACTTTCCATACAAATAAATGAGATTTCGCTCGGTTCTGTAAGAAGATTGCTAACGCCGTGTTTGCAGCGCTCGTGTAGACCAAACACTTAAATAACGAACAAAGACGAATGGAACTAACAAATATTATGAGAATGCGCAACTATTTACTTCAGCCTATTTAAGTTATACGTAAAGACTAAGTTTTCGGAATTGATAAAAAAAAATATAAAACAAATGACACGAACTCACCGTAAGTAAAAAGCATATTAAATTTTTGTCAATATTATTTAGGAAATTTAGTTATTGCAGATTATTTAACTGTAGTGGATGAAAGAGGACGTTTAATTACAGTGATATCTCCAAATCTTTTCACTATGTTTCCAACTCTTCTTTGATTCACTACAAGTTTTTATTAAAGATATGAGAAGAGCCTGGTTTTGGTTAAAACATCGGATGAAAACTATTGATTTCTTTTCCATAATTCAAACAGATTAACGTCTTCAAATGTTGAATAAGGGATCCCTCTTTTTCATTTGCTTTCTATACAGAAAACCAAAACAGTTGAGTTTCTGTAGAACCATCACGAATAACAAATGACCAATTCTTTGCAAATTCCTATTTAGATCAGAATAAATCCTAATTGTTAATAAAAAAATTACACTTTTTTAAAAACAGAAAATAACAAAAAGCCCCTTGAAATTTCTTTAATTTATGCGCCCAAGTCACCGTAGAGAGTACGATAACTTGACAAATAACATTCTTAAACGTCTCTTGGTTTAATTTTAAATTACCCTTTTTTTTTAGACATTATTAGAGGTCGAAAGGAATTCAACGAGAATCCGTTTTCGTTTCTGATGTTTTTTTTTCTGTGGGGATTTTCTTTTGTTACTTTGACGCTAAAAATGCCTCCAAGCGGAGAAATCTCCAAATATAAAAGATAAAAAAAAAGGTTTAAAATACATGCCTTCTTAATTCAAAAATTATTAAACCAAACTGACACTGATAAAAAAAAGCTAAGAATAATAGTAAAGAAAAATCTTAGTAAATCTTATTTTTGTAGCAACGTTCGAATTAGCGGTTGTTTGGATTCTGTTAATCACGAACTTCATCTAAAAGCAACAGCAATCTTTGTAAAAGGTTTCAATGGTTATTATTCCCTTGATTTCCATTCCATTGGTAGCTGTCAAGGCAATTAGTAAACTCATCATCAAATTAAATTAGTTTATATACATTAACTGACAACTTGTGGTAAACCAACCACAGACTATCATTTCTAAAAACTCCGACACATGTAACACATAAATGACGCGTTCTCTCCAAACCAAATGTCAAAGAGAACAGTTCGTTCAAAAAACAAAACAAAACCCTTCCACAAACGATCCAATTTCTGGAGAAAACGACAGATCACGAACACACAAGCGACTGTATCGATTCCCAAACAGCGGCCAACCTATTAAAACATTTAGATCTCGATTCGGAGCCATAGTTTCATCAATGTGGTTTTTCTCTTCAATACTTGGTTATTGGGGAGCTGCTATTTCCATTGGGGGTTCAAAGTGACAATCCAAGCAAAAAAATCAGTCAATGTGGAGAGAAAATAAAAAAAAAAAAAAAAACCTACTTTAAGATTATTAAAAATTCAGTTGCTTTTATTAGTTTTGTCAAATTATAGTTTTCTCATATACATCTGAAGTTATTATTCATTTTATAATTTCTTTTATGTGTGTGAAAACTTTTTTTCATTTAAAAAATTATTATTCAATATTATTAAACAAAGAAACAAATATAGAATTTCATTTCTTTCTAAACCTTATTCCGAATAAATGTGGTTCAAGCATTTCGTTGTTTGTTAGGTTCAAATGATTAAATAATGATCAACTGTCACGTGATTCATCCGATATCAAACTGAATGTAACGCATTAGCAGATAACGTTCCTCTCCCATTTTTTAAAAGAATCTGTCGAAGTTTAACGTTCTTAAATAACACAAAATTGCTACTGTAAATTAACTTACCTCTGAATCATATTTTCTCTAATTACGTTCTTTTTTTTATTTATTTATTTATTTTTAAAATTTTTTTAACATACAATAAATAAAATGATTAATAAAATGCCAACACACAATTTCAAAATCACCATTTATTTTTTTTTATGAAGAGTTTAAAAAGGTCAGACACACAAATATTTATGTCTGGCCTTTTAAAAACTCTTCATTTGAATTCACATGCGTTAAAAAAGTGAACATTCAATTTTTTTTTTTTTAGTTTATAAAAAGTTAAAATACTTAACACGAAGCTTTCGTGCTCCTGTGCGGCAACCCTCATCAAATGTTGATGAGGGGCTGCCGCAGAGAAGCCCGAACAGCTTCATGCTATGTATTTTAACTTTTTATAAACTAACAAATTTTTTATTTTGAAATTGTGTGTTGGCGTTTTATTAATTTAGTTAAATTCTGTCTTCAGAAACAGCAAAAGGGATTTCCCATCCGACTCATATACTTTAGATACTTGGTATTTGACCGTTATGTAGTTCCAGGAAGCATCGTCCAGTAAGTCATCCATTTATTGTAACCAATAATTTTTCATGGTTGGTTTGGCTTTCAAAATATTAAATGTCAAATACGATATTAAAGACTCGGATTTCAATTTAACTTTCTGTAGATTAATGATTCACAGCAATAAAGCTTTGAAGAAATTATTTCTAACACGGTGCAGTCATATAATTTCTTTTCTGTTTCAACCAGATTTCAAAAGAAAAAAAATCCTGCAATTGAGAGCGACGAGGCTAACAGAATCTGAGGTTTGCAGCATTCTTTTTAAATCCATCCACGATTCACAATGTTACCTTCCCCAATGAAACAACGAGACTTCTGTC
>JAFIDM010003189.1:7925205-7977463 GCA_023159025.1 Thereuonema tuberculata | reverse complement strand
CGAGGTTTTACTGTATTAAAAATAGAATTTTGTTATTTGAGAACTTTTTAGCGCAACTGCATTCAAACAAAAGCCTAGTCACCATTTTATCAACAATTATACCTTTGATGATGTTTTCTCCATTTTTTTGTTTTCGTTTATTCTGAAGTTTCTTCACTGTGCTGTAATGTCAAATCGACTGAATCTATACAATCCAAAACTTTCCAAAATGTACTACTCAAACAACTCCATAACTTCACTTTTTAGAAAACCGAATATTATGGGAACTTCGCTTGACTGATGGAGTAAGCAGATTAAAAGCTCACTTAATCCTTAGGTTTTAATAGGAATCAGAACCCAATCAGTTGTCAAAGGATTATCGTTAAAGTATGCAAGAACGCACACTACAAGGGAGTTTAGCTTGTTCAGTTATTGATTCCCCCACCCACATCCATGGGCGCTTATTAATCTGATCAATCAATAGCGTAAGAGGATTTTACTAACACACAGAATATCGCGCAGGCATTTCTTGTTCATATCGACAAGTATAACAATCCTAAAGTTACATTCATATCTCATCAAACCAAACCTTACTCAATTACATCTCTCAGTTTCTGCTAATTTCTGCAAAAACAAACAAACTGGTATGTTTAATACACTTTCTTAATTCCTTTAAGATCTTGATCGAAATAAAGATTAATCAAAATACTTCTCAATTGCAAGGAGATTAACAAGAATCGGTTGTTTCAAAAGTTTTTGTGAAGTCTTCGATATGTGAAGTGCAACAGATGTATTCGAAATCTTTTATGTTAATTTTTCTACTGGCTGATTGTAGTCAAGGGCTTCTTCAGGAGCCCTTTCAGTTAATAGGAACAGGGCCTTGTTTTTTGTTTTCACCCCCAGGGCTTCAATCTGACCCATTCAACTTCAATGGTCATGAAATGTCGGAGACTTTTACTCCCACAACCCACTGGGACCACCTTTAAACTTCATTTCGAATTAATTTCTTGAAATTCTTATAATTTTTTAAAGTAATTCAGATCGTTGCCAAATACAAAGTTTGCATTTCTTAACAGTACCTACAAAACCAGTAAGTACCGTTAAGAAATGAAAACTTTGTATTTGGCAACGATCATATATGTTATGACTACATATATGTTTTTATATGTAGTCATAAAAGCGACTCATTGAGCTGATGTTAATTAAACTCAATAGAGATCAATGAAATTTAATTGTCAATCAAACTGGATGAAAATTATGAACTATTGATTTTAATTTTTTTATAACTAAATGCTCCAGGTCTCCATCTTATGACTGGGTTTACAAAATTTCTACTTTCTTCGACGATCCATAAGTGGGGACAGTGTCAAGACCGAATTAAATTATAAAGCAGTTTTTGTGGCTAATAGTAATTGATAAGGTTGATCAGACATGTTTTTCTTAATACATTATTGAAAACTTATATAATATTTTTATTTTACTTTTAAATTTAACTGAATTCCTTATTTGGAAATAAAATCCCTTTAGAACTATTAAGGTCGAATATCGATAAAAAGAATGAAACTGATTTTGAAACCGAATACCAATGAGGTCTCTCTAACCTTAACCATAGCTTTCACAGCTGCCGCTGTGAAACCGTATTTATGTTGTAACTATCTAAAACTTCCTTGGATTCAAATGCTACGAAGGAAATATTTTAATGTTTCATTGCTAGTTCCATTCAAAGCTATGATTCATTACTTATCTAGCAATTTCATCTTCTTGTATTTTTTATTTCTCCACTGCCTTACACTGAAGTGATGTAAAATGCTTTTCTTTATATCTTTTTATTCTGTTTTAATTAAATCTTTCTTAATCAGATTAAATATAAATCTACATTTTTTTTTTAATCGGTGCTAGACTATTTAATTTTGAAATAGAATAAAATAAATAAATCTGTCAATATTCTATGCATTAATATCTGGTAGCGTTTCCTTACATATCGTATTGTAAACCAGTTTAGGGCAATTTTTCTATTCATACAATTTTTTGCTGCTGAACTCAATATCAAAGACAGAAAAGCCAATCAATGAGGTTCCATCCACATTGAGCAGCCATAGCAGCTGGTAATCATGCCGAATTTGAGCTCTTTTTGTTATTGGAAACACATATCCCTACTCATCACAATTCGGTTTTAATTATTTTAATTAAGTAATTTCAATTATCATAATTAAATATTCAAGCAATAGAAATAAGGAAAGCTACATCCACAATTCAATTTGATAAAACCGTTAATATTCCAGCATTAAATGATCGTCCATTTTGATAATAAATAACTAAACAATAAAATACTAACTCTAATCCATCTCAAAATAATAAAATTATAATTAAATTGCGACTAATAATTAATAAAATTATTGACAAAACAAACATCAGACAAACGAAACTAAAAGACAAAACCGATTCCTGTTCAATTCACCTGATATAAAACCAATTCTGTAATACAAAACCTTAGATGAAATAAATATAACAAAACTTATAAAAATTATAGATATATAATCTACAATTACAGAAAAAGATATTACCCCCTTTTACAATGCCCGACTTCCAAACAAAGCTTTATGGAAACAAAGACCAACCAGTTGGAAAACCCAGAGAAGTGCCCAAAAGAAAACTTAGATTGGAATCATCAAGGAAGACTTGAAGAGCCTTCACATAATAGACCGCCATGACTGGAGGAAGATCATATGCAAAGTTCAAAGGCACCCACAGCAGCGTACTGGTTGAGAGGAAAACCCCCACCACCCGCCAGCTAGGGACAATGATGATGATGATAACCCCTCTATTCAAATAAAAAAACTCCCAATCCAACAAAAAAACTAAAATCAAACACTAAACACCACACCCCAAAAATACGCCGTCGAAGGGAAGCAGACAATAGTTACTTTTAGAAGTTGAGCGATTTCAAGAAAACTACAAACTGTCAGTTGAACAGTATCTAGTGCTCTCAAATTCCTTTGCCTTCTCTGCAAAATTACTGGTTTTTTTCGCTCAACTCTTTTTGATGTCGTTCACCACGTGGACATTCTCTAGCGTTTCCTGATTCCCGGCAATTCTTTTACGCTTTCCAACTGTAATCGTAGTAATTTCCTTGTTTCGGGCTAATTACCACTTTAGTTTCTTTCACTTAAGTTAGCTGTGCTTTTTAAAATATCTTTAATTAAAATACTATATTTCTATACTTTCAATACTTCTTCCGTACTGTGTAATTTCAGAATCTTTCGATGAATATTGTTGTTCGCACTATTCAATCGAGTTTTTCAAAGAAAGTGGATCCTAACTGTAATCGACCTAATAGAGGTGATAACCATTTGTATCAATACTGAGTTTGTAAAACCCATGTACATCGACGCCAAAAAACAATATGACATCCAGAAAACGATGATTAACTCTTCTTCTTTTATATTAATAGCTAATCGTCGTAGAGCGACTCTCGTAGAACTTAAACTTACTTTCATTAAAACAACTAAAGAACCGCTAGATTGTTAAGCCTTGGAAATAATGTAAAGAAAGCTCGAGGATTAATAAATGACTTAATACGTATTGTTCTAAAGAACATTCATTTTTACTCCAGTCATCTTCAAGCATCAATTTTTTGATAAGGTCCCACGAAAAAAAAAAGTATTCAAATAAAAATTGACAAGCTTGTCAATGTTTATGGCAAAGAAGACCCATTCGCCGGATCTAAAGTTACTAGGGACATATATTCACTTACTGACTGACGGACTTTTTACGAATCTCATTTTACTAGAAGAGCAATCTAATTAACCACGACAGTACGATGGCAAAATAAAGGATAAAATTTATCAGCAGAAAGTAGCCGCAATAATGGCGCTCTTTGTTCAATTATACAATGAGCTTTATTTGCTCTTAAAAACTGCTAGATTACTGTTAAAGATACATGTCTCGGTCACTTCTAGCTACGATACATCCACAGACATGCCTCGTAGCATTCGAGAGACTTTTTTTTTTTTTTTGCTCTATATCATAAATTCCGATCGTATTGAATGGCTTTTATCATTATTCCTCCTGCTTCCCACCTTAGTTACGTCGCTCCAATTTAGGCTCGGAATGCAACATTTAAAATAATCTGTCTGCGCCTCTATTCAAGCCAGCGCTACGCCTCGCCTGTTAACACTTCCTCAACAGATAGCCTCTCAAATTCAACCAAAAATGGATAATGGCAGCTCAGCGGATTTTTCTAAAAGCATAAAAACGCATAGTCAAATCTCTCCGGAATTTAATAATAGGATATTAAACAACATTCGCCTAAAAGTTCTTAACATCTACTTTCTTTGAAATGTTGCTTTAAAAAAATGTTTTCAGTCTAGAATCTGAAAAACAAAATATCAAGAAAAAAATATTTGTAATTTCTCTTTTCCATTGACTGAAAAGTGATAAAAACATCAATGCTTTGTTTAATCAAAATCCAATCTTTAATGAAATCGAAATACGCCTAAATTTAATGTAAACTACAAAATACGATGCACTGACAGATGGTGGTTTTCGTTACTATCCACAAATATGTAAGCCAACTTTTGAAGAAGACCCATTCATTGTTTCAAACGTTATTGGAAAAAATAAATAAATAAATAAATAAATAGTTTCCTTTATAGCTGTATTTGAAATTAATAATTTTGTCTATTTAGAGAGAGAATAGACTAAAGTCTATTTAGTTAATTCCTTAACTATCAGCACTGTTTAAAATCAGATTTAAATCTTCCCCCAATCAATTTCCATCCTGAGCTTTTCGATGGATTTATATTAAATTTCTATATTTTATGTACAAAGAAAGTTTCTATTATATGTAGATAATTAAAAATAACCTTTAACCCAATACATATATGATATATATATACTAATTTATATAAATTAGTATTCAAATCTATATTTTATTTTCGCCTTACAGATATCATTTATCCTAATCCGGAGATCTGTTTTCTTTGCTTAATATTGTATTTATAATATATCATAATCATAATATATTTCTTTGTGTATTTCTGATTAATTGCTATGCTTGTGACGTCATTTTGTGAATACTCTATTTCTCTTGGATATCTCTGTGGCTAAGTGAGGGTTAGTGTAATGAGGGTGAGGTGGGGAAGGAACCTGCTCATTAAAGCTATTGTAATTATTCAGTGTTAATAAATACTGACAATAAAAGTAAACTTCTTGTCGGTTGTTTGGGTGCTGTTCGCAAGTGACGTCAGCCTATTACCTTAAGATACTTTTATATTGATTGCTCATGTATTAACATGGAGAAAGTGAAAAATCTACTTATGTTTCGTTGCAATATCATAAAATTACGAAATAAATTCTGAAAATAAGTTTCTATTTGGGCAATGATACATACGCAATTTATGAAATTCAATCTATTCTATATTTAAGCAATTTATTTGTTCGTCCACATTCTCATCAACATTTTAAAATTGAAACAAATACACGGTATGAAATTTATATAAAAAAGAGAGACTAAAACTCCATATTATCCTATCTAGGGTTTTTCGAAAGCCACTACTGTCCCTGATATTGGAAATAAAACAGTCCTATAAAGATAAGAACTTTGGCATTTTCCTTCCTGAGAAACACTTGAATATCGTCGGAGTTCCCAACCTTTCATCTCCATTAAATGGAAATTCAGGCAACATATCGCCATTTCAATGAGCACAAAACTTACGACGCCGGCTCCCGTTCTCGAGTCGGCAGCGATAGCTTTCCGTTGGCGATACGTCGAACTCGAAGCCATTCCCTTGCGAAAACACGCGAATAAATAGACAATAAACTGAGGGAGCAAATACCACGTGACATGACATTTTTCGTGCTTTCGACTAGTTATAGCGCTCTAACATAACAGCCCTACATTTCATTATCATTACACGCAAAAAAAAAAAAAAAAAAAAAAAAAGTATTTTTTCTGAAACGTCGAATTGTATGCTTGCAAAGGGAACGGTTAATATCAGACATACAACAATTTAACGCAATCTACCGGTATTCCAGTATTAAAACATTATCTGTACACTGAGTCCGAACCAGTTTAATAATTCAGCATTTTCAAAACTGTTGAATCAATAAACACTATATAATTTTAAAAAATCTCTTCTTAATTTCTTATTCAAGTGCTGTTTTCTTTTCCTTTATAACTATATAATTTTATAAAAAAAGAAAATAAAAAATGTTTTTTTTTTTTGTTTTTTTAAATTTAAATACAAATTAAAGAAATGATTTAAAACAAATCCTAAACATTATATCCTCCAATTGTTTTTCATATACCTTACCTATTCGTACCGCATTTATTTAAAACAGAAAAAATGTAAATATGCGACTAATAAAAATGGTCAAAAAAGGTTCATTTAATAAATAAAGATGAAACTTTGAATAAAGCCAACATACTTAAAATGTCTTGCAAAACGACACGGTAGGACTATATTAATTAACAGTTTTAATAAAAGTATCAGATCGTTTTAAAGAGAAACCATAATGAAAAGACAGGTAATTACAATCAGTACAATTTTATTGACGTTCATATCTAAATATTTTCAATTCACTGAGAATGACGATTGATTAGCTTCGGGGGAGAATTCTATCGTTCTCTTCAAGATGGGGAATGGAAATGAAGATTATAATTTTAAATTATTACATTAAGTATTTCATTGAATTTTTGAGCATGGATTTTGGCAATCAACAGCCAGTCCATAAGTTCCAGTCCCGTTCATCATTTAATGGTAGCGAAACTTGGAAAGGCCATTGTGTTTTCAAGGAAACAAAAGTAGCATTCGTTCTGCCTCCCCCCCCCCCCGAAAACAAAATGGAGACAACTTAAAAAAAATAATAATTAGGAAACAAAATGTCCGTCCCAGTCTCTTCCCGATGACAACTCAAAGTGCGAATCCTAATTTTAGCTTTGGTGCCTTCTTGCGATTGTTGTCTATTTTGTTGTCTATTTTAAAATATTAACTCTTCTGAAATAAAAACAAAATTTTATCAACAAAGTTGACTTTTTTATATATATATATATATATATAAATATATAAAGCAACTTTTCCGGAATTATTAAAAGTTCTAAAATCATGAATTGATATTTTTCTTTTCTTAGCAACTTTTAAACTCAGAATGCATTAACTCAAACTACAATTTTAAATTTATTTTCGTCTTTTTCGGAATATAGGCTATTTACTGATGTAATATTTATAACAGTCTTTCAATGCATTGTAAAGTATGATTTTTTTTTTATTTCCCTTACTTTCAAATATAACAACTGAAAATTATTTTATTAATTTAATTGTAACAGTTATACATTCTGATAATATATTAGTTTAATTTTTATACATCTTTTCCTTTAATAACTGTTCAAACAGAGGTTGTTTTGGTTCAATTCTTCGGGGTTCGCTTCGCTGCCTGTGTTGGGTAAATATTTTCCCTTCAAGTGACTCAACGAGACCAACATTTTAAAACGACTCTCAAAATGTTATTTCCACACATTCCCTTGGAAAACTGTGTCGCGACCTCGATTGATAACAAAACTTAATTTCCGAAAACTGCGGAATTGTTATGCGCATGCGCAAATTGAACCTTCGCAACTTCGCAATCGGACTTTTTTTTTTAATAGAATATAAATTAATAGTCCTGAATAAAGTCCACGAGACTGTTTTTATTTCAATTTACGAATAACAAACAACTTTCTGCAACCTTTCGTTGAATAGTCACTTACTAAGTAATTCTTAGTGGAAAGTCTCCAATAAATTTCTAATAGGTTCTGAGGTTTCCGGTTCAAAGTGGATGCCGAAATAACATCCGGAATTTCAAACTGCGATATTCCAAAGCCTAGAATTTCTCAAGAGAGGGAGGAATAAATTTCCACGAACTCTTGATAAAGACGAGAAACGTCAACGAGTGCTGACTTGCACGAGCCGTGACATTCTTGTAAAGATGAACGAAAGAAATAACGCACATTCTATAAACATTAACAATCCAAATAGAAAGGTTAGCACTTTGAGAAACACTGCACTAAGTTGATTCAAACAAAACCAATTTGTTGAATAAGTTCATTCAACACATTACTAATGTAAAGCGTTTCCTTCCGAAATTCTTACCCTCAAACAAGTATTGGGTTGACCAAAAGTCTTTCGGTTTTTAAGTAAAAATAAAAGGCACATTTTTTCATTTTCACCAATTATTTTATTGAACACTATCTTCACTACATTTTATTGAACGGTTTGTTCCACTACCTTCTTTCAGACAACTTTATAATTCCATCTTCCCGAAACTTTTTATCTTTTTGAATAAAGAACTGTTCCAGCTGTCTTTCAGGGAATTGAATTTTGTAAAGACCGAAATCAATGGAAATTCGAAGGTGCAAAGTCTGGTGAATATGGCGGATGAATCAGAACTTCCCAGCCGAGCTGTAATAGTTTTCGCCTGGTAATCAAAGAAAAATGCGGTCTTGCGTAATCCTGATGGAAGATTCTGCCTTTTCTGTTGACTAATACAGACGCTTTTGTTCTGAATTAATCTATCGATTTGATCACTATCAGCATCAATTGACCTACCCAACCGTGGGGCATCGTCCAGCGAGAAACTTCCAGTATGAAATATCGCAAATCACTTTTGACACGTTCGATCAGTCACAGCATCTTCTCCATACACTGCACAACTCCTTTTGCGTTTTAACCTTTCTTGAAGCATAATATGCCGAAAATGTTGCTTATTGTCTTCCATCTTCAATATTAAATTGGCTACACAAAATTCACCAATTTTGACCAGTTTCTGTTTTAAATACAGGCTGTTGTGACATCTGTCACAATACAATCTAACAAAATGGTGTCAAACGACGTTAAAGACACCTAAACGCTGCTAAAGCCAACTTACGTAAAAAAAACAAACCGAACGAAATTTTTGGCCAACCCAATATTTGATGAGACTGTTTTTCCGTATTTCTTGAGACAAAATGAATAGGCTGGAAGAGTTACCATACATCGGAATTGGCCCTTAACTAAGATAATGATGTTTGTAGTTAGGGAGACTCTCCCTCCTCCATGGCTATGGCAGTTCCTACAGTAATGTAATCAGAAAGGGGGGAAAGTTAATATTGAAAATTAAAGTTTGCCAAATAGTCCATTTTTTTTATTTTTTTTTAAGATTAAGGAAAAATCCTATTTATTTTTCCGTAATTTATTACTCTTTTTAGGTTAAATAGTAAAGTAACGTCCACTGAATGCTTCACAACCACAATTTAATCCTTATTCTACAAGAAAGAAGTAAAACAAAAATTCAAATGTTGATTAAAAAAAAAAAAAAAAAAAAAATTGCCGCGTGGGAATCGTCCGAGTGAAAATTGTTTAAGGTTTCAATATTTTTTTTTTTTTTTTTTTTTACAGACTACTTAGGACACTCAGTTACACTTTCATTTCCAGACTACAAAGTACATTTTACACAGTTTCTGCTCTTCTTTTAAGGACCAAAAGTAAATGCCAAGAGTCTGAACATTAGGGAAACAAAAAAAAAAAATTATCATTTTTAAGATTTCTAGTTCCTAGAAATATCTTATCCTTACTTGTACTGTCAAGGATTTGTAATACAGACCAAAGAAGACCTCGGAAAGTCTGATATTTCAAAAATACGCCTTAATTTCTGTAGAAACATTTTAAGAAAACCGCGGTAGATGGATACAACATTCACAGTAAATTTAGACGTCATTTTTCTATTTTTCAAGACTCTTCAAGTAAGGATTTAGGCAAATAATAAGAAAAAGTCAGGTAACCTATTATGAAAAACCGAAAAGAATAGCAAAAGACAAGTTAAACAATAAGTTCTTGAAGGAACAGGGAACATACTTCAATTAGACTTATAAAATTCTAAATAAGAAGACCAGAAACGAAAGTAAACCTTGCAAATGAAACACGTTTATCAAGTAAACACACAAAATGAAAACATTAAAAAACATTCAACACAACCCAATTTTATCAGCTGTCTTAGTCTTAAAAAAAAAGATTGAAATCTGTTTATATCGACGACTGCTTGCTTCGTCCGACTGTTAAAACTATTTTTCTTTGTTGCCTCAATTATT
Source organism: Thereuonema tuberculata (assembly GCA_023159025.1). Lineage (NCBI taxonomy): Eukaryota > Metazoa > Arthropoda > Chilopoda > Scutigeromorpha > Scutigeridae > Thereuonema > Thereuonema tuberculata. The sequence goes on along the minus strand of JAFIDM010003189.1, from coordinate 7,967,382 downwards.
ACGGTTTAATGTCTCAGCAAATACTGAAATTAAACTTGAACGAACGGAAATTTCGTATTTTTTGGGCATTTTTAATAACATTGGCTTCAAAACGTAGAAATCAATTAAATCCAGAGCAATTCTCACTCACGTTCTGTACATTTAATGCAATTTCCGATAACCGACAACTTCGGTTTTTATAAATTCTGAATTTCCGAGTCTTGCCTCAATCCCTTTCATCGGCTTTTTTTTTTTTGGGACGCGTTTCTTTTTTGGGGGTGGTGGTGGGGATGCAAGTGGGTCGGTCCATTTGGGGATTGCTTTTGGCGAACAGTAGTACTTGGAGTCAAATGCAAAGCTCCGTGGTTGGGTATTATTAAAAAAGAGGAATGGGCAATGGAGGTCGAGTGGACAAACAAAAGGAAGAAAACCAAAAAGGACCACTTCACACGAAAATATTTGCCTTCTCCGGTGACTGGATGCCTACACAAACAGGATGATCGGAAAATGAAATGAAATGATTCAAGTTCCCCCTCAAAACTGGCTTAAAATATGCTCGAGGAGAAGGAAATATGTTTATTTAAATGACATTTGTTCTTTCCAATAATTTCTCGTGAAGCTGTCGTCAGAACACGCTTGGTATTAGTTCTTGACATTAACTATTTACAAGAATACAATAATTACATATATATTACTATAAACAAGGCCAAACAATAAAAAAAAAAAAAATTACTGTAAAACAAAGGCAAGAAGAAATAAGACGAAAGTGAAGTAACAATGATACTTTGTTTTTCACTCCTTCCTCCTTGTGGATTATGATATTTCTTACAGCAACTGGTTACCCACTTCTAATGACTAGACGCTCGGTCCATTCTAGCACTTGGTAGTTTGCCAATCTCTTTATTTAGGTGACACAATAGTAGTTTTCTATCAAGAACCAGATAAGGGTCAATCAATATATGTATAGTAGATGGCTCGTAATTTTTTATCGGAAATCGAGTGCTTGGTTTTGATTCATAGTTACTTAATAAGTGAGAACCTGGCATTTTGAACTACAGCAACGAACCTTCTGCCATTTACAGAATTCAAATATCCGTGGTCGAGGGCATTAGTTAGTCTTCTGATGAGTGTGTAATCATAGCTTCAGTAACCCTAGTTAGTCTCTAAGCATCCGAGGAAGGCAATGGTAATAAATAACTTGTCTTTTAACTTCTGCAATAGAACGCCTCCACTTTGAAGGGCTAACTTCTGTGCATTCCATTGGTGCTTAGCGGTGAAGCTGGTCTCCGGCCACTCGCTGTATTTGTATAATAGTTCGAGTCATTCTTGTGATTAGCAAGAGAATCCATTTTCTTCTACCAATTATAAAAACATTTTTCAACCATCCTTGTTAGAACATTATTTTTATTTATTACTTTACACAAATTACATCTTAAATGGGTAGTTTTGTTTAGGCATTTTCTTGTCCCAATAAATAAAAAAGTATTAATTTCGAAAACTGACTATACGTAATGAATACTCTTCCTGTATTTCGATTTAAAATGTTCATTTTTAAATGTTTTTAATCATGATCGAAAAAAAAAAGAATGATTTATATAAGAAAAAAAGAAGCCTTAGAATAATAATTTGTTTTTCAAATGACATTGAATACAACTAACAGCCAAGAATAAGGGAATAACTTACAACTTCTTAATGCAGTACTTGAATCTATTCATTAATTCAGCTTTTTCTGTCTGCAGATGGGATTTCAATAAGATGATCTTAAGCCGTAGTAAATTACCATAAAGGTAAAACATGGATCCATTATTTTCATTCTCTTTTTTTCTTCTCTCGCTTTTTTCGATAGTCTGGTTTGAAAAACAAAAGAAATTTATACCCTTGTTTTTCTTTTCAATCCTTCAACAAGTTTGATCGTTACGATGTATTCCGAAATCGCGAATCCATTCTCGACCGACAAACATTTTGACGCAATGAGGTTAACGGAGTCAAGATCAAAAGAGCAACAACATATAAGCAAGCGTCTTTAAACTTAGCCTTAGGCTATGAAACAAAACGAAAACACACCCCCCTCAAGGGGTTTCAACTGAGGTGATCAAGTACTATTTTTAAACAACGTGAACTCTTTGAAATCAAAGCATTCAAGCTGAGTGGCGTGAGAATTTCGTTGTTTGTTTTTTGTTTATTTAATTATTCTGTTTGTTTCTGCCGGTGATATTTGGGGGGGAGGGGGGCATATAGAGGAGATTCTTGTATTTTTTTTTCTTAATTTGTTTTGTTCGCTAGAAGGGCTGAAGTTCCTCCCCAAAAACGGAAAAGCAAAGTCGAAAAATTTAAGATCCACTGCTCTACAGTGTTAATTAATCAGGGTGACAAATGAACAAGAGAAATTAAGAGATTAACTGTGTGAAAAGACTCCGAATATTCTCTTTTATTATGAAGTGCTCTCCCTTCCTCCAACTCAGCTCATTTCTTTGTTCTCTGCACATCGAGACCAATTTCAGATGGGATTTCATTCAAGGAAAAAGTCCTTTGCCAGTTGGAACTTTTGCCAAAAACGCAAGAATAAGAATAAATAAGAAATAAAGCCATTGCGGGACTTGGAAAGAAAAAAAAAGAAGAAATGAAGAAAAAATGTTCGAATTTGAATGTTACTTCCCAACAATGAGCATCAGAACTACTATCAATATTAAGTTGGCTTTTAATTATTTGGTGGATCATGTTCTTGGCAAAGGATGTTCTTGCAAAGTGGAATATCTTGCGTTCATAGCACTTGGAAAGTAGAAGAAAAACGAAACGGAATCACTATAATGGCCTGGAATTCCAAGGTTGGATTCTGATGGATGCAAATCAATGAAGTTCTAAATCTTTAAGTAGTAGAGCAATGTCTGACAGCCCAACCAGTGTCTATTCCATCAATTTTCAGCAACGAATGTGGTTCCAGTCATTAGAAAGAGTTTTAGATTCCATTGAGAGCCTTGTATTAGTATTAATAAAAGAAGCCTAGTAGGATCTAAGAGTAGGCGATAGGGAAATGACTATTTTTGTTTATTCGTTAGTTATAATGTATTGTTATGTGTCAGTTATTAGGTATTGAAATAAATCAATGAAATAAATAAAATGTATAACCAAACAACAATTTCTTTCTTTCTTTCTTCCGCCATTTTTTAGAAGTTATTCTTACAAGTTCAATAAATTTAGTTTTTTTATTAATTTTTCAGTTGATACCATACGAAACCTTTTCAGTTCTCTTACATAGTGAAAAAAAAAATGAATTTTAATTTGAATGGGGCAGAAAATAATTAGAAATAATAAAGAAATACCTACTACTTGTTACTAATGTGAAAGCAAAAAACCGGAAAATTAAATGTCGTTGTATATATCCTTCATTCGCTCTCTTGAAGTGTTCTAAAACTTCGTGTCCTACTGATTGGGAGAAAAGAAATTTAAAATTTCATTACATAATTAATGAAATGAAAACCACGTTGACGTACATTTTATCCAAAAGGTTTTGCAAACGAACTATTTGTCCACTGTAATTCATTAATTGGGATTTCGTTTCCCATATCACACAAGATTATAAATAACGGTCAGTAGCCACGTGAAGCAAGTTAATGCCTTATGTCCGTACATTCGATTATTCATATACTTGTGTTTCATAACATACAAAAAAAACAATGTATTTGCTGAATAAAATAAGTACACTATGGTCAAGTACGAGATTATTGTAGCATAAGTCTCCAAATTACAGATTTTGTAATTGCCTCCTGTTCTTTAGCAGAAGAGTCATAATTATCTTGCTACACCGTGCTAATTCGACGAATAATGAACCAGGGTCTTAATTACTTCTATAAATTTGAATGAAAACGACCCTTACTTCAACATTGGAGAACAAGAAAATTTCAAGCTTTTTTCGTGCTTTAATATATTTTATAGTTCAAGAGGATATATAATTTATATTTTACAAAAGTTTATAAAATATATTTATCAACTTAGTCTTTAATACGTTCGAATCCTCTTAATATTTGCCGTGTCGTTCAGGCGTCTTTTCTAATCATCAGACGGGGACTTGGAAAGATAAATCAAGTGCTCTTGTGAATGGGCGAACGTACAGCACAAGAAGACACGGCTTCAATAAATGTGATTTATGGGCCCATAACCATTCACATATTATTTGTTTTTAAAATAACTTCGACAGTTATTGTTTTGCAACTTGAACGTTGGCGGTCAGTGTTAATCTACTCACAAGAAAGAGCGAGACAATGAAAAAAAAAACACACGCAAAAAAGCCAATACGCCCTCACGCGGAAGCAGAGTTTTCTAATTAATCCTCAACAAAGCTAAGAGACAAAAGGTCTTCCAGTGGGAATTTCGTCACCGGTCAATAAATTTAAAGAGAAAACTACATTAAAACTGGGGTTTTGTTTTTTCCTATTTTTCTTTTCTGTCCCAAAGCCGTTGGCAGCAGTGAATGGCTTTCATTAAGTGGTCCGTAAACAACCGCGCGATTGTTCCAATGCAAATTCCTTACGGCCTGACTGTCAGTTCAGCGACCATTTGTCTAAAAGAGGGATTCGAGCTTTCTTTTTTTTTTTTCTTTACAAATGCAACTGTTTGATCTTTTTATTCAAATATTACAAAAAAGAACAAAGATCAGATCAGAATTAATGTTAATGCGCTTTAAAACCATCACAAACAAAAGAGATGTTTGACAGTCGGACTTCGGGAACTGGAAACAATGCAAGAGTTGGAATCAACAGAAGAACATCGTTGTATTTTTCACTTTGATAATTTATTTCGCTTAACGCGACTGTGCAGTGGAACAACAAAATTACACAACCACCATTGCTGCCGCTCATTAAAACTTAGGGGCAAATAAAAATTTAATTACAGAACACTAAATTCAAAGGTGAAAGGTTAGAGCAACGAAATGAAAGCAGAATTAAAATTTTTTTTTTTTTTAAATATGTTAAAAAATGTATAATAACAAAAAAAAAAAATTGATAATTTTAAACTCCATTATAACTTTGAATCCGTGGAGAAATTCGTTCTGAAGCTTAAAAACCATTCCTTCGAAAGGCATTAAAGAAAGCAAAACAATTAACCGTCAATGATGACAAACAATGAAGTTCCGTCAAAGCAAAACCCATTTTAAATTTGCGCTTCCTTTGATCTCAATTAACTGGATTCAGAGGCATTTGAGAATTTCATTAATTTCATCAAATGGACAATGAATTTGGCAAACAGGAAGGAACTTTTCCATGACTTCTAAAACAAACAAAACCAATGCAACATTTAATAATCATTTCTCTTTCGTTCGTTTACGAATCTCCTCTCTATCGTTTTACATCGACTTAGTTAATTTTACATTTAAACCTCAACAATGAAATCACTGATAAACAGAAATTCATTTATTCTTCTATCAATGGAGTCATGTATTGTTAAACATTCTGGCCTGAAACAATTTTCTAACCAAAACTGAACCCATCTGATCATTAACCGCTACTATTATAAAGCTTGTGTGTTTGAACGAATCTCAGGAACTACCAGTTCTTTTTGCGTTAGATAGACTGTTTATTGAGGAAGGTTGTAGGCTATATAACATCACGCTACGACCAATAGGAGCGGAGCAGTAAACATAAACGTCAACCAATGTGGCAAACGGAAGTGTGTGACAATCTGAGATTCAAAAAAGAGGTCGAATAGATTATTGATGGGGGAGAAGGGGAAGGAAACAGGAGTCAAAAAACAATATAAAATAAGTTACAATTATATGTATAATAACAAGGGTATGGTATGTTATAACGAAATTAATACAATAAAATAGGATTAAATAAAATATAGATAATAAATTTAATTAAGTAATTAAAAATATTTAAATAAAGGTTTAAATTCAGAAATAATAGATTGAAAAAAACCAGGCGGAAAATCATTATGATTTACGTAACGTCGAGTTCAAAAATTGGGTTCATTGAAAAGGGTTCAAAAATGGGATTAAAGAAACTGTTTCAATAAAACAAAAACAAAACAAATTAAAAAAAATAAATTTTGTAATTCATTTTATATTGTTTTTATTCATGTTTCCTTCCCCCGTTCCCCCATCAATAATGAATGTACTCAACCTCTTTTTTGAAACTCCGATTGTTTATTTATATCCGATCCGTCTGCTTATTTGTAATTTGAAAATGGCAATTGGAACTATAATTGCCGTTGTAATTTATACTACTATTATAAATCTATCGACGAGAACCGAACATTACCGAGAAGGGCCGAACTGTGAATGCCCAGGTCAGCGAGCGAAGTTCCATGTCGTACGGCTCAGTCATGTGGTCGGCTCTTCCTGCAACAGTTGTGCTTCAGCCAACTAATTTTGGTATTATGAATAGGTAATAATATATTATAGATACAATTAATTAAATTACGAAAACGTTTCTTCTTCTTTGTTTACTTTAATGGCACTTTTCCATAGTATTATAATGGTTACAGCCAATGTACATAAACCCCAACGTTTAAACTAATTCGATCGAATCAAAGATTGACTGTTGACAATTATTGCTGGGGGACTACAGTGAAAAGTAAAGTTACAATTAATTCGTACAAAAAAACAGCGAATAAAATATTAATGAACATTTCATTTTATTAAATAAGTAACAATAATATATATATTTCTGTTTATTATTAAATAGATGGTATTTACAGTTAATGAGATGCACTTAGTTATATACTCAATGTACATGAAACAGATATATATAATCACATTTTATCGCGGGTGAAAACGCAGGGCGCAGCTAGTTATTAATAAAATGAAACTGAATACATAAATGATATCTGTCGTAGAAGAACTACTACAACGTAGGAAAGGCAGTTCAATAAGAAAATAACAATAATTCTTTATGAAAATAGAACTCTTCTTCTCGAGTTCATTTAGTTCCTTTGTGATCAGAGTGACTGCATGAATTAGTTGATTTTATTAAATTGTCGTAATGTTTAAAGATCTCCTTAATTTTGTTGAAGTTGTTTATTTGAAATGTTTTGCAATCATCTTTTATTTTCAACTTTCAACTTTACGTTAATGTAGAGTTCAATTTCATTGCGAAGTCTGTCTCTCTTTAACTGATACACATCCTCTGTACCGTTTAAAAAACCAAATTTACAACGAAAACCTTCTTCTCCAATAGTTGGAAGACGATAATATCACCAATTTACACGGTTCTCGATTTACAAGACAAGCACCGTCATTTACTACGCATTATTATTCAAAGACAATACACTCGATAGGAGATGCTGAAGAATTTCTGTCTCAATATTTTCCTTATAACTAGAACCTACTCAAGGTTTATTTATTCTTTGAAAGGCATACAAATGTCAAATATCGCATGTAAGGACTATTCGACATTCACTCCGTAAATCCAGGACTTATTGCAATTCTAAATACCGTTGGTTTCCGACATGTTTCTTGTTCATTATTTTAAATAAAACTTAATTCTTTATTTTTGGAGTCGCAGTAGGAAACAATCGTTACAAAATAGTTTCTACTCCAACTTTAAATTCACTGAAGAATTAAAATAATATCAAAACTTAACCACCTCTCTTCCAAATCTTTCTGACTTAGAGCCCTGACCACTAAACTGTTGGCTTGAATAGCTATTTCACCTTTAACTATTGACGCTGTGAGCGACACAGTCTAGTAACGACACCACTGTCTGTTACCATCAAGCAGCTGACGAAATCAATTGGTCAACTTAAAGAGGCTCTAACTCAATAGATCGCTCTAATTATCAGCATTATAAAACAGTTAAAAACCATTGTAAACGTCCAATGGTCTCTCGAATTGCTGAAAAAAGACACGCAAATTAATACACTTGTTTTAGCTTCTCTCCTTTAAGTGGACAGTGTTCAACAAATTGGTGTCGTTTTCTTTGACGCCTTGTGGCCAATTACTTTCTGTCACTTGACATAAACAATGCTCCGAAGTGTTTCCCGAATGCTTGGCGTGATCATGTGACAATTACTCACAAAAAGACCCAATGTCAATCACAGAGAGAATCAAAGTGGAATGACGTCATATGGAGCTAACAAATCTACGGGTTTCAGGTTTAAAAAATAAATTGCCACTGCATTTGAAAGATTATTTGTGATGCTTGAAATAAATCTAAAATTCATAACAGCATAAAATTATAATTGTACATAAACAAAAATATAGAAACAATTTAATACATACACCCACCATGCTCAAAGAATATCTATAGTATTTTATTCTCTAAGTTTACTTTCCAGAGTTTTATAAATTTGTATAAAAAGTTTATCAATTAGAATTTTCTTCATCCGCACCTTCTTCCATTTATAATGTATTTTATACAGAAAAATACTATCAATTAATATTGTTTAAATGTTTAATAATCACATGTTATGATTCTTTCGAAAACAGAAGATTATTATTTTATGATAAAACACAAATTATTGATTTTATTGATTCATTATTTTAATAGCTCATTATACATAGCTTATAAATTCGAGATACGAATGGACGCACAAAATTTATTTATTTTTATTAAATTCTTGATACATTAAAGGACAGCACAATAAAATAAAATTCGATTGTAGCGAAATTCCCCAAAATTCTGACATACCCGGAAAGATAAAGAGAATATATATATATAAATTAAGCATCAAACGAAATCGGGTGAAAATATTACACGACAGTCATGTTCCCCGCCCGAGTCCAGGTTCTCTTTGGACTCGCAGCGGGTGTACGTGTGGTGGACACGTGGAAGTCGATAAAACGAAGAGAATATCATTGAACGCGAACATTTCGGAGATATCCTGGTATGATAGACTCTTGTACATGTCTCTATGTCTTTGACAGGGGCACGGAACTGACCAGATATATACAGGGATGTGTTTATTCAGCAATAATCTTCAGGGGTGCAATGGGATCTGTTTTTCTGTTTATGGATAATAATGCACGTCCCCATACAGCTGACCTTTTCAATGAGTCCCTGAAAACAGAGGATATCCCTGATCTAAACCCTACTGAACATTGCAGGACGGAACCTCCCTCCTCGTTCCCTTCAAGAAATGCGTACAGCACTGTTGCGGGAGTGGAATTCTATTCCTCAGGAACAGCTCGATAATCTCATCCAATCGTTGTCCGGCAGGCATTTCTGTCAGAGGACATCATATTCCATATTTACATTTCTGTAGAGCATTAAAATTTGCTTTTGTGCCACGACGTGCCAATAACTGTGTAGGACACTTAAACTTACTTTTTTCTATTTTAACAATTTTTTCAGCCACGAAATTGTTGGTTTCTAGTGGTTTTATTATCGTTTTCAGTTGTATCATACACATATAAAAAACAAATTGGTTCCCATTAAATAGTGTCTGAACTGCCATGATCCTAACTTTATGGACACGAGTGTATATATGTTAGTTATACAGACCTAAAGACGCTCTTAGTTAACAACCGATGATCAACATTTACAGCATTTAAGTATCGATCATTTCCTCATAGTTTTAAATAAATATTTTTTCGTCTAAAGGAATAAAACTATTTTAATACAAAAATTTACTTTAAATTAAAATTTAAATTTTCATGAATGAAAAATGTACTTTAATGAAAAACTTACCTTCAACAAACTCATTGAAATCAAGAGAAGAAAAAACGTCTTACCTATTTTAAAAGAAAAAAAAAGAAAAATGAGGAAATTATTAAAATGCTGGGGAGGGGGAAAAAAAAAGTAGATAAAAAACATTCATAAAACACTTAGTTAACAAAATATTATTTGCTCAAAGACAAGCTACTTAAACAAAATTTTTACATTCAAATACAGTTGTTTCATGCTTTGGATCAGTTCGAATGAACTATTCGATACGTATGAAGACTTTAGGCTAAGGTTAGATTTCCTAATTCCTGTTCGCAACGAAGACGAAACAGCTGTCCTAGGATATCACCTAAGAAGCAAAGGTCTCATCTACTGAAATACCAGAATTTTCCTAACAAAGTGTCTCAAGCTAATTAATTAGAAAACGAATATTAGTTGAAACACGACTGTGCGATATACAAAATTTTTCATTTCTCCCAAATTTCTAAGGAAAAAAAATAACAAATAAAAAGTTTTAAAGAGTTTCGAGACTGGATTCTGTGTTGTCGATCAATTCATCAATCACGAAAGTGGGTGGGAAATGGTTGTTTGTGTTTACGCTTAGCGAAAACTTGAACTGATCACTTTGGGATTCTCAAAAAAAAAAAAAAAAAAAAGTTAGCGCGTTTCCCTACAGGTGGCAGCACCGTCTCCTGTCTTCCGTAATTAATGTCAAAGCCATCAAAGTCAACAACAAACTAAGAATCGATTTTCATTTTTATTTTTCTGTCTCCTTTTCTAAAATTTTCAGTAAATCCCAGTTTTTATTAAAAAGAATCTTTATTAAATGAAATAAATAAAGGATTGCTTTTAAGATTTTTAAACATAGAACGGCAATTAGCGCAAAATGCATTTGTGATGTGAATTAAAGATTAGAGATCATTCATTTCAATTCTTTCACAACACTAAAGCCCCGCGAACACCATACATCTTAGTCGGCTGATTTTGACGTCACGAGTTGATAGAGACAGTCTTGAGCCCGTTTTTCAGCAACTTGGCACCAATTTTAGTTGTCCGATTCGAGTTGTTCCTACACCAGCAACTCGGAAAGTTGCTTGGAAGTCGGTCGGAATTACCCAATCACAGGGCAGCGTTGGAACATGTCACGCCCATGGGCGACGTCACGCCCATGGAAGAAATGGCGTCCAAAATGATATTCGCCGATTCGATTCGAAGACAAGCGCGTAAACAATGAATATCAGAGCATTGCGAGTTTCTTTCATGCATAAATAAAGTTTATACTAAAATGCAGTAATTTATGCGGCAGAATTTACCAGAGAGGTTTCAAAACCTCGATTTTTTTCGGATTTTCCACATCAGCTGGGGGAAACGCATTGCATTATGGAATTCATGTTATCACGGCCGACTCATTTGCGAGTTGCATGGTGTTCGGTTCTGACAAAAGTTGGCGGACTCGAAGTCGGACAACTAAAGTTGGTGTAAAGTTGCATGGTGTTCGCGTAGCTTAAGGAGACTATTCCCGCTCGACAAAAAAAAAACAGAAACAAAGCAAAGACAAGTGTGGGAAAACTACAGCTACGTTCAAACAGTCAATTAAAATATCTTGACAATTTCACTGTAAATAACCCAGTACCAATTTTGTTTGGGAAATCCAAAAAGATATTAAAAATGAGTCCATTTAATTTGAGCTTATTTAATTCATTACACCTTTAAGGAATAACTAACATTCTTTTCAATCGTTGTATATAGTAAGAATTCTTGCATTATCTTTCCTTTTGCAGTAAATGATAATAATGTTGAGGAAAATGTGTTAAATTTCGAGATTGGTGATTTTCTGATGATACCTTCTTAGAGCAACGTAATAACTAATAGTGATAAGAATTTATTAAATTCACTTCCGATGTCTAATGGAAGTTTAACTCAATATTAGCGTTGTAACGTTGGTCTCAAAAGAGATTCAGAACATTTTATCTCACAAATAATAAATCCATCTCAATTCGGTGTCTGTTCAAAGGTTTCCGATGAATAAAACAAAATTAAAATAAAAGAGCTAATAAAGCTCCGGTATCCAGCCTTAACAAGAAAAACGTGTCTCTTTCTTTTGAACTACGACTCCCACAGTTCTAACAGAAAAAACAAAAAAACAATAGTTGTTGGAATTTGATTTTATATAATCGCCGAATTCCAATAATTAGTAACAAAGTTATTAACAAAAAAAAAAAAAAAAAAAATGGAAGTAACTAAATGCATTTGAAGCGAATTGGTATTTCTTCGAAGGACTAAATATACACAAAATTTCATCAAACCGAAATAGTTTGAACTGTTTTACGCCGACACAGACAGATGCTACTAAATATTTTCCCAAGAATCTTTCGGTAAACAAGCTTAAAAAAATGGCAAACAATTCGTTAACACTTACTACTCAAGGACTGAAATAGCAGAGTGGAAACTATTTAGAATTACACCAAAAATCAATTCTATTTCCTCTTTGATCTTTAACTATGACTGTGTTTCATCACATCTCGTACAAATAGGAAGACAATTTTTATATAAAAACTGCTGATTACTAAAGACTTCAAAAAATTCATTTATTTAGTTGGAATTCCTAATCAAAAGTCGCAAAACAATTGTCTGCTGCTAATTATTCAAAATATGGATTCCGTAAAAATATTTGCTATTTCTTTTTCACCCTAACCATTAAAAATTAGAACTACAATACGACATTTACATGAAAACAAGAATGAAATCACCTAATAATAATAATAATAATAATAATAATTTTATTCATTTATTAAATTTATACAATTCAGTCCCGTTAGGAATTTAATTTCCTTTCAACAAGTGCTGTTATTTTATTAAAATACATAATAATTATATTAAAAATTACATTTAAATTAATTTTACAAAATAATTTCGTCATTCTCAAACATACTGAAACATTACAGGGGGCTAAACACTGGATTTATATCCTGTTAATAGTGAGATTGGGAAAACTCTTTATCATTGAGTCGCAACGTGTCTCATCTCCTTTCTTTCTTTCTTTCTGTTCCGATCAATGTAAGTTGACAGTGACTCTTGTCGTGTGACTCGACTGTCACAAGCTAAAGGGGCAGGAGTAGAAGGATGGGGGGGGGGGGCTTCCATCAAACCTTTGTGTTGGCAGCAGAGCGTGTCCTGACATCTTGATTTCACTCCAAATCTCTCGTCGATCAATCATTCAATAGGCCTTATTTACTGTATAATCACAGTCCAATGCATCCAGCACCTACTACAAGACAACCCAATCTACTAGATCAGAACAGCACTTAGCCCAATACAACCAACACATTACAGATATAACAAAGGAATTACTCAAAATAACTTTACCATTTAACTCTGAAAGAGTCTTTTTGCATTTTTCTAATTTAAATACATCTCTAAAATCAAAGTAATATTTAACTTTCTTAACCAGAAGCAAAACAACAACAAAATAATACTGAAATAGATTTAGGGTTTTAGCGTAATATCTAACGTATGTGAATTTGTTTCAGACAAAAAAAAATTACATTAGCCGTCGCACTTGATTAAGAAATGAAAAAAATATTTGCAATTAAAAGCTCCCTACTAGTTGCGTCCAAATTTGACACCGGAGGGGTGTCTGTATCTTTTAATTGTAAATAGTTTTTCATTTTTTAATCAAGTGCGGCGCCTAAGGTAATTTTTATCTTTAATCAATGTAAGTTTTATTTTTAAATTTGTTAAACAAATAATAATAAGACGATTCTCAATTAACGAAGCTTTTTTTCTTTATTTTTTAATCTATTTTGGCGCGAATTCCTGTTTTTTTTCAATAAAAAAAAAAAAAAAAAATTAAATCCATCTAAAACAGTGTTCCCAATCTTTTTCTTGTGCTTTGCCCCACCGAAGCCTTTCAAAAATTCTTATGCCCCTTAAAATCTAAAATGCTTATAATAATAATAATATTGCCAATCTACTTCTATTTTTAGTAAAAGTGCGAATGCCAATGGTCTTAATTCGTATATTTGTAACTGTTCGGAGGAACTTTACGGGATTGTTTTTAAACAAAGGTTTTTGTTTTTTTCGTAAAATTCGAAAAGTCCATTTTCGAATCGCCCCCTTATCAACGAAATTGCCCCCCTGTGGGGGGTGGGCCCCCAGTTGGGAAACACTGATCTAAAAAAAAAACAAACCTATAATTGGTATTTCCTAAATCTTTTAAGAATATATTAAAAATAAATATAAAAATAAAACTAAGACATCAAATTACACCCATTTTGATTATTTTTGTAAATTGTTTTCAAAAGAATTTACAAAAATAATCCATCAACAAGTCATTTGAATTATCCCATGTATTAAATTCTTGTTGGTTTTTTTTTTTGGTTTTTTTTTCGCATATCAATAAATTTTAACTTTAAGATCTCAAAATATACATGTATTTCACAACTAGCAAATATCTTACAAAGCTTTTATTATTTGGTCACTGAGTTCAACTTCCAAATTATACAACGTTTTAAAGACTACAATATTCAAAAAGATAGGAATTTTCAGAATTTATATTTTTCTATTTTAATAAGGAAATGCTGATAATAAAAATTAATAATTTCCTTCACTGAGATAAATCAAACTTGTGTGAACCAATTCCTTCCACTGCTCAACAACTGAGAAACAAACCTATTAACGATTTTTACAAAATCAAAATCTATTTCTGCCTATGTTTTCACGTGTGTGTGTGTTGTTCCCAAACTATTTTCTTAATTATTAATCAAACTCAAAACTATCGAAGTAAAAACCCATGAATTTTTCTTCCAGTTCCTTCGGCGTTCGCTGAGAATTTCAACAATTTCGGTAGGAATATTTTATAAGTTCTGGGTGTTTTTGAAACTTACAAAATGAATCCTTCCGCTGCCGTGGTTTTTGATGAAGTTCTTTGGTACAACTCTCATGCTCAGCCTTTAAGCACTGGCGAGCCTCCAATCTAATACTGCTTGAGACGAACGCTGCATCGTTAATATACCAACAAACCAGAACCATTTCAGATCGGCCTCCCAAGTGCCAGCGCTATTCACATGAACTCATTAAGAAAATACAACTAAAGTTCTTCTATTAATTCAATGGGTTGTTTTTTTTTTTAATCGTATATCAAAAACACCAAACGCTTTATATCAGATACTGAAATTATTATATTTTTTTCTGAAATAAGAAAAAAAAAACCAATTGAATGCAAATTTAATTAGCATTTAAATATCAAATAAATTTATAAATAGAAAATTTATATAACTGTCTGAAAGAAGATATAAAAATCTCCCTATACAATTTTCTTGTTCGTCTGTCTGTCCATAGTTGAAGATCGACTTCTGTAAAACCTGATACGATTCGTATTTAAGGGACGAACATTTAAAGGAATATAATTACGATTATCCAGATCCGCACTCCCAACTCTCAAGAGCATCTGCCTATAATAATTATTAATCCTCAATCAAAATTTGAAAAAGAAAACAATAAAAGAAAATTTAAAATAAGTTCCTGTCCACTGAAGATTAGTCATTCTTAGACAAGCATTATTATTATTATCATTTCAGAATTCAAACAGATAAGGTCTTAGCACACAATACGCCAGATTTGACAGTGATAGAAAAGAAACAGATATGGCTAATTGATATAGCCATACCTGGTGATAGTAGAGTGGAAGAAAAAGAACTGGAAAAAATCACACGGTATCAAGACCTAAAAATCGAGGTTCAACGATTATGGCACAAGCCGGCAGTGGTGGTTCCAGTGGTTATCGGCACACTGGGTGCTATACCAAAAAACCTTGGTAAGCACTTACAAGATCTAAATATTGACAAAATCTCCATTATTATTATTATTATTTCGGACTTCTTTTTCCAGTTTTTAAGTTTTTGTTTGGAGTAAACGAAAATAGTAGGCTGTGATAATTAAGTATAATTGATATAATTTAGTTTTATTAATTGCCATCATTTCGAATCTTATTTTGTTATCAGACTTAAATGCTTGATGTTTCCACGTGAAAATGAGATTTTTTTTTTCCCCCCTCACGATTGCTCAATTCACGGATGTAAATCTTACGAAGTCGGAATGTCTCTTCGTTGTTGCGCGTTCCGTTGGCAGTTGATGGCGAATTCCCAAGTTAATCCTTTTATTATCTTTCTTCGTTATTTTATTTCATCCTAAAACTGTTTGCATCTTTTGTGAGATCATAAATATAAATCCTGTTTTTGCCGAAAATAAAGCATTTTTAAAATACAAATAACATTTCTAATCAAATGATAAATAAATATCAATCAATAAAACAAATAAAGATACACGCTCTAAACGTGAAAAGATAACAATTTGAAACAGAGAAACACAATTCAAACAATGTAAATAATCTAAAACATAATTTCAAATAATAAAAATTTAAAACAGAACATAAACAAACCTACACAAAAATTGTATGAATCTCGTGATGATACTGAAAGATTACTTTTAGAATCTTGCTTCATCAATTGTAAATGCATACGTAAAGAAAGATCTTTGAAAGTAAGTGAAATTTCTTCGGAATGTTTAAGAAATGTATGGACAATAACAGCAAACTAAAAGAGAAATTAAACTTTGTTTAGGTTTGTTTAAGTTTTTGTTATTTGAAATTTTATTTATTATATTACTGTTTGATATTTATTTTTCATATTTAAATTGTATTTGATAATTATTTTCACGTTTAGATTGTAATGATTGTTTATTTTAGAAAGAGAAAGATGGTTTCTTTTCTTTTCTTTCTATTTTGTACACCTTAAGAAAGATTCTTGATAAAAGAAACGAAATATTGATGAAGTTATGGTTTGGTGTCCTTGTTTACTTTGAAGTATTTGATGTTTGATGGAACATTAGTTTGAATTTTGAACATTTCTAATCCTTATTACTCAGAGGCAATGTTTATTTAAGTATTTCCGCTATTTTGTATTCGTTTCACACGGATTAAAACTCAAACATTCCCCTTTCCTTTCTTGATTTCTATTTTCAATCCTTACCATATCTTTTTCTTTAATGACGAGCCCTTTCCCATCTGTTTCTCTCTATCTTTGCAAGAAATGCTGCTTAGAGTAATCTATTTTCAAAATCAATCCTCTTTTCATCTTAGAGTAAATCCTTCAGTCTCTGCAAATCCTTCTTTCGCATAACTCAAAACAAACTTAAAAAAAAAATTCCATAAAATTTCAAATGCTATTCAAAGAAGATAAGGAAAGCTGTTGTGAATTTATCCACACAAACAAAACGGACAAATCTTTAGGAATTAATAAACAAGATAAATAAATGCTTTTAGAGTGTCAAAAGCAAAGCGGCCCCATAATATGCACAGTTTTATAAACAAAATGTGTTCAGAAGGGTCGATATTGGGACATTCTATCGCCGTTTTCCTCTTTATCGGAAGCGACCTCTTTTGACCCCCCCCCCATCCGATCAGGGAGTGGTCCTAGAGGTCTGATTTTTTTTGGGATTTTTTTTGATGCTGAACACAATGGTGAAGGTTTCATTCTAATATCTCTAACCGTTTGGCCACTATAGTGTGACATCGAGCAAACATAAAAGCAAGAACGGTTCCCCTATGTTTTACAGACAAGCTGTAACCTAGGGGGCTGCTAAAAACGTTTACAGCAAAAGTTCATTTTAAACAACTAAGTAAATAATAATAAACTGCGTAAAGCAGGTGTGTCGGAATTCAAAATCGCCGCTATTGCTACTGCCACAAACATTTACTCAATGTCGAAAACGTACAAAAGCTTGCTCAAGTAGACTTCACTTGAGAAAATTTTCTTTATTCTGGAAATAAATCAGATGTAATTAGTAAAGACGCATTCCTGTAATTAAACTGAACACACTGCCTCACATGTAACTGACCGAATTTCGAACTGTCGGCTTCTTATCTCTCTTCCATTTTTTTTTTTAAAGCCTTGGGATGTAAGAACATTCAACTAATTTTCCATAATCACGTTTTTCCATCAAAAATTTCGACAGTGGCAGCACGCATTAGTGTCCCTTCAACCTAATCCTTCTCTAATGAAGGAGAAACTATCAGGAGAAACAAAACAGTAACCTCGATTCAACATGAAAAAGCAGCTACGAAATGATCAATGAAAAAACTGGGAATATTAATAAAAAACAGCTGGTAGAACCTGGTTGAAATGTACAGAATCAGATGAAAAGAACCTTTCGCGCCGAAAAGACAGAACAAAAAAATAAATAAAACAATGAAATTTATTAGTTTATGGATCGTAAAACAGATATGTAAATTTAGAATTAAGGAAAACTTCATGTACGTTCATGTAATCACATCCTTGTGGTTTGCTAAATATTTTTTTTTTTTCTATTCCAACAAATCGTTGAAATTTTGTTTACAGTTAGTTTTCGATTAGTTGCTGTGCCGCGTCACTTGTGATTCTTAGTTTTCATGTAGATAACAAATATGAGAATCAGCCGATAATGAAACCCTCGAAGAGCAACTAATGATTACGTCATTGATATGAGTTGTCTAAAAGTTCTTTCTTGTTTACCTCCAGCGTCTCTTGTGATTTTCAAATTTGCATCTGTTATTCGTTGTGGGTGGGGAGAAACGGAAAGAAATCGTCTCCTCGATAACAAATATGTAGATTATAAAGAAGCCATTCTGTTTATCACGTCTTTTACTATACAACTGCTCATGTATTACGAATGGAAACTATTTGTGAATCCGTAAACTTTTCACTATTCACACCCCCAACTGTTTTGAAATCAGTCAAAATGACGACGTCCTCCCTCACAAAGTTAAGATATTCGTGACTGTACTTTTATGCTCTGTGTGGGTGTTCGTTTCTTTTATATCATTCTTTCGTGTAACACTACCATTTATCAAAAGCTTCCTTCTCTATAAAAAAAGTTGGGCGTTTTGGAATTCTTACGACAACACATTGTAAATATAAAATCCCTCCATATTATCTGGGTGTCCGTAAACGAACCACACCGGATAATCAAACCCCAGATTAATATTCAAAAGTACAAAAAAATATTTTAATTTGAAAACATTTTCATATATACAATAAGTGATGAAGCTACAGCAAAGAGAGGTATTTTCCAGCAGACATTATTAGAAAATGGTTGAAAGAGAAACAACTTCCTTTCTTGATTCATTAAATGATATTTGAATAACTAAATAATTCCATTTCTAATTTATAGTTCACTGGATAAGTGAGGGCTAAGTCCCTTAAGGCGTACGCACGGATTAGGTCGAGAAACTTGTTCGGAAAGTGGATGAACAGCAAATTTAGGAATTCGGAATGAGATTATTCTAAATATCAAAGTTTACAATGCAACCATAAACATTTGTAATTTATTTCTAAAATATTTCATTTCAATACGAAATATCACAACAAGTTGGATTTGGTTTTTTTCGACGTCAAAATAACAAAAAAGGTAAATTCATTTAGATCAAAAAATAAGCCAAGACACAAATTAAAATTAAAAAACATTTAACACATTAAAGCAACATGTTTCCATCAGACTAGGAGATTATTACTAGCTGATCGAAACACGTCGTTTTAAGTGTTAAAATGTTTTTTCGTTTTAATTTGTGTGTTGGCTTAGTATTTGATATAATTAAATTTATTTATTTTCTAAATAATGTTACATAAAGCATTCATTTTTTTTCTTCTAATTTTATAAGCTTTGAGTTTTCCAAAATGTTCGTCTCGTAACAATCTTCGTAATTTGTATAAGACTGTAATAAATTCCAAAAAAATCTTAGTTAAAAGAATGTCTTCATGTATCTTACCTGCTAAAATAAAAGTAATACTGCCGTTATCTTAAGAAAAAAAAAAAGTACTTTTTTTTTTATCTAATTCTAAATTACTGCTAATGTTTCATCAAATCTGTGCAATGTACTGGCTTTGTGCCATAACGACAAAGGGTGGACATTGTGGACTATTGTGCCGAGCAAATTGTTGCTCAGTTTACATTAAACCAATGGAAAGAAAGGAACTTACAAAGAGGAGAGAAAGATTTTTCTATTATCAGCTTTCGAGATTTGAACTCACTTAGGTTTAGAACCAACCACTGCTTTTTTTTTTTTTTTTTAAATTTTCATTAAACTGACAGGACCATTTCACCGCCTGATTTCTTAGCAGAACATCAGTGTTTTACAGGAAAGCAATTATATTTCAGATTTTTCCATCTTATAAATGAGTAGATTGATTTCCCCGGATTAGTAATAATCAATCTGGACTTTGGAAAAAAAAATACTCTACAATATTGCTTTTCATTTCCAAAGTTACCTTCAACCAATTATAAAGACATCATATAAATGTTTCAACATATATATATATATATATATTGCGAAGGATTATAATTTATTCAAATCTCAGTTACTGGCATCGTTCATTGAGGGAGTGATTCTTGTGGGTGTAGAGACGGTCCTATTTGAGGACATCTTTCGTAGTTAGACTAAACAAGAAATGCCAGTGGAAAAGAACCGTAATGAAGACAATTTCCTAACCTCATGTTAGTTTGTAATCTAATTACGAGGGGCGATGAAGAAATGGTGCCTATTCAGCAAGTGTTAAAAAAAAAAGTATGTTTTTCTTCCAACAGTTTCTGCCTAATCTCCAATTCTTTCTCTTCTATCTGATTCCCTTTGCACTTCAAAGAGTTAATTGTTCTCTATGATGAATGCCTTGCAGCCAAAAGCAGCAACACAAGCAGACAATCACTCAACTGGGAAGACTTTCATTGCTATCTTCAGGCATTCCAACATCTCAGCTCATTTCAAACTTACTGTGATGTCGCTCAGTCAATAATAATAATAATAATAATAATAATAATAATTGAATGATAATGCGAACTCTTAATATCCAATTTGTGTAAAATTTATCCTTCATCTGAAACTGTCCATAAGCTCATCACACCAAAAGGCTGGATCGTTTTTCATATGTTACAATTATGTTTCGATTAATTTGGTCCTGGAAACCCTTATCCCAAATCTGTCAAAAAACAAAACAAAAAATGATTTCTAGTACCATACTTCTTCAATTCCCATCTGCTTCTTAACATATTTGTAAATAAATACTTCTTCAACGCCTCTTAAACAAAATGATGCCAATTTTCGAACGCTTATGTCAATGCTCCTTATGCTCAAGATATTAATACCTAATAATAATAATTTTACAGATATATCGCCGGATATGTTATAATGAAGTACTGTTTTTTATTGTTAATTCTTTTATCCATACTGACCAAACTATTAAATCAAATTTTACCTCTTCAGTATCGTACGAACTAATATTTAGATTGGAATTACCCAATCGTAATCTTTTGTAAATAATTTTTAAATTCTCGCACTGATTAGAAAGTACTCGTTTCTTTGTTACATAACATTATCACTACAACTTTTGAGTTCGGAGCGCATTTTTTTGTTTTTAAAAACTCAAGATTATTTACATTTCCCTCTAATCAGGAAATGTAAATCTTCTGACTTCTTCTATTTATCAAAAGTAAAATGGTGACACTCCTTTATTTTAAGGAGACAATTCGAAACGAAGCTATTTCTGTATATATCTCGTTAGCAGCTAAATACGATAGTTTTCGACATTTCTCTTAAATTATTACACAATTTATTCAAGAGATAGACGACACAAGAATTAAACATTTTTTTTTTTTGCTAAACATTTTTTTGAAATTTGATTATTTAAATCCTTATTTACATGATAATTATCACATAAGAGATGAAGTTACATATTTGAAAAACTATTCATTTGCTTGTTTTCTAATCATTAGATTCAGTTGTGTTTTAAAAAAGGTATTGAAACCGAAGGTCTTTCCAGTTTCTGTTCACCAGTGAATTTCAGTTGTAGATGAAACCATTCTTCTTCGATCTTTGTAAATCCACTCAGAAGTAAAACCTCCAACGTGGATTAATTCTTTATGAAATGAGATCAAAGAGAAAAGATTGGTTCGTTTCTTTCTGCTAACAGATGAATTGATTTCATGACGTCCTTTTTTTCTCAGGGTTTCCTTCTGCTTCGTCTACACTAGTGGTTCAACAAAGCCAGTCCGCGGTGAAACGAGAAATTTACAATCAAAATTTATTTCTTCTACCCTTTCTCAAAAGCAAAATTTATTTCACTTTTTTATTATTTTATTAAGTTAATTAGCTTAACTTGAGGCCTCGTGTAGGTCCTCATTTGTTTTTATAAAAAAAATGAAAGGGAAAAAAATACCAGCCTGTAAAACCCAAAACTACTAGAAACCAGCGAGCAATAAGCCTGCTCGGTTCAATCATGAATTGAAGTGGTTTTTTTTTTTTTTCCATTTTAATAGGTTATGGTAATAAAGAATAGCGGTAATTATAATTCACGATAATGTAACAGAAAGGAAGAAGTACAGGCGTTCCCGGGATACGAACGACCCGACATTTACGAACGGACTCTCAAGGCTCCCCGTAAGGATAATTTACAATTAAATAATTACATTAAGAATTCGGGAACTAGTTTCTTCCGCGAATACAAACATTAACTCGCATGGCGTAAGCAGTTCGTTGGCGGAGCATCTGTTTGCTAGCGGCTGTTCCCATTGTTTATACGGTCGCTTACGCACAGCATCACTGTCGTCTTAACTTTTTTTTTTTTGATTTTGTGAGTCTCCGTTTACTCTTATGACTATGCAATAGTTTCTGCAACTATTATTACAGTACCGAGTATTATTGTTATTATTATTATTACATATATGTTTCTATTCTTGGGTTTCCCCAACATTAATGGGTACAGAACCGGGTTTCGCATGTTAAATTTTCAGCAGTCAGTTTTTTAATCGTTTTTAAATTTGTTTATTTTTATTATTAGTATAATAGCATTACACTGTATTACCATTATTATTACCACGTTGTAATATTGTTATTATTATCGTACATGAACTATTCATGAGGGATCCGAGTTACATACAAATCCGACTTACGAACGTTCTCAGGTACATATCTCGTTCGGAAACCGGAGACTGCTTGTATATGAGTGGCACTATTAACCATTTAGCAAGGACTCAATAGAATAGTAATAATATAAATAATAAGATAGGAAGTGGACAAACAGAAATACGTAGCTATATATTTACTATCTCAAGCAAAAGAAAATGCATCTTTTAAAAATGACTATTCGTGCACAACGATAAAAAAATCAACTTACTTTGCCTCCTATTTTTCAAAATGCTCTTTTCTTTTTATCCAATGCATTTTATCACAACAAAAGCACTTTACTTCTGTAGATTGCGAAAAAAAAAGAATTGATCTTTTTCTCCTTTGGACAGACAAAACTAACAACAGCAAAGTGTGAATCCTGCCAAAGGAATGATGTTATTTTGCTGCATTGGGAATCCTGCGAAATTGAGAAACCAATTTACTTAGTTACATTCCGTTGCTATTTTGTTTTTCTTCTTTACGCTTGTATAAAAAAAAAGGATCGCAAAGAGGAGAATCCACATTGCTTTATTGGTTTTGAATTTGATATTTTCTTTTTTTCGCGAATTCAAAGCAAATTCTATTTTGACACTGAAATCTTTTTCACTTTTTTTTTTTTCCAATGGAATTTTCGTTTGTGATGACATTAACTTATGGCAGATGGCGCTGTCCTGATTGATGCAACCATCATTTGCAACTGCTTTCCATCAATAAGAAGCTTGCAAGGGCGCATGCGCAAACAGGAAGGAATCATAATAGATTAGCCTTTGGGTTGGAGAAGCTCCTGGCTCAAGAAGATATCAATGGACTGAATAATTTATTGAAAAGGAAATAGAAGATTTTTCAACCACAATGGAAAACTAAGTCTTAGAAGCGACTGCAAAAAAAAAAAAAAAGCCCAAAACATAATCAGCGGCCATTGTTATCATCGACCAATAGAGTTGCTTCTAAATGGCATTAAATTATTAAAAAAGAAAGGAAAAAATCACCTAATAAAGAATTCTCAGTGCTTTAACTAGGCTCCAGAAACAAAAGATGGCTGTGACGTAATTTTGAAAATCCCTGCTAGCATTCACTTCCTTATAAACCCCAGTGAGACAGAGCTCACTTAAAAGAGCTAACTTAAAAGCTCATTTCCCAGGTCTTCAAGGAACGAACGAACGCCTTCAACGAAACAGTTTCATAAGTATTTCTCTGTTGTAGGCGATATATTCATTTCGACACTTACCAAAATGAATATTACGTCAAGAAATGAATATTAGTGAAAGGCTCATTGAAAATTTAAGGAAAGAAGGAAACTCACATATCTTAAAACTGAAATGGTGGACGGTTGGAGTGTTTCTAAGACATGTACCATTTCAACAGGCCATAACACAGGCAATGTCAGGGTAGATTGCCAGTGAAAAGACAGCTTCAAAACTTTTGACTTACACGTTCCATATCGCCTTCCTTCCATCACACGGAAAATTCTCAATTGTCATCCTACCTACGCTTTATTCACGAAAAAAATAGCATTGATTTAAAATAAAAATCATTTATTCAATACATAGAATAGGCGAAAGAATGTTTTTAATTAATTACAATAGAAAGTATTCATTTTTTTTCATCTTTTTTGTATTTCTTTGTTTTCAGTTTCGATATTTCTCGTTAAATCTCGACCAACCACGATATGGTTTCGAGATTCCAATCTTCTCGTCGATTCAAATTTTCAGGCCGAAATTCTGTAATGATTTTCATTACTAATGTAATGTTTTCTGAAAGTATCTACGAAAACATAAGGAAAAGATGAACTCCGTACGTGCAAATCATTTTTGTAATCGGTAATTTCGAATAAATAGATACAAAACGATTGAACTTCAAGTTCGACAATTCGTCACCAGGAGCGCTACTGTCAGATGGTGCCATCCGATGGCGAGAAATCTCTTTGAAATAGGACCCGTTCTAAATGGGGCAATGTGCTCGCCATCTCGCCGTGGTGCGCTTACGGCGAGCTTATGGTCTGTGAAATGGTATATGTACAACGGCCTACTTTTGAGTTCAGCTCTCGTGTGAGTTTCGTGGTGGACGATCCACTTTGGGTAGGTTTGCTTAAGACTCCCTCATTTCTTTGCATTATTTCTACCATTATTTCTTTATAATCTTCCTTTCCGTAGCTCAATGGACCTAAGGTCGCGGTGTTCGGTTTCCCTGCCACACACATTCACCACATATTAGATAGGTTGGGTTAAGATGCCATGTTGGACAAGATGTGTCACGTGATTTATAACGTTGCGATAGTGGTGGGGAATCGTCGTCAGTTAGTGTGGAGCTTAACAGCAGTTCTCATTTGCTGTTTTCATTCGTATTGAACTGTTAATTACTTTACATATGATAACACTAGCAAGATACAATGACATGGCGAGAAACAAATTGAAATTGTGAGATCACTTGAATACTTTCACAGTTGGTGCAAAAATCACGTGATAGACACAAAGTAATGATGCATTTGAATTTTGTAACTCGAGATCCCGAAATACGTAATTAATATCTAGATCAGAGAATATGGGACTTACCACCCCCCCTCTCCTCTTCTCAACACCCCTATCAATTCAAACCTTCACCCACTTCATAAAAACTCATTATAAATTACAATATTATAAATTATAATTATTATAGTCATTATAAATCTATATCTAAACCGAAAACCCCGTAGGATAATCCTTCAGCAATATTTCCTCATCCCCTCATCGTACTCCTGTTTTGTTTTGTTTTTTGTTTTTTATTAAATAAAGTTATAATTATCATATTTTCGCCATTTTCTTTTCTTATGTTTGATGTAAATAGCTTTACCTTAATAAATACCTAATTTGTTATTATGAGTCTAATGAATTTTTATAACATTAAAACCTCACGAAGCCATCTTACTCCAGATGCCGAAATGCAGGCGTTGTTATATTTCCATCTTATTCACTCCTTTGATACTACTTTATTAATGTATTGTCTTTCTGTATTTGGTCTTTCTATCTTAACCTAATACCATACAACAACACAAAGTATTCCATTTGGAATTACTGGATCTTGAAAGAAACCAACTGTCTTAAAATCTTCCAGTCTTGTGACAATTCCATCAGCGGACGTCGTGTACAAGGTGGTGTCCTCAATCTTTCTTGATCGTTGCTTAGAAGTTTTTTAGTTTTATTTATTTAGGACTGCGATGGATAAATTAATTTTAAAAGAACATCATTGGAAATCATTTGAATAACTACTGAAGTAAGCAGAAACTACGAACACTGCCTCCAACATCAACATGTTTAAATTATGTTTCAACTTAAACTGCTACAAGAATTGATCAAATTCTTAAGAATTGGAAATAAAAATGTCAGGCGATTACTACGGAAGAAGTAAAAATAAGGTTACTTTTATTATTATTTATATGATTGCTTTCGTCTAGTTTCTTAATAAAAGCTAAATTTAATGTTTTAAATTCTAAAAAACGAAAAATTCTATCCTAGATATTTACTTCTCCATTCAAGGAAATTAATATAAAAAAAAAGGTTGTAATTCAGAATGACTTCTATTCAATAGTTATAAAAAGAAAATTGCCCCATAAAGAGAAAGAGAAAACTGATAGCCTTATGGCTGAGTGCACCAATCCTCAATTAACTTTGATGGCTGCAGTGTGGACGCAGCTAAAATTAGTGGGGGGGTGCTGCTCTAGAAAAAATTTAGCCTTTGTTTTAAAATTGTGTAAAAGGAAACAAACATGCATAAAAAGAAATTTATCAAGTTTCTGAATAAATTTTCTTTTTATATATGTTTGTTTCCTTTCACACGATTTTAAAATAAAGGCTAAAATTTTTCTGGAGCAATACCCCCACTAATTTTAGCTATGTCCACACTGCAGCCATCAAAGTTAATTGAGGATTGATGCACTCGGCCATCAGTCGTTTATGTTATGAACCCTATGTAATAGCTACTAATAGAATATCGTTCATAGAGAAACGAAGATGGAAAAAAGTCAATTGAATGAATGAATTCCCCCTTGCAGTATTTAATGTTACAAGTTTTTTTTTACATATTATCTCAATACTCGTTTTCAAAACAATAAGACTCATGTCAAAGCTATAAGTTTCTTGGAGAATTTTACAAGAGGAAATAACAGGAGTAAAATGAAAAATTTGTTTCTACAAAAGTGACTTGAAAATCAAAATTTTCAATCGCTTCAAAATTTTTTATTTTTAAGTAGTATGTATTTTTTGTTTCGATAATTTTAGGTAAAAAATACAAATTATTGCGATCAAGTCAAAACTTTTTATCAAGATTCAAATTAATTTAATTTTTAATTTAAAAAATTAAAACTATAGTAATATTATTTCTATTATGCTGAGATTCAGAATCAAATAAATATGCATATAAAAGAAAAGTTGATTTTTTTTTTCGGCCTTCTCCTCCGAAACCATAAGACGTAGAAATATAAATAAGATGGCAAATGTTACAGTATTGAGGATGCTCACATTTCCATTTTATCTGTGTGGAACAACCGGAAGACATGTTACATACGATCAAACATGAGGTCTCCGAGACACGCTCGCGGGTAGTGAGGAAAATTATCTCAGAATCCAAGTTCACGTGATACCAGATTTGCTAGTTTTAACTACAATAACATTCAAAGTGTAAGTCCAATATCGCTCTTAATATGGAATAAACGAGATGGACAGATTTTTCAAGGCCAATTTTAACTAAAGTTGTTCAAAATCTCCTCTTTATGAATTGAACTTTTTGAATCTTTTGTGATTCGTTTTAAGTGGATGGAGTGCGTTTTACTCTGCCGTCATAGAACATCTTCCATTCTATTTGTTTTTTCAGTTTTTCACCTACTACAATTGCGGTTTTATAATGATGATGATTGAAGTATTCTGTTTAAACAAGAGATTGTTAATGATATTCTATGTTTTTTTAACATCATTTTGTTGAAGTAAAAGTTTGGAGAATGCTTGTTATATTTACTTAACTTGATAGAGAAGTATTTGTTTTAAAATCGTCCAATTCTTTAGTTTTACCTGTTAATAATATTAGGGCAGAAGTTGCTTCGGCGTCTTTAAACGAAATGCTGGTGTATCGGTGGAACGCTGCTCTTCTGTCGCCCACCAATTTAATTTAAAATTCCTATCTGTCAAAACCGCGCGTCCGCATAAATTGGATGACTCGTTTTATAAATATACAAATAGTGATTCACTTTTCGAGTCTTTCTTCTTCAATCTTCCCCAGGGATTTCATTGAAATGGCAATCAAAGCATGATTAAATTGCTCATGACAATTGGCCCAGATTTAATATATTCCCTCGTAAACTCGAATAGGGCGGACGAAAAAAAAAAAAACCAGAAAGAAAAGAAAAAAAGAAAGCCCAATTTCGGATTTTCTTAATTCTTAAATCTGCTTTCGCAGAACTGTAAAACTAAGCACATCTGCTGTTATCTTTTCAGACAAAAATACAGACCCCGAAGTCAAATGGTTATTTAGAAATGAAAAGAGTTTACTACAACAAGACAGAAAACTGTAATCAAGAGAAACTTTATATAAAATGTAAATAAAATAAGTTTTCATGGAAGAAGAAAATAAGTGAATTTAGAAACGCACCCCCCCCCCCTCCAACTCGATTCTAACCCCGGATGGATTAGAATCGCAAAAGTTTACCAAAATCTGCAGAATTTCTAACTTTGTTTGCAAATTCAGCGTTAAACTTCTGTGACTCTACTTGGACTATTCGTGGTTAAAGCTTGAGAAAAATTCGGAAGACTTAAAAAAAAAAAAAAAAGAAAGAAAAGAAAACGGAAGGCAGGCAAGAATCAGACGAACTGACTGCTGCGTCGCCATCTTCCTTGGACAGCATCTGCTGCCATTTCGTTTGGCAGATTTAATTATTTTCGTTTTTTCTTGAAAACATCTTGTAAACGTTAAATCTCGTTAAAAGAAAATGAAATATTAGTAACTGCTGTAACAAACGACTAAAAATAAAAATAAAACAATAAGATTAAAAATAAACCGATTGGTCCGTTTTGTCTTGGAAAATTTTAATGTCTTATTTTGTACAAACTTCGATGATTCTACCATTTTTATTAAAGAAATAGATAATTTTACATCTTAAAAATATACTAAATTATTAAAGACAGCAATATTAACATGTAACTTCTGAAAGAAAATGCAAATATAATGAACATTTTTGCAGTCGATTCTCTCAGAAACCTTCCTTTGTCAGCATTTCTAGGAAAATAAATCTAATGCAATCATAACAAACTCAAAAAGCAGTTTCAAAGATAATTCTGCAGCATAAACACCTACAGCGTTTGGGCCCCAAAAGTAAATGGACTGTAAATTAACATAAGAATATTTAAATTAAAAACGCCTTCACAACTTTAATTGTATCCTTAAATCTGAAATTTAAAATAAATTACTGCAAAAGAACAAAGTAAGTGGGTTTTCCACTGATCTTTGATGATAAAAACACACACAAAGCCTTAAGGGGACAGAATAATCTCGTTCTAAATAACAAGCGAATTATTTGATTTTGAAAATTACATTATCCAGATGTATTTTTTTTTTTTTTTGATTAATCTGTAATTAAGAATACTTGCAAACTAAAAATACTATTATCTCATCGATACAAACAAATGAGATGTTGTACTTTGATATTAGACAAGGTATTTTCAGCGCCCACTTCAGACAAGTCATGTAATTGGTTGTACAGAACTAAAATCCAACACCATGTCGAAAGCTAGGCGAACGCTAATCGACCCGGTCGGCGTTTTGAAGGGACATGTCTGGCAGAAATATGGCTGATGCGATTTCCAAAGTAGAACACGCAGGACATTCAACCAATAAAACACAGAATTGAAATACGTCACTGATGACATCATTCATAGTTTGCTCCGCTGAATATCTCAATTCCACTGCACTGAAAACTATCAAAAAGCTATTATTGTACTAAGAAAGATCATCATTTTCGATAGGAAACAATCTTTACACTGAAATGCAGTCATTTTATGCATCAAAATACGCTAGAAAACATTTTGAAGAAAGAGTTTCGAACGATATTGATTGATACTGTGTCTGCTACTCATCTATGAATCAAATAGCAAAAATAATTTTAAAGTTTTGAAGATAATTATTGAAGCCTTTAATATGGCAAAATTCCTATTCAGAAATTAATAGAATAGCGGAGCCCTTTCCATGGAGGGGCGTTACATCACGACTAACGTGTTCATTCTGATCGGCCGACCAGATGTCTTGCTTGAGGAAAATAAAGTAATTCGGTCAACGTGCTGGGCAACCAACAGTCGCTCAAAAAACCTGTCAGACAAGGGCTTTTGCTTTATCGTCTTCGCCCTCCTTAAGGCTAAATTTTTAATTGTGAACTTTGATGTGACCCAGGCCTTAACTTTTGAGCTACTTTGGGATTTAATGTTTTGGCCTATTATAAGGAGACTTCAAAAACACCAAACTATTGTCATGATTAGAAAGACTTAACTCTGAAATAGGAAGATTGAAGGTGATTACTGCATTCTACCTTCGGTACCTTAAAGTGTTTTAAAATGACAAAGAAAACTTGATCAAATATGAATAACAGAAACTAAACCTTTAAATGGAAAGTTACCGTAGCTGTACACCGATTTATTATCTATTTATAATAGGGCGGGAACTGACAATAGTTCTGAGAATTTCATGATA
This sequence comes from Thereuonema tuberculata, assembly GCA_023159025.1. Taxonomy (NCBI): domain Eukaryota; kingdom Metazoa; phylum Arthropoda; class Chilopoda; order Scutigeromorpha; family Scutigeridae; genus Thereuonema; species Thereuonema tuberculata. Next base: position 7,937,127 of record JAFIDM010003189.1, on the reverse strand, counting down.
ATAATAATAATAATAATAATAATAATAATAATAATAATAATAACGTCACAAATGTTGTATGATGAAAATATTCAAATTGAAGAAGAAAGAACTACTGAACCACCACTGACACAAATCAACATAGAAATCACTGATGATTTGAATCCACGGCAACAACAGTTAAAAGAAAAAATAATGACACGCACAAGCATGTACAGAAAGACAAAGATTACCAACCTTAAAAGTGGTGTCAAAAAAAGACCTTGCACCAATCATGAAAGATGTGAATATGGCATTAGCAACAGTTCCAATTTTATCTTTGGAGCAAACCAATCAGCTTGCTTACAGCACAGCTGTAATTGTCACAGAAGAACTGGGTATTCAAAAAAACAAGCCAAATGGACCAGCAAAATCAACACCAAAATGGAAAATTAGACTGGAATTAAAGATAAAAAAATTACGCTCTGATGCAAGCAATTTGAAGAATATGAAAGAACAAAAATTGAAGAATGCAAAAATCAAAAAGGAATTAATAAAGAAATACTGGCTCAATACAAGAAAAGTTGATGAAGCACTAGAAATTGTAAAACAGCAGATAACAGCAACAGCCAGAAAAATAGAACGTTATGATGCACGAATTGTTCAATTTCGACAAAACCAGCTTTTTCAATTAGACCAAAGACGATTCTACCAAAGCATTAACTGCCTTAACCAGCCAAAATGTAAAAAACCTGATAAGAATGAAACAAATCAGTTTTGGAAAGATCTGTGGGAAAATGAAAAACATTTTAAGCAAAATGCTGGATGGATAAAAGACTTTGAAAATGATTTTTGTGAAAATCAAATGCAAGATCTTTTTATTACTACAGAAATGATTAAAAAGCGAGTAAAAAAAGTCAAAAACTGGACATCACCTGGTAATGACCAATTGCATGGCTTCTGGCTCAAATATCTGACTAGTCTACACCCGATCATAGCCAAGCAATTTAACGAAATTTTACAAAGTGGAAATATAAGTGAATGGTTAACAACTGGCAAAACTTATCTTATCCAGAAAGATCCAGCAAAAGGTGCGACACCTGGAAACTATAGGCCTATAACATGCTTGCCAACATTATTTAAATTGTTAACTGGTATCATTGGTGATAATATTCAAGACTTTTTGGAGGCAAATAATATCCTGCCTGTAGAACAGAAAGGAAATAAACGAAATAGCAGAGGTACAAAAGATCAACTTCTAATTGATAAAATGATACTAGAAAATTGCAAGAAACGAAAAACAAACTTACATATGGTCTGGATTGACTACAAAAAGGCATTTGATTCATTGCCTCACAACTGGATCATAAAGTGTTTGGAAACAATAGGAATTAGTAAAAATTTATTACAGTATTTGTTAAAAAAACAATGAGGAAGTGGAAGACACAACTAATTGTTGGAAATGAAGAATATGGACTAGTTAACATCAAAAGGGGAATTTTTCAAGGTGATTCATTATCACCACTATTGTTCATCATTGCCATGATCCCCCTTTCAATGATTTTAAAGAAAACAAACCTTGGCTATCAAACTTCCAAAAATTCAACAAAAATTTCACACTTACTTTATATGGATGATTTGAAGCTTTATGGAAAATCAGACGCTGAAATCCAATCACTTGTTAACACTGTCCGCATCTTTAGCACTGATATCTCTATGGAATTTGGACTAGAAAAATGTGCAAGTGTGGCATTAAAAAGAGGAAAAATTTTGCACAGTGATGGAATTGAAATACCAAATGGTCAAAATATTAGAAACAATAATGATAAAGCTTACAAATACCTTGGCATTTTGCAAATGGATAATATCAAGCATGGCCAAGTTAAGAATATCATCAGTAAAGAATACGTACAAAGGGTCCGAAAGCTATTAAAAGCAAAATTAAATGGTGGGAATACTATCAAGGCCATTAACACTTGGGGAATACCAGTTATAAGATACACTGCTGGTATCATCAACTGGACTCAAGCTGAATTGGACCTTTTGGACAGAAAAACAAGAAAATTAATGACAATTCATCATTCGTTGCATCCGCGCAGTGACATTGATAGATTATACCTACCCCGTCAAACTGGAGGTAGAGGATTACTGCAAGTTAAACAAACAGTAGAAGAAGAAAAACATGCACTGGCAGATTATGTTCAAAGCAGTCAAGAACAAATGCTTATTGCAGTTACAAAACAAAATTTACTAAAAGTAAATAAAACAAAACAAGATTATCGACAAAATGTAATTAAAACAAGGATAGAAAGCTGGCAAGATAAAAAATTACATGGCCAATTTCTTAAAAACATCAAAGGAAAAGTAGATATGGATAAGACCTGGTATTGGCTTACGAATGGAACATTAAAAAAAGAAACAGAGGGCTTAATTCTAGCTGCTCAAGAACAAGCTTTACGAACAAATGCAATTAAAGCAAAAGTTGAAAAATCGTCAATGGACTCAAAGTGCAGATTGTGCAAAGAATCTGATGAAACAGTGGATCATATTCTCAGCTCATGTGGAAAAATTGCACAGACGGACTATAAGACGCGGCATAATGCAGTTGCAAAGATAATTCACTGGAACATCTGCAAAAATTATCACATTGCAACAACAAACAACTGGTGGGAACATACAGTAAACAATGTGATTGAAAATGATATCGTGAAAATACTGTGGGATTTCAGAATTCAAACAGATAAGATCTTAGCACACAATACGCCAGATTTGACAGTGATAGAAAAGAAACAGATATGGCTAATTGATATAGCCATACCTGGTGATAGTAGAGTGGAAGAAAAAGAACTGGAAAAAATCACACGGTATCAAGACCTAAAAATCGAGGTTCAACGATTATGGCACAAGCCGGCAGTGGTGGTTCCAGTGGTTATCGGCACACTGGGTGCTATACCAAAAAACCTTGGTAAGCACTTACAAGATCTAAATATTGACAAAATCTCCATCGGTCAACTCCAAAAAGCCGCACTGCTTGGATCAGCACATATTTTGCGCCGATACATTACGACATCCTAGATTCTTGGGAAGAATTCGATGCGTTTGAAGGCCAACACCAGCTAAAGAACTGGCAGCTGTGATACACATTGTTTTGTAGTGTCCTGTATAATAACAACGTCTACCTTTCAGTGGCAGGGAAGTAAAAAGCCAGAAGAAGCCAAAAGAGATAAGTTCAGTCGGATTTATTTCAAAAGTTAATTAAGTTTGTATTTTTTAATTAGCAATTTGAGCTTACATAATGTGTCGCTAAATATAGGAATTTCTCTTAAGAGATGGTAAATGGAGTCAGTCCAATTACTGTCATTCGGGGGAAATAGTAAATAGGAAGAAGTCAATGTGTTTTATTTTAAGAGGACATTCTCTTTAAGATCCATCGGTGAAAAACTAAACTACTTGGACTGACTTCAATAAAAAAAGAAATACGTTCTATCAATTTAATTAAAATTTTTGCACGATTTAAAAACTTTGCTTGCTTTGCATTTATTCACTGGACGAAATCAAGAATTTACATTAGAACTTAAACTTTAAAAAAAATAAATAAATAAATAAACTTCTTTTGCCCAGCAACAAAATGAGGTGAATTTTTTTTTTAATACCTTTTCTGTAAAAACTTATTTGTTGTTGAGTAACAAAGAAATTTTCATTCAGTAATTGATTGATATAAAAAAATATAAAATACAAAAAGCAAATAATGTACAAAGACAATTAAAATGATATCATATTATAAGTCACTTGTTTAATACGGAAAACACAACAGATGAACAATGAAGAACAAGAAACGTTTTCAAGGATGCAAATGAGTCCATTTTTTGAAGTTCCTCAATTTCTATTCACCGTTTCTTTCTATCCGTTCCACAAAAACTATTAATACCGAAAAATTTACTTCTGGTGGATCTGCAAAGAAGAATTAAAAGTCCAACAGAATGAAGTGAAATACGAAAGTCTTTGTGTGGATGATTACGTAGGGAGGTCGCACTAAAAATGTAATGTTGAAAAGGGTTCGCGAGGCTGTGAAACGCCGTTCTACAGAAATATCTTTAATTAAAGTTTGGAAATAAACGTACATTTAAAAATAAGTCATGCAATAAACAAATAACACCTAAACAAATGATTTCAATATTTTCAAAGATGCGGCACTTATTTCTGTTATATCGAAATTTTAACAAAACTACAAACGGTACAACAATGTAAGTTGGATTAGGAAACCCTCTGGTGTCATTAAGAGTAACTTTCACTTATAAATATTAAAATGGGGAATGCTAAGATTCCACTACAAACTTTCCTGTGACTAGACTAAATCCTTTGTGTAGGTGGAAGTGATTCAATTACTGATTCTACCTCTTGGAATTTAGGTGAATTTCCCCAGAGATAACGGAAATGATACTTTCCTGTGTTCTAATTTCTTACAAATTCTTTCATAAACTAATTTGAATGGATGAATTCTTGCGCTTGTTAGCACGAGCAGCCAACGCACCCACAGCTAACGAGCCTAAGCTCCAATCGATACAGCGCTCCCACTTTTTCTCTGGGGCTCCACATACAAGGTTTATCATTAACAGCATCGATTGCATTTGTTACCTAAAAAAAACACTATCTACACACATTTTTAACAAGTAAAAACACTGACGGGAAAAAACGGGATGGATCTTCCCGTCTGATAAAACTGAAGAAATAAACTTTACAACCTTAAAAAAAAAAAAAATAATGCCTTTGTAATCAATAGTAGCATTCATACAATTGTTATCAAGGCTTACAAATGTGGATCTCTTTACAAACATCTTTTATCCACCATTGCACTTTCCAACGCCAAAATCGGTGAACCCTCACTTCGACCCACTTTAAATCGTTTTTGGAGGAACCACAGTGAAACCAATTTACGCAATTTAAAATGGCCCACGCCCTGCTGTGCTCATCAAAATTGAGATAAGAAAAGTTTGTCAACATAGAAGCAATTTAAAATTAACTATTTGGCTTAATACCACATGTATTGTGTTTCCTCTTTTTGACGTTTCCTTCAAACTCAAAAATTGACACAAGGACAGGATTATCATCAAATAATTCCGATTTTTAAATTTGTTCGTTTGCGATTGATTATCCCTAACATGGCAGAAGTTTATTTTCGTTTACTGATTACAATACAGTAATGAGGAAGTAACAATTTGTAATCCTATTTACTGCAGTACCTTTAGTCAAGGAATGTCTAAGGACCTTCTTCAAGTGGGATTTGCAATGAATTGAATTAAGCCGATTCGGGTCCTATGGTTGTAACTTCTGTTTTCTGGAATCTTCTGGTTTTTGTGGATTCATGATAGATTTCACTAATACCATCACTCATCCAGAAGAAGATACGGAAAAACAGTTTAAAAATTCAAAATCCATCACAGAAACCGAAAGTGAGAATTACAATTCTTATTCGATAGACAAATGCTTTAACAGAGGAAAATCTTAGCATTTGCAATTATCTCGTGGTCGAACAGAACATAACTGAAAGGAGATAGAACATACTGAATTTCTGTAAGAAAAAAGAAAAAAAAGAAAAAAAAAGTTCACTGTTTCTTTATTTCATAAGAATCAGCAATAACTACAATCCATGTAACAGTTTCTCTATAATAAATTGTAATGTCCACAACGGTTAGCGTTGTACTCGAATAACATTTGTAGTTATTCGAAGTATTGCTAACCGTTGTGGACATTACTATTTAGTATCTTGGCGATTGTTTTAGTACTTAAAATCATCTATGAAAAATCATAGAATTGATAAACACTGCGTTTAAAACTAGGACACCCACTTCTTGCAATGAATATCACTTTTAATGGACAAAAACGAGGCAATGTAAAGTAGAAGCACAAATAAAAAACAATTCAAGAAAAACTTATAGAATTCTAGTAACAATTAGATAACTGTCAATATATGAATTCCAATCCTTATTCTTAACTTGTCAGATAATTAACAAGAAGCTCCTAAATGACTTTGTAGTTTATTTTCTTAAGTTATGGTCAAATTGACGGAGAAAGTACTTTACACGTTCTTTAATTTTCATAATCCTTTTACCCTGATCATAATCTGACGGGAGATCACTGCGTGACATAATCTATTCCTGCACAGTGGCGCAGGATGAAGGTGGAGATGGTGGGAGCTAAGCATGTCCTTATTCAGATGTAGGCCTATTTAAAAATAAATTGTTTCAAAGATCCTTTCAAAAATAATAAGACACAGACACATCAGTGCTTTTAGTATTTTTCATTCTTTCTTTCTTGTCTTTTTCTTTATTTTTGGGTTCGGGGGCGAGGGAGCGCCTGCATCATCTTCACGCTTTTTACAGAAAACCGATAATTCACAGGAAGACAACTGTCACCTACACAATGCTGTTCGATATTTGTGTAAGAAAGTCAATTCATAACCAATCATCGGAATTCGAACTCAAGAGGGAAAAAAAATGACGAGCAATTGAAAACTGAAACAATACTTATATCACCACTAGAATTACAGCCAGAAATGAATTCAAGGAAATAAAGGATCTGGAGGGAAAAATGTGTTTGGGCCTGTAAGCAGTAAAAACCATAAATCCACATTCAAAAAAAGGATTTGTTTTTAAGAAACTAACCTTGTTTAACAGTGACTTCAGAGGAAAAAGCTTCCAATCTTTTAAACTTCACTACTTGAACCCAGTTCACAATAACTTAAACTTTTCTCTTGATCGTTTTGTGTCTTAAACAAAGTGACACTAAACCTCTTCTGTGCATCGCAACAAAGCAAGAGTCAATGCAACCGAATCATCAACAACAGAAGCTAATGTCTCTTGAAAGTCAATCAAAACGACCATTATATACAATTTTCGTGGATCCAATCAGCAATTAACATTATGTAAGTTCCGCTTATGATTGCCCTCCTTGACTTCTAAGATTCCAAATAAGATAGTAAGGATGGAAATGAGTACATACAGTGTTCTGAGTAAGTAATCGTTACAGTCTGATAAAAACTGATAAGACAATCTTTTTTCAATTAAAATTAGCTAACATAAAATTCAGAAGTGTAAAGCAACCGAACTGCTGGAACACTGTAAAACATTAGGTTTAAAATAATGAAAAAGGTAATTATTCACAAATAAGCTTAAATAAATACTTACAATATTGGAAAGTTGTACCAATTCATAATCATAATTTATTTCGGAATTTTCGCTGTTTCAGAAACAGCTTCTTCAGACAATATTTATTGTAATTTGAAAATTTACTTTGCTACCTTCTAAAGAAGCTGTTTCTGACACAGCGAAAATTTACAAACTAAATTATGATTATATCACTATTACAATTTTTCATGCACTTTTCTTGTTGCCATTAAAAGGATGAAGCTCAAAAATTCTTAACATGCGATAAAAATAAAAACTATATTCAATAAAAACGACCGGTTTCCGTATCGAGAGGGATTTTTATCAAGCATTAATTCTTGATAAAGGTCCCTCTCGGGACGGAAACCGGTCGTTTTTATTGTATATTGTTTTTATTTTTATCGCACATAAAGCATATTTAAGCAAATGATGGGCTTCATCCTTTTAATGACATTTATGATTATATGTTTGATAGAATAATTTGGATGTTCACTTATGGAATCAGATACATTATAATTGTATAAAACAATCAAATGAAGTAGGTTTCCGAGGAGACAGCTCTTTTGTCTTGGTTTTTGATTGAGAATCGCCATCAAAAATACGAGATTTCACTTATATTTCAGCGCCTCATCTTCTTCACACTGCGAAATAAACAAAGAAAGTGAAAAGTAGAGGCAGAAATACAATGAGAAGATAGAATGGAGGTTCATTACTTGTTCGATGGCTGAAATGAAAACCCGACAGAGCTGATCTAAATCGAAACAGGACAGGACTAAGCCATTGTTTCCCCACAAAACCACACACACACGGAGTCAAAATATCTCCGCGGCTATGAACTGCTATTGATCCAACCACTGACTGCACTTTGCAAAAAAATCGAAAGTCTTTTTGATTTCCTTACCTCGTATTTTAATAATGACGAAGATAATGTCGGAAAGAATTCATTATTAGCCCTAAAGCTTTCAAAAAAAAAAGAAAAAAGAAAGAAACAGAATAATACCTGGTTCCAAGAACAGTTTTATTAGTGCGTGACAAAAACAGTTTAGTTTAAGATGACTTTTTAAAAATATTCGAAATCGAGGGATAGCTTTTACGAAATTTCAGTTGAGTTCTAATCATATCTTCATTTATTACCACTTCCATTTATTACATTACGAATTCTTTCACTTGTAAAATGGTGCTGTCCCAGAGGAAGAGAAAGATCAGTAAGTTACTGGTGACATCTTTTTATCCTATTATTTTAAACGGAATTTATTATTAAATTAATCAGAAAGCTTCCACAAACAAATGTAAACTGGAATGAACTGAAGTACCATGGAATTGTCTCGTTTTGGTTACTGTTAATAATCATTATTTCTTTAATAAAAATATAAAAGTAAATTGTCCCGAATTCAGATACAACTGAAAAGCTAAAAATATTCAAGACAAAAAAAAAAAAAACCCAACCTTTAAAACTGATTTTAAAATTTAAGTTTTATTCGATACCGTGATTCCATTTTGAAATTTTTTATATTTATGAAAGCAACTTATTTCTTTCACTTATAAGTTTAATATGTACTTGTTCTCATAACATTTATATACTGACACTCTACAGTTAATATATTGCACTTCGCAACTGACTAAAAAAATATCAATTTACAGTATCTATAAATATTTTCCTACAGATGTAGTTTATAAGAGCAGAGACAAAAAACAAAGAAAAAGAGATTGAAGAGAAATATAATCACGCCTTGGGTTTATTCTGACATAACAGGAATAGCTTTTGCAAAGTTGAAATTTTAAAATACAACCATACACCAACAAACAAAATAAACCATATAAATATCATCTCTGTAAATAAAAAACAAGTTTTTTTTTTTTCTTTAAGGGTACAATGTCATTCAACAGTCACGCAGATAATAAATACATCGACGTTCATAGTTTCCATCCCACTGTCATCTCCATTAGGGAAAATTCTACTGATACAAGTATTTTACTACAAAATAACGTTTTAGCTTCATTTCGTAGTTCCTTCTTTTTATTTTCAATTTGCTAAGATATTAGTACGGTTTTAGGGATTCGGGAGGAGTGTTAAGAATAAAAATAAATATTAATTTTAAGTTAGATCCGTAAAAGAATTAAGGGAATGGGGTCGAGCAGTTTTAGCGTGACAATCTTATTAAGTAATAAGAAATTTCGAATTTGCAGAGAAGACTTGGAAATCTCTTTACAAAAAAGGACTTATTCATAAACCAACAGCGCTCAGAAAAATATTTTTTATGGATTTTTGTTGATGTTTCTTCCGATTTCCAGTTTTGTAGAAAATATTTTATGTTTTTGGAAAACAGTGAAAAAATTAATGTTGCTGATACGAAACAATAAGCTTTCCACAAAAACGTTCGAATTCAATGGATTACGGGTAGAACAAAAGAAGATAAATAATTTTGAACCATCTGCAAATTGACCATAAAAAAGGAAGGCACAACTGGACAAAAACTTTTATAAAAACTGCACTTCTTTCTTCCTTTTTTTTTACGTGAATCGAAAGCGGTAATTTTCGCTGAGGAAAAAGAACTCGACAGCTGTAAATCACACGAAAAGAAACAGATAGCAACGCCAAAGTCAATTAGCGCTCGTGGAAATCATCCAGAGCGATTCCCCCCACCCGCGATATCATTAGGAGACTGTCTATTTCTAATAAAAACATGCTTTAATAAACTTCCCTAATTTTTTTTTTTTCTTTTTGGTTATTAACTTACAATTAGCGGTGTTGCATCGCTGGAAGTGATGATTCCTCTCCGGCCTTCGCTTCGGAAACAACATTTGAAAATTGCCCTTTACCATCGGAACTCCCTTGCGAGAGTAATTCATTCACAACTAAATCAGATGCCTCTATTGCGACGACGACGGCACTGTTGGTGGGTGTGTGTAGGTGGCGCGCCTGGGCCGAGGCTAGCGAGCGTTGCCAGATGTAGTTGAGTCTCCCTCAATGAGTGATGCTTGGTGCTCATCGGTGAGAGCCGATGGCTGGTGCTCGGAGCGGACGGCGCCCGTTCCGCCGTAAATCTGTGCGCCATGCAACGTGATGCGTCCGCGTCGGACGACGAGGAGCCGCCATCGCCACCGCCGGCCGCTGCCGCCGCCAACGGGACCTGGGGCCTCGACCAGTGGAACGCCACCGACCCGCCACTGCTGCTGACCGACGACGAAACCCAACATAACTGGTGGTTCCTGCTCGTGTTGTGCTTTGTGGTGGCGGGGGTGTTGGGCAACGTTCTCGTGTGTCTGGCGATCTGTCTGGAAAGGAGGCTGCAGAATCTTACCAACTACTTTCTGCTGTCACTAGCGGTGGCCGATCTGCTCGTGTCGCTCGTCGTCATGCCTTTCGGAATAGTCACCGGATTTCTAGGTAATACTCCAAGAGGAGTCCAAAAACCATTCAAACTTATTCCTTTCCCCCACCCTCACTTCTATTAATCTCCTCCATTCATCTCTTTTGTTACCAAAAATGAAGAAAACAAAAACATAAATCAATTTCCTCAGTTCTAATAATTCACAGCAACCATATTTCTTCGCAATCGGTTTTTTTCCCCAAACTATTTTTCAACTTGTAACGATAATATTTAATGTAGGCGTCATTTCATTTTTATGGACTGAACCAAAGTGAAAAGTACTTTTCATCCAATCGTGTCGTCAATTCTCTTGTATTTAATGTCTATGAAGATAAAACATTATTTTCCTCGTTTAAGGTATAGGATATGAAACCGCGGCCGATGACAACCAATGTCCTAAGTGCAGCAAATGCACTGACATTTTAACTTCCCCTATTTCCTGATGATAGCACTGACATTTTAACTTCCCCTATTTCCTGATGATAGATCGGTTGAACCGTCTTTTAAACTGTCCACCGCTCTATTCTATCCCTCCCAACCCATTCAGGCAATAAATTTGAACAACTCGTGCTCCCACTTAACTTTAAAGATAGAATACAAATCAGAAATTAACAAGTTTTAAATTAACACAAATTCCAAAGCTGTCCGGTCTGACAGACAGAGCCACAGACGAACTGCGTTTACCTTTCTTTTTTAATTTTTGCTAATAACTGTTATTTTTTTTCCTTTCATAAATTAAGGAATTTAAGAAAATATCACTCAATATACAGTTTAAGCATTAAAACAAACTTTCCATCTCATTAGAAGAATATTTTCTATTTCACTTCTATTTATGCAACAGATGCCTGTTGTCATTTCTTGGCTGTGACATCAAAAGGCAGTTGGTAAATAGGGAAGAAAAAAGGAACAGCTGCCAAAGATGCCAATATAATTACACACATAGATAATGAGCAAACAAAGCTCTCTCTCCCTTTGATTCACCCCATTTCTAATTCCAATAGGTTAGAAAATCCTACAAAAACTAAATATCCTAACTTTAGGTAATCTTTAAATTTATGAAAGTTAAACTGAATTTTATTGAAGTATTCAAATAAAGCGAATCACATTTGGCAAATAATCGTTTCGACTTCCGCTTGGCCATTTACTTTTCCTTGTCACACATTTAGAGATTTTTAACACTAAAAAGTTAAAAAGTAAACACACGAGCAAGTACAGGAAAATGGATGCATTATAAAAAAAAAAAAAAAAAACAACTACCGCGCTAAAAATAAAACCGATACATTGGAAGACAGACGCTATCTGTCAAGGTGGCGTCCATTAATTACATGAGGTGTTTTTTAAAAAATTTGTACCCCCCCCCTCTCCTCCTTGGTGAGATTTGGTAAGATTTGGTGGGACCCCCCCCCCTTACGTGAGATTTTAAAACATCT
>JAFIDM010003189.1:7833707-7925105 GCA_023159025.1 Thereuonema tuberculata | reverse complement strand
CCCCCCCCCCTTTAAATGAGATTTTGCCGGACCCCTCCCCCATTTTTAGCTTACATTATTAATGGACGCCCCCTCAAGTTGTAAGAAATTATTTAAAATTCAATCCATTTGTAATTTTCTCTTATCTTATTTTGAACTTTATTAAAAAACAATTTCATAAACTTACGATCAAAACCTGAAAAATAATAAATTATATTTATTACTAAAAAAAAAATAAATAAATAAATAAATAAAAAAAAAATAGAATAAATAAATACAATATGTAACTGTGGTTGGCCTTCATAGCTGATAAGTACTGGAACAGCTTAAGATAGAACTGAAGTCCCTTTAAAATCCAAATCTCATTTGTATCTTTTTATAAGTAATAATTATTTATCTCATTTAGTGTATTTTTAAAATTTTATAATCGATTTTTAAAATAAGTCTGTGGATGCTTTGCATTAAACAGAATGGTTTGTTACCAGTTCGTTGTTTGACAAGATTTGGAAAAACTTTCAGTCGTAAACTGTAGTCGTGAATAATTAATACAACGATGTTCTTTTCAGGTAGTTTTTTTAAAGATCTACTGTAAATACCTGAAAATAAACGTGACATTACGATCTCGTACAGATTTGATATATTAGAAATAGTACAAGATAGATCTTCGCGGGCCAATTAGAATAACTCTGTTATATTCTTTAGCAACAATGTGGACGCTTCAATACTGAGAAATTGACACTTATCATTCGTCCGCCTGCTTTAATAAAAATGAATTACTTAGTTTAATAAAGATAAATATATATTCAACTTTTTTTTGAAAATTATAATTTTATTTTAATCTTTGTTAGTGAATTCTTCTCATCAATATCTGTCATTAAATCCCGAAAAGTCTTAATATTACTAAAAAACCTATAAATGCACAAATATGTTAGAATTTTTCATATTACATCAATGCACATTAAACCTTCTTTATTACTAAATAACGTTTGTTAATAACTAAGATTTTGTACGTATTCCCTGAAGGTCAAAGAGGAACAAACCCAAAGTCACATCTCAAAGAAACTAAGCCAGTTACAGACACTTGAATGAAACTGAGAATTTCGTTTTTATTATTTTCTCAAGATTTTTCTTTAGTTAGTGCTTGTAGTGGAACCGGTCTTTCTCTTGGTGTAGATTTTCGTTACATTCAAAGGCGGATGTTCTTTTTCCTTCGTGACATTTTTCTCTTTAATAACCTTCATTTAGAAGTCTCAACTGATCGCTCGCAATTAGAACAATTCCACCAAAAAAACAAAAAAGAACTATCAGAGCTGTCGTTCCAAAATCGATACAATAATTGCATTGTCACCAACACGGAGATTGGCTGCCCCACCGCCTCCACATCTGATGAATGGGCAAATTAATTTCGAACCCTCCGTTGTTCTAACTTCCATTTAAACATATAATATTGAAAATGCCATTACATTCCATCAAGACAAGCGGATCAACAATGGAGAGGTCAGTTACACCAATTCAAATAGGCTCGCTCACATTGTCTGTATATTCTAGACTCAGTTTCAGACTTTTTAGCTTTCTTCAGATAGGATACTGAGTTTTTATTATCGTAAGCTTAAATTTATTTGATTTTAGCCAAAGATTCAACTTCTCAAATCGTCAAAAAGAAAGAAAATGTAGCATGACTTCCAAATGTTTTTCAAGATTCGTAATGTAGGCGTAATAAGGATTTTGAAACGTGACGGGTTAGGAGAATCGTAGTCGTTCAACCAAAATTAAAAACAAAAATAAAAATAGCGTATCCTATTCCGGATTGGGGGAGTTGGGTTTACAGACAAACCGATATACTTTCCAACCAAAAAAAAACAACCCCCAAATCCTGCATTTTCGGATGGAATGGATGGATTTTAACCCCTTCCACCCTCCACTCCCACTCCATATGTCACTGATTCTTATCTATAGTCTATCTCAACGTTGTTCTAAGTTACCTACAGAAACGCTGTAATATAACGTTAAAATACCCACAAAACCAATTCTCATTGAATAGAAAAATTCTCGCTTTAAATTAATTTCGTTCTAAATACTTTACGACTTATTAAGAATCTAGAAATATTATTATTCTATTATCTAGAAATAATTCGCGCTTCCCTGAAATTTCGGTTAAAACGATATTCGATAAAAACAAATTTTACTACACAACTGTTGTGTTTATAAAACCAATTTCAATAATTTCCCAATTATTTTTAATTATTGAAATAGTGAAATAAGAAATATATTTAACAATAAACAATATTAATAGATTTCTAAGTCTAAAATCAGTTTCAAATCTAGTTTTATAGAAAAATATTAGTCTTTAATATGAAACTATGGATAAAATGAAGATTTTAAATATTTCAACTATAAATCAATAAAAGATGGAAATAATATTATAGTTTTGTAAACGTTGGTTTAACTATATGCATGTGGAACAGCGATATTTTCTTAACATCATTAGTAATATATAAAAAAATTGTTCCTTGTGAAAAACAAATAAACAAATAATAATAATAATAATAATAATAATAATAATAATAATAGTCTTGATAAAGGACAGATATCAGATAGTTGATTTGGCCATTTGATTATCTGACTATAATTTCACTTCCTACCTTGTTGTTCTGTTATAAACTTCTTCACTGTTGCATAATGAACGGTAGTTGAATGAGGAATTTGTTTTCGTGTTCATTGCCACAACATCCAATTGCAACTTCGCAAATGGAAGTGGTTTGGTTAGAATTGAAATTAGCGGAATTAAGAAAGCCAGTCGGTGTCTTTTAGCAACTCCGTTAATGTCGTTCCAAGGTCTTTCCAATGACTAATCATCGAAGTCAAGTGACCTGGTAAAAACTCTTACAATTGATTATCAATATTTTTGCATAATTTTAATTACAAAACAACATTAGATCAAAATATCAGTAAACGCTCACTTTCTGTTCGATCAAAACTGGATACTTTTTTAAAATTTAGTTTAACTTTAGTTTTAGTTTAATAATTGATTTTCTTATTGTTATTATTCTAAAATAAGACAAAACAAAAACTTTATTATAAATTTTGATTTCAACATATAACTGTAAAAAATTGAATCAACTTAGTTTATTTATTTATGAACAAACTAAAAAAAATTAAATAAATAATCGTAAATTACTAAACAATATTTTTTTTTTAATATATCGGAAGCGCAGTGGTGCCTCAAAGAAAAAACACACAAATATAAACTCAGTTGTTCCAGGATGTCACTTGTAAATAATTTGGTCTCACCCCTTGTTAATATTTTTTTAATTTTACCAATTGTTTAGAAACCACTGTGTTATGTGACACTCAAAAAAGGGCTTGACGGTTTTCAATTTAGGATTTTATAGAATAGCGATGAAGTTATTTCATTTCCATCGAATCTTAAAACGGAAAGAAAGTTCGTATTAACCTTTTAGATATTCTTCTAAGTGTTGATGAGGCACATGTGAGACGCAGTTGGATGAAATCTGTACATTTCGAAAACGTTGAAACGTTACTCTATGACACAAAATTCTTTATGAAGGATATTTCTGGTGTGTGTCCGATTCGTCGCACTACTTGTAATTAAAGTTTTTCTTTTCGTAAAGAAGGAAAAACAAAACAAAACAAAAAAAACCTCACCGCTGTGGGTGGGGTCCAGGTGTTGTCGTTATTTATGGTTCAGCTGTTCTTAACACGTGTTCGCCTTTTTAGCGCCTCACTGATTTATTTGTTAGAAAGAAACCAATTGCAGCTGATTCCTTAATAGATACGTCCCTCATCCATCAGCCGATTGCCATTTGTTTCTGCCCAACAATCACAGTCGCGTTTTACAACAGACCGGGATGTCCAATAACGATCCCTGTAATAAGTCTTGCTCCCCATGTCCGTTAACTTCATCTGAAAAGTAGAAATGCAATACATCTGAAAACACGGCCTTGGAGATGATGGCTGCTTTCTATTTCCAATGCGTCAAATAATTATGTTCCAACATAAATAATAATGGTTTCCAATAATAATAATAATACTTTACAGCGCTCTATATAACAAACTATAAAATTCCAAAGTTTTATATTAATCAGAATTTTGTTTATGTTCAATGATTCGTGTACTTAACGGAATTTGCAGCAAACGCTGAGTCATTCCAATTATGTCATCAAAACATACTTAATTATATCTTTTTGTTTAATAACATTTCTCAATTGAAGTGAAAAACGTCTCCAACTCACATGGTTGTGCATAGAGAGAAGCTTAAGAGAACCTTCTCTTAAAGGCACTCTACGTCAAGTGTTATTTATAAGTTAATAAAAATTAGGGAAATTCTTGGAAAAATTAAAAATGAATTCAATATCGTAGAATAATAATAATAATAATATTATTACAGAATTTTTAGCCTTACTAGTTCCACATGACACGTGCTAACACAAAGCACAAAATCTCCGATTTTATCGACCTTTTATTAATTTTATATTTTCTTTCCATGAGATCAATGAAAATTCATTGCAATGTTTTTGGGATCTAATGGAAACAAACCAACATTATCTTAACTACAGACATCTAGAACGAACTGGATGTATTACATTTTCAATGTAGGACACAATTTCTCAAAACTTTAAAAATATTACAATAAATGCAACCAATAAATCAAAATAAAAAGTGATGTCGGTTCAATATCAAATCTAACATTTCAATTATTTACTCTCGCGTTAGCAGTGTAATTAGAAACTAATCAGTCTCTACTTCCTGTTGGATTTATTTTTTTTTAGAGCGTTTAGTAAGTTTTTTTTTTTTTTTAATATAGTTGTTGTTTGAACGGGCGCGTGTGAATCTCAATGAAAGGGTGATTCACATCGTGGGTGTTATCGCTGACCTTGAAGTTCTTCGCTCAACGTCCAGTTATTAAGAAAACATCATAAAACTTAATTTTCCTTATCAATTTACAGTAGAAAAACAAGAAATCCTCAAAGATTCACGAAAAGATTAAACTTTTGAATATTTAAATTAGTTTTCTGTTTACCTGTAGAGATAATTACAGAAATTTCTTTAAATATAATTTATTTAAAATTAACATCATTATTCAATACATTTACTTTATTAAGGAAACGTACTGAATAAAAAGGAAGGAGAAATTCATAATTATCTATTCTACTTGAATTAATAACATGATAAATTATTAATACATGATTTATTGAATTATTAATAGAAACTGTGTTTTAAGAAAATTTCGTATCTATTTTCTTGCAATAAAAATGAAAACAGATTACCTTGTTATGGCTCGTAAAAATAACAATGTTATGTTGTTAGTTTTCTTTTTTTAAATGTTGTTCTATCGTTCTATTTTAGTTCTGTACATTCAGGCAACGAAAACTACTGATCCCAGTTAACGATTTATCTTCTTTACGGATCAAGAAGATTTTTTTTCAACAAGTTTTTACAAAGGCCTCCTTCGCCTCCAAACAACGCGAGGATCCACTGTATCATCTTTTCTTCTGTTTCATCGTTCAATTGTGTTTTTGTATCTCGTCTACTCGTGTCGCAATCTTTAGACAACTAATTTACGAGTGGATTAAATTGACTTATCCCTATTTGCAGTGCGCAACAGAAGCAAACGATATCCTTTTGTGTGCGTGTCCGTGTGTGAAGGTTCAATTCACTGATGTACCTGTTTGGAATGACGTCGCCTTGAATTTCCACTTGTCTCGTGGAAGGATGTTCATTGTAATGATAGACCTTTTTGTGAATTGATAGCTTCTATCCCCATCTACCGTTTCCCAATTCATGAATTCTAAAGGAATGAAGGAAACAGTATTTCGAATTTATATGGTGGCTTGAAAATTCAAATAATAATAATAAAAAAGGATGTAAATAAAATTCCTAAATTGTTTTAATTTTCAAACTTAATTAACCGAAGAGAAAGCCGAAAATTCTGGGGTTTTTAGAAAGTAAAGTCATTAAACAAAAAAAACAAAAAAAAAAAGAAAAGTTGTGACATTCGACTGATATCAAAACTAAAGAAGTGGCAGATGGCGGAGAAACAATAGAAAGCCATCTATTAACCACCCACTTACTCAACACCTTTCTAGTAATTAAAGTGAACTCAACCATCGCAGCCAAAAATCGATCCCACCGACCTTTTCTACTTCGATGACCTCGAAGTAATAAATTGACTCCAGTTATTCAAAGGAACCCTCGCTAATAACACCTTCCCACCCCTAACATCAAAACAAACTCGCCCTCTTTCCCCAAAACAATCTTTCCAAAGTTATTTTTAAGTGGTTATTCTCGAAGGCACATTTACCCGGACGTGAAAGGAGTCCTAAGAAAATACAGGCTTCGACAAATAAAGAAAAAAAAAAAAAAAATGGATGGAAAACAAACCCCCGTCAGTGCACTTCAGCAACTGCTTCAACTTTTTTTTTTTTTTTGCTTTTCTTTTTTAACATGTAATTGTATTGGAATGAGTCCAAGTGAGAGTCTGTGTTGAAGGCTAATCACAATCAAATATGTTTACTCAAAGGTCATTGAAAAACAACGAGTTTTTATGGACCATCAAAATACGGACCAATTGGATAGAACAACAGGTGCGATACTAACAATAATTAATAATAATTCACCAACACTGACAACCACTGGCTGCTCAATTACAATTCTACTTCCATTCCGCGAATAATAAATTCTGCTTCATTCGTCGAACAAATCCCGCGACGAAACAACCACACAAAACCAAAAAACATCTCCATGTTTGTACCGTTTCTTAATGTTGAAGTTTCCTTTCGCTCAGATACCAATTTACCCACAGGAAAACACGACTCCGTTCATTGGATCTGGTTATTTTTTACACCAATTTTACATCAACGAAAAACTCAAGCACGTGATCTTCAAAAGGAAAAGAAATACTTTTCTTTTTCGTATGTAAGTTCTTAAAATAAAGCTTTTAAAGCATCATCGGTTGACCCTATTTATTTCTGAGTGCTTTAAAATTGGTTTCGTAGCTTATTTCAATGTTTCGAATGTCGTTGTGTTTATTAGAATCTGTTTTTAAAATCATTAAAACAGTTACGATTAACTGAAGTTATGATTAACTGATTGTGGATTTAACAGACAAATCAATCAACATCTGAAAATTTAATTTCGCCAGGAATAGATTTTCCAACAGGATTTACTATTTAAAATACCTAGATCGATCAGGGAAAAAAAGTTTACAAAGCTTGTGTACGAAAAGTAAACCTTTATTGGATGAAAAGTACGTGGTACCCTTAAAGTGGCACAGTTACACTATTTTTCTACAAAGTCATCTTGACGATTGAGGCTTTTATCAGTTTTTGTCCATCCTAGCAGCATAAAAGTCAGCACCCTGATTGGCTGTTGTAGCCACTTTTTGGAATCATATTGGACTTATTCATTGCAAGTGAAACGTCGATCTAACATTTGCTCTTTTAAGGCAGGGAAGAGATGAAAATCACTGGGAGTCGCCATTTTGAAAAGACAGCGCGCACCTCTAAAGACACACACACACGAGAAAGGTCTCACAGTATCTCTATCGGATGTTTCAACAACCCGCCGTCATTGAGACAAACTCAGATTTCATTTCTAGCGGTTGTACAATTCTTTTCTGATCGGCCCTCCTACTTCAAAATAGACAGTTAACTTCTTTTGTGTCTAGCGGAATGCAGGACAAAAAATAATTGTATTTTGTATTTTTGTTTATTTTTGGTTAGGGTTTCTTCGGGGCAAGACCCGGGATCCTTAACCTTTCGCACCTTCTTAGTCCGTCATCGGTGGAGTTTGGCTGGCTGATGAGTCCTAAAAGGACGAAACGGTCCGTCCCAGTCTCTTCCCGGTGACAGCTCAGTTCCTTCTTTTAGCGTCGTGCCTCACTTTGTTAAATTTTTTGAATTATTTAGGCACGTTACATTTCTGTTCATTTCGACAGTTATTGCTGCAATTCACTTTATTTACGGATTTCAACTGTAAATAGTTAAATAGAAATTGAAATTTTGACCGAGCTTTCCTCTTTTCTCATTTAATGAATTTTTAAATATTTTGAACTAAATTAATCTTACGATAGCTCATGATTTTCAGCCAATTACAATTTGAAACGTCGCGCCGGTTAGGCTTAAGACTCCTTCTTTAAAAATAATTTTTCTATCTAAAGTAAAATTCTAGTTTAAAGCTGTGTCTGGAAAAAAATCCTAAGAGTTGCCTTTACGATGGAAAATTCTTTCAATTCTTTCATTTTTTTTTTTTATTGAATTAACTTCCGGTTTATAGTCTGGGTTGATAGAATGTAAAGCAGAATTGATTTTCCCCACTTTTTTCAAACATTTTGCTTTGTCATTCCCCACCCCTTCCTCTTTTTTTGGGGGGATTTGATGGAAAGGTTGTGTGCTACACATAACCTTTTTCTCCATTGTTTCTTCTTCAAGTTCCTTTTATTTTCAAACTTCCTTATGTTTAAACTTTTTTTTTGTAACTGTTGTACAGTCAAAATAAGAGTTTTTGTATTGTAGAATCTGTTCTTTACATCACCATTGCATTGACGTAATTCACATTTACTACGGAGACAGTCTTGATGTAAATTCCACTTCTTTCGTTATTAGGATAAAACTCGTTGAAAGAAAGCATACATCATGGTTAGCAAAATGCAAGAATTATCTGTAAGAAGTTTTAAAAGGCGGAATGATGGACAATAAGATAGTAAAACTGAAAGAGCACGCTGTTTGTTTTGAGCATTGAGCCCAAAAAATCCCCCAACCCTGTACAGGATTTGGACTGTCCTTCGCTTTGTGTTAACGTATGTATCGACATCACAGTCTCCCTCCCGACATTATTTTTCTTCGTTGCAATAATTATCGGACGCAGAAATTAATAATGCGCTGTCATTTTTAAGGCTCCTATCCAAGTGTCGGACGTTAATGAATCAGAAATTACGGGGATTCCTGACAGGAGCGCCACGGCGCCAGACAATAAGAACACGTGTCATAAGATATAATCGGAACGCGACAATTATTGCTTCTGACAACGTGACAAGAAATCACGAGATGGAACGTGACTGTAAAGCTGCTATTGGTCCGTTGCATTAAAACAGGTTTCCTTTTCAATGAAGTCGGAAGGAGACGCAGATAGGGTTAATTAAGGTCCGTGATTGAGTTATGTAACGGCTCAGAAATATTGTAGCCAACACCGGAAGAAATGAAATTAGATAGCAAACTTCTAACAAGAGAGAAATCAAGTCTCCAACCGCTCACCATCTTAAAACATAAATTCAGATAAACTAGTAAATGGTGTAGTTTATTTATATTTAAAACTAACTTCACAAAATGTAAATTCCGAGCCGTCTTTGTGTAATATTAATAGTCGTTGACTTTGTTAAGAGCTCAAACCCTTCGGCTCAACATATATTTATCATTGGCTCAACTCTTTAACCTCCAAGGGTTTTTAAATGCAGGAGATATTAATAAGGCATTAATCATAATTGCTACCTTAATGGCTTTGTCTCTAGGAAATTCCCAAGTCAACTGACTATTTTAAATTAGAGAAATCACTAAGGCATTCTGCAGAGCACAAACCTCTAGATGTAATGAATAAAAGGCATTTTTGACATTTTCCGTTGTTGTCGAATTCTTTCTTAGAGGTATTCTTAATGAGCATGGTTGCTAGGAAGCAACAGCGCGCGCTTATTTCATTCTTAAGCAATTAATGTTGGCATTGTTGGAGGGTTTTTTTTTTTTTATCGAGACGTCATGTCTTGGATGTGTCTAGACAGCCCGTTTCTGTAGACCAGTTTGAGACAGTGAGACAGGCTTTGTTTCGCCTACATCATCAAAGGATTTTAATTAGCAATGTTTGTTCTTGCGTCATCATAATGAGAGAAAGTATACGTCATTATTTGCCATCTAAAATTGATATCTGAGACGGACTGTCACATTCTTACAAAACACAGTTACATTGTTAAAAATGACATCTTGGTGCTTTGCTTTCTTTTCAAAAGATCTCTACAAGAATAAATAAAACGATACAGTAATTGTTGTAGGAAAAAAAAAATACTATTAATTAATAGATTAAAACATACAAAAGTATCAATTTTTTTTATTTCGAAAATTTAGTAAAACTTAATAATTTCATCAGAAAAGTTGTAATGTTTAAAAAAAATATCTATTTAGCTTTTCAATAAATCTTTTCTTTCTTTAGAAATTGTACAAATATGCAAAAATAGGTAAAATATTATTCATGACAGGCTCAGACAGTGTAGTTCTTCAAGTTATTTTAACAAAATTCCTTATTTTTTTGCTTGAAGTCATTCGAAATCCATAAAAGTTGAATTTATTATCTGAAGTGACAAGCGTTCCCCGTCGCACGTGAGCGCGTGCTTAAAAAAAGCCCGATCGCTGTCATTGCGTAAATGACATCGTTTAAATGACGCCAAAAAAAAAAAAAAATCCTCAAAATTGTGAATATGGATTTCTTTTGGGCCAAAGAGTGTAGACTAAAATGGCGAAAATAGAACCTCACTGAAAACAGAACAAAGTGAATGTCATTCAGGAAATGAGGCAGTTAAGATAAGATTACCAAAGAATAATTACAAGAAGATTACAAACATAGTGTTAATTGGTATTTCATGAAGCTGTTGATCATTGGTGATTGCTCAAATTATACTTCTAATTGCACTGCGGTCACATGATACCTCTTTCGTCACCACTTCATTTATCCTCGCCGGACAGATAAAAGCGACAGAGTGTACGTCTACCCTTCCTTCCTCTCTGTATCACTCAAGTTCAATGGATTCTGGTCGCAGGCTTTTAACACCTTTTTAAATTCGCCCATCCGGATCAAATTCAAAATAAACACAAAATACACTCTTGCATATGAAGGGGATAAAAAAAAGTTTATCCAAAAAAACTGACAACCTCAATCAAAAATTAAGCCATTAAAAATAGCTCCCCACTGATTATGTTACGAAAATGGACGTGCATGGAAATAGTCCTTGATCCTATCAATTCCTTACCATTACCTTAACATTAGTAGAATTAACAGAATCTGTTGAAATAATGATAAAGATAATATTTTCTTGCTTGGCTTTGTAAGATTTTTCTTTATTTTTACAGTATTTTCACGACCATACATTCATTGCTAGTCTTGTTGATCTGAGCTAATTTGATGAATGTACAGTTGAATCTCGATAATCCGACATTTGACAGTCCGATACGCTCGTTAGTCCGAAGCCGCGTCGGATGATGTCACTGCGCTTGCTGCAGACATCTCCCGTCTGCCCCGTGACTCACAACAGTTTCAGTTTAATTGTTCAGTTTTAAAAAATCAACCTTTGGTAATCCGCCATTTCTGATAATCCGACACACCCTCGGTCCTGTAACTGTCGGATTATCGCGATTTAATTGTATATCGCCAAATATATATAATTTTTTTTTTTTATTTTGATACATTTGTGTACAATCTTATTATTTCAAGTATTTCATTGTTGTTGAATTTCTAGCAGATTGAATTTCAATTGCTTTTTTACACAAGTAGCGATTGGGCAAAAATTTACTTGACTGCAATTTATTATTTTACTGATTAAATTTTTGTTTAAAATTTGAAAACTGGTCTGTCTTTAAAATAATAAGAACGAAACCTAAATTTCGTGTGTACTTTTCTTTAGTTTTAAATTTAAGCTTTTTGTTATTAATTATAGAAACAGGATGTAGAAGTTCTGGTAGTTTCAGGCGGTGCAATCAATGTAACCTTTCCTTTTAATATCAAAATTCCAACTGTATTTTTTTTTCCTATCTAGAAAAAGTAAACACAACTTTCGTAAAATCATAAATTTTAATATTATGTAAATTAGTTAACTCGATAAAGTTCAACTGTAGATATTTCAATAATTTCCTCATTAAACATTGATGTTTTTAATTAACTTGCCTCCAGAAATATAACGATCTATTCGATTTGAATCAATACAAAATGAATCTTAATATCATCCTATTAATACTGCAGCGCCACAAATAACAATTGAACATCGACGAGTATTTATTTAGTTAATGTTTTAATCTTATATGTGCACGTTTCTATTTTTCATTTATCGACGAATATTTTTGATTGCTTTGGGGAATTACAATAAATCGCATTGGTTCTCCAGGCAAACGTTTCGTACATTTCAAATTTGTTTCTATATTTTGTTTCCGAACGATGAGAATTTTTATTTGTAACTATTTCCTTACTATGAAATAAAAATCATCAAAAACTCGTTTATTTAAAAAAAAAAAAAAAAAAATTACATAAACATCTACATAAAACTGTTTGGTCAAATTTTTACTTCTCTCTTTTCCCTAAATTGTAATCATGTTTCAAGAAGAATTATTCAACAATTCCAAACCATAGGAAAGAACTTACTTTGGTACTTGAAATAAAAAATGTTTTTTTGCGGGTGGGCCCTTGGCAAGAAATTAGCACATGACAAATAACCCTGGAAACAATAGATTTCAACGGAAGTCTAAATACAGGAAACGCTCGATATCTCGAAAACCTTCATATGTCGAAAAATTATTTTTCCCCTTGATATTACATATTCATCTAATGCTAATTTTAATTCTTATGTCGAAGAGTTTTCACTCAAAATCTTGTTATGTTGAATATTTTTCGATGACTTTGCCGCTATTTTTCGAATAGAAAAATTTGTCTAAGAACAATTTCAAAAGAGATGTCGTCAGGCCACGATACTGGAATTTAAGAAATTCTAGCAAAGCAAGTTCATTGTATTTTACTAATTCTTAGAATATTAGAACTTTTAGAATATTATTCGGCATCTTGTCTTTTTAAGTGAATTTTTATGTTTTGGTTATGACCTTGTTATCTCGAAAACTCTCTATCTCGAATTTTTTTTAGCGTCCCTTCGACTTTGAGATATCGAATCTACTGTAACAGGTATTAATCACTTGCACAGGGTCAGTAGAATTAAAATTAATTCAATTCCCTTAAATAATGACGATTTAATTCATTTCTTTTTTAGCAAAAATGCACAACATTTATTCGACAGATATTAATGTTTAAAGCTAAACAAAGGTTTTTTTATTTCTAATTTTTATTTTATTTTTAAAAAAAAAGCCGTAAAAAAACAAAAGAAAGAAAAATAGGTCCAACACTTTAATCAAAATATTTCTTTGGGATACTTCTTGGTGTTTTCCTATTCAATTCCTTGTGTAGTTGGAACATCTTAGAAAAATTCAGCGAATATAAACAAACTCCGCGATGGTTTGAGGTAACAAGAATCCACTGAATTAAGAGACTAAAATAAACATTACATGGAAATATCGTTAACAGTGATGAGTTAAATAAGACAGAAACGGCTAATCATCGCCCAGCTTTTCATTGTTATCTCAGCTTGCTTTTGTATACTCCTCAACTCTTCTCAGAAACCTCGTAATTTATCCTTTTTGTTTTAAGGAAGATCAATTAAAAGAAAGAAGTTTCAATCAAAACAACTTCTTTTTAAGTTTAAAAATTAAAAATTCTAAGATTCTGAAAAAAAAAAAAAAAAATTATTTAAAAAAAAAAAAACCATTCATAATTGCTAAATTTTGAAACTGAACTATCTTGTTTCTATGAGGGTCAGTCAATAAGTAATGCCTCCTATTTTTTTTCTCATTTTAATTGTCAAGAAATTCAAATGCAATTACATAGCTTGTTGAAGTCGATGACTTTTCAATATAATATAATATAATATAATATAATATAATATAATATAATATAATATAATAATATAATTACTGATGACTTTTCAATATAATCTCCGTCCATTTCAACAGTTTTGATCTACCTTTTAACAAGGGCATGTATTCCAGCGTGGAAAAAGGCATGGTCTTGCTTCCTAAAACGCACGGACGTTTTCACGGCCTTCTCATCTTCAAAGTCAATCCCACGATGAGATTCCTTTAACTGCCCGAAAAGATAGAAGTCTGATGGTGCTAGGTCAGGACTGTATGGGGGATGAGGCAAGACTTCCCATCCAATTTACACAATCTCTTCAGTGGGGTGACGACTGGGTGTGTTGTCTTGCATTGTCGTGCAAAACAATATCCGCCATGGCTTTTGTTGGGCGAAGACGCTCAAGACGTGCTTTAAGCTTTTTGAGGGTTGTGACATAGTGGACAAAATTTATTGTGCATCTCTGCTCCAAAAAAACAACCATAATCACACCTTCTGCATCCCAGAACACTGTCGCCATAACTTTCCCTGGTGATCGCAGTTTTGAATTTTTTCTTCCTCAGTGAGTTCGTGTGATGACATTCCATTAACTGTCTCTTTGATTCAGATTCAAAAAAATGAATAAACGTTTCGTCTCCGGTCATAATTTTTTCCTGAAACACTTCTCCTTCCAAACGGAAGCGCTGCAAGTGTTCAGAGGCTATTGTTTTTCTTGTCTCTTTGTTCTGGTCGGTTAGTATTCTTGATACCCACCGTGAACAAACTTTCTTGTACCCCAGTTGTCGAATAATCGTCATCACACTGCCTTTCCTGAGGGAGAGAATGCGACACAATTCATCTGTTGTCACCCGGTGGTCACCACGAATGATGTCATCGACTCGCAGAATGTTGCGTGGTGTCACTGCAGTCGCCGGCATGCCGCTCCGCTTTTCATCAGCCAACAGTGTTTGCCCTTCAGCTTCATTACAGCGACGAACCCATTGTCTAACAGTGCTGACATCCACTGTTGCATCACCGTACACATTTTTCAGCCTTTCATGAATGCGAATGGGCGTTTCTCCTTCCGCATTCAAGAATTCAATCACAGAACGCTGTCTAATACGAACATCGATGTCAGCCATTTTGCAAGCGGCCACCTGTTGACTCAGGAAGTTGCTACTGCCGTGGATTGGAGAAGAAGTTTTGAGGAATTACGCCAAATTCAAATTTTTCACTTAACTAACTTATTTAAGGAAAAAAAAAATCGGTAGCATTACTTATTATTGACTGAGCCTCGTATAAATCATCTGCTTTAATAAATGCAAGGAATAAACACTGATAAAAATCTATCATATCTAAATGAAAACATTACCATCATAAACATTGTTTATATCCCAGCAGTTTTCGTAATAATGCCAATGAGTTGAGACATGAAGTTTCCTTTAAAAAAATCTTCCATTTCTAATTTGTTAACTTATTTATAATTCAAATTTCACGCTTGTGTTTTATAGTGAGGGTTCGAATTCCGATTAAGACATCAAAAATCTTCTTGCCACTCGTTCTCTGAATCCAAAACAAACTGACAAAACACAGATATCTGGATAAATAATTCAAAAACCCTTCAATCTTTGAAAATTCAAAGAACACGATAAAAGTGCTTGTAAGTGTAGACAGCAATTTTCTTTGATAAAAGTTTTTTTTTTGGACGCAAAATTAGAAGATGGGCAGAACTGCGTTCGACTTGTCGTTGAATGCTCATCAACAAATTCCGTTTGTGGTCTTTTTTTCCTTTTTTTTTTTAAAAAAAAAAGCTAAATTGGGTGCACGTAACGTCCTCTGGGTATTGATCTTTACCTTTAGCAGCCGGTCTTGAAGAAGGTAACAAAAGCAAATACGACTCCGTTGTACAACCATCAAAGAACAAACAATCCAATAAACTAATGGAGAATCTCATAGCCCTAATTCCTTCGTTATCGCTTGAGTGAATTCAAAGGGGAAGGAGAGGGGGGTTCTCGCAAATTAGCAAAAATCACATTACCCCTTTCTCGTAAATCACACGACGACGCTCCTGACAACGGAAGTAAAATCTACAGCTTCGTGTTATGAGAAAACTCCTTCCCTTCCTACTGTTTTTGTTCATACGAAATTAAAAATACATTGTTATTTCTATTACGACATTTCAAACTTACTTTCCAGAAATAAATCTACCTGTGAACACCATGATGATATTTCAATATTTACCTGCACATCTATACATAGTAGACTTCTCTGTTCTCCGCATTTATAAGACCATTTTTTTCTGTTTTCGAGGAAAGATAATAATGTGAATGAAATGCCACCGTATTTGCTTTTGTCCAATTTTCTGCCTAAAATTGTAGCTAAAACAAATGACTTTTGGTATACAGGTAGATGCTTTAAAATTAGACTTTGTTTGACACTGTCTAAAAGCATTAATTACCTTGTTGTAATAGTGTAATTGTTTTACCTTAACTCTTATTTTATATATATATATACATATATATATATATATATATATATAATGTATATTTTTTAAAATTTAACGAAATTTAATGTATCATTAAATCAAACAAAATTATTCTTAACATAAAGGTTGAGTATAAATGGAAAAAGAAAAAAAAATTACAGCAACAAAACAAGATAATTTTTTATTATTTTTAAATGATTCCGTAAGTGATTAACTGGAGTTGATATCATTCATGTATTCCTAATCACAAACAGGTTCCTTATAGAACTAAATAGATTGTGACCAACTTTCTTTCCGTGAATTTAATCTGAAAATCCCCCATTTCTTAAAAGAACAAAACAAAAAAACATTCTCTGAATTGTCATTTTCAGTCCGATTTATTATTCCTATGGACCAGTATTAGTTGGTTAATAATAAAGCGGACGTTTGCTTTTGTAAGATGTGAATTTGTTGACTTAATAGAAAGACAGAAATACGTCATTGTTATTGTTTGCCATGAAACTGACTGAAGAATTCCACGAGAACAACGTGGCTTTATGATGTTTGGTAGAGGACTCATTTTTAATACGTAACCTTGTTATTGTTTTGATCAAGTATTAATGGCTTTGTTATTGAAATCGTCTTTGAAGTATTCTTAAATACCATCTCTTTCAAGGTAGCTGCTGCTAAGCTTAATAAAGGCTTCACTTTTTAATGTTTAATAATTCATGGAGACTCAAAACAATTCTTGAAACCGTGTGAGATCTTCGCTGCAGTAACTTTCAAATGACAAGAGTGACTTTCAAATCCGTTCCGACGGGTTTCTTGAATAACAATGATAAAAAAAAAAAACAAAAAAAAAACTTTCTTGATAACTGCTGTTTCTAGAAGAATATACTGTGCAAGCCGTAAAAAGGAAATTAGTAGAACGAGATTTGCTATCGAATTTTTTAGAGCCCAATTATTGAAAACAATTATTAAAAGTAATATCATTTGTTGCAATTCAACAACAACCTCCTTAGCCACTCAACTTCTGCTTTCAAAATCACTCGCCATTTCCATTGTGTGACAAAAGGAACCATTTTCGCAACTGATTTGCTTTTGTCAAACGAAGCTTTTCAAAAGATTCGCGTCGTTTTCTGTATATGAAGTTTTCACATTTTTATAAAATAAACGCACTTTTATTTAGACGGGGAAATGATACTTTTCTTCATTTAATTTATACTGTCATCATCATCACTCTTTTCAACCATTTGCAATCTATTGAAAGATAGTAGGTTTCTGATTTCTTTCTTAACCTTCTTCCTTCTCCAATCCACTGTAATTATATTTCTTTTTCCATTTGTCAACTTCCTTTCATTCCTAAGAATCCTTTTACAATTTATCTTTCTTTTTGCTATGATGTTTTTATATATACTGTAAGTGTGCACTTTATAATATTGATTTCTTTTTCTAAATTTAAAGACACACAAAACAAAATTAGCCAGAGGCACTAAAAAGTTAAGAAATGAAACGTTGCTGTATGGTAAAATAAACTTGATTCTGTAATAATGTACAAACAGCTATTTTTCTCCTCCGATGGCGTAACAACCGAATGCAAGAACAGGCAATTTTGGAGTTCAAAACAAATTCTTTTCTCTCAAGTATCCAGTATTGTTATGTTTATCAATGCAAATACATGGAGGACGAGTAGAGGTTAGTCCTGAAAGTGTACGATATTTATTCCAAAATATTTATTCCAAAAATATGTATTAATTTAAATATACAATAAATTTCGCTTACACGTTAACAAAAAAGAAAATAAACTGTTCATTTCTTGAAAACACAATTAAGAATAAAACCACGATAGAAGAATAAATGATAATCCTAAACCATTCCTTCAGCATCCAACTGAAAGGGTTTCAATCATTTTCCAACACCTGTTGTGCGACGATTGGCTGTTTTGTGGATTATAACAGTCCAATGAATACAGCGCGTCATGTGATTCGAAAGGAAAAAACAAACAAACAAACAAACAAACAATAAACTGAAACGTTTTAGGCCCTAAGCGTCTAACTTTTTTTTTTGTAAACATATCGTAGAAAGAAAAGAAAAAAATCGGAAAAAACATTTAGTGAAATCTGCTCATTTAGCAAAAACCTGACTAATATTAGTAAAGACAACTTAATTCATACAATTACAACTTGAAGCTGTTAAAAAGCTTGGGTCATTCTAAGTGATTCCAGAATTTTAAACCAATTAATATCAACTTAAAAATTAAAATTATTTTTTTGTATTTCCATGCATAATTTCTTGCAGTTATAAGGAGTCACGTAGAACGGTTTTTGGAAATTCTCCATAGTATTTCTAGTTCGAAAAATGTTTCCATCATCATCCAAAATTCGAGAAATTGTAGAAACGTGGCGAAGTGTCCACTTTCCCCGCTATATTATTTCCTTAGCACCCATTAGAGATCTTATTACATATCTTGATTTTTGTTACAGTATTTCTCTCTTAAACATTAAGCTTTTAGAAACACCAAAAACTGGTTTATTTTTATGTTTTGGTGTTGTCTAAAAGTATGTAAAAAAATATATAAATAATTTTGGGTGTCAATTTAACGTGAATTTACAAAGACGAAGAAATCTTAATTTCAAAACAAGAATTCTGACCTGTTCAGTAATCACGGGTAACAAAGTTTTCAAAAGTTGTGATTTATTTGTAATTACGACATAAATAAATGAAAAAAGCATCCTCAGTTGGCTTTTGAAGGCGAAGCAATAGGACACGCTTCACTGGTCTGCTTTGAAGTTGGGAACTTTCATTCAAGTTTTCAAATGCTATAAATTATTGTGGTTCCATTCGTTTGGTGTAGCTTCTTATTTGTCCGCCTCTTGTTTGTTTGCTCGTACAGAAATGACACTTTCAAAACGATTACCGTCGTTCATCCAAAAAAAAAAAAAATCATACATCAAAAAAGGAAGTCAGCCGACCATCGCCAATTGCAAAAGCCCTGACAAAATAAAGGATTAACCAATTTCCGATCAACTGCCTTTTGCGGCAAAGGAGGCATCTTCAGGATTCGAAGTCAAAGCGATGCACGTTGGTGTGTGTGTGTGTGTGTGGCTCTGGCATTTTGCCCAACATTACAAAAAAAGCCCAAATGCCTTACAAACTTTATTTCGAATTTTGTAAGAAGGAAAATACAAAGAAATTACCGCTTGTTATTTTTTATCTTTTTATTTCAGTTGTTTATAGTCAGATTTACCTTAACCAAAAGATGCAAAAAATGCTGTACCACATAAAGAGTTAAATGACATTTGCTTTGTTTTGTTTTTGTAACCCCATAGAGAGGAAATATTAGAATCCCCGTGTCTGTGTCTGTGTGTAACTCTTTCCACAGCCCAAACTACAAGTCGGAACCCCATGAGCAATACTTTCGTGGATTCCCCATGGGCTGGAGATTTGGGAAAAATTCTGAATTCCGATCCCTAACACATCCGGTTTTAGGTGGCCACTGATACGCGTAAGAAATAGTGGCATAAGATACCGGCATCAGTACTGAAGTCTTATCTGTTCTGATTCGACCATGGTGAGAATGACTATGATACATTTGTCCACTACCGGTTCAATGGTGCAACAGGGTGGTTTGGTTTTGTGCTTACTGCAAAACTGAATTACCTGGTTAATCCCAACTCCCTTCGTACGAATCCAATTTCAACTAAAAATAGTTCCATTAGTAAATAAAATAAATACTAACTGTAGGACTTAAGATTCCTAAGTTCCAGAAACAATCATGGTCAGACAACTTAAAATAAATGGAGAAAGAATTAAGTCTTTAAGATGCCAATAAAAAAGTATGGGGATGTTTTGGACCCTAAAATCCTTTTAGGGAGGTTCCTATGACCAAGAGGTAGAAGGCCTTGTCATTTCTTAGAAATCGGAATCTTTCAAAATAACATTTTTTGACCCACGGAATTAGGTATCACACGTATTGAAATCTAAAATGTCGATTTCAAAATATATTCATTGAACGAGATATGAGATTATTTAAGACACCAAATCAAAATATTCTAAAGCAGGGCGCACACGATGCAGCTTTTGCTGTGCAACTCGTTGCAATTAAGTTGCACAAAAAAGGTTGCAAACGACAGTCAGGGCGCACACGATGCAACATTCTTTGCGCCGCCGTTCGGACCAGCGGGCAATCCCATAATTCATTGCGAACACGGCTTCCGAGGTGAAAAATTCAAACAAATCTAGGTTTTTCAAACGCTCTGATACATTCTGCCGCATTAAATTACTCATTTACATATAAACTGTATTTATGTGTGACAGAAACTCGCAATACTCTGATATTTATTGTGTATTCGCTATTTTCCCATCTCAAGCGAAGGAAATCTGTTTCGACGCCATGTTTCCCCCTTGAAGCGACGTCACGACTGACGTATTCCAACGCTGCACTGTGATTGGGTAATTTCCATGCAGCTTCCTTGCAGCTTGCGGAGTTGCACCGAGCAGATATCCTCGCCTTTGCAGCTTTTTCTCCATGCAACTCCGGTTGCAACTTTGCCCATGCAGCTCCAAGAACGCTCTAGGCCAAAAGTTGCACATGCAACTCAGCCCAAAGCTGCATCGTGTGCGCCCTTTAGACTGTCAAATTTAATATTATATGATCTTTACTGAAGTAAAATAAAAATCGCACTATTTTCATTCCACTATTTGTCTGTGTGTACGTGTTTGTTTCCCTCTCCCTAACATCAGAAGCACTGTGAAATCTTGAAAATCTAGATCTTGAAATTTGACATGAACATTTACGAGTCTAAGAGGTGGCACTGTTTCAGCACTCGCTAAACTGCGAGCAAAATTCCCAAACAAAAGCATCAGAAATGGAAGAGAAAAAAAAAACATTTATCACAGTTCATCAATGCAACGTAGTCATAACGAACCCATTTTGTTTGCACGTGTTATAATCTATATAACTAAAATCTTTTATTTCTCTGTATGTCTGTCTGTCCGGGGCAATTTCCTTTGAGAATGGAAAATGATGTAAATGATTTTTACAATGAAACGACCGCGACGGGAATCGAACCTGCAACCTTCTGATCCGAAGTCAGACGTCTTATCCACGGGGACTACAACTCACTTTATATTGTTATTTGACCTATGTGACCATCCCCTTCCCCCATCAATAATGGATGTATTCAACCTTATTTTTTGAATCTCAAGATTGTTTATTTATTTCCGCTCCGTCTGTTTATTTGTAATTCGAAAATGACAATTAGAACTATAATTGCCGAAACCTTGCAATATTTTAAATATAATATTCTTACTTTGCCAAATTTTATGTGATGTAGAAAAATAGGGGATGGCATAGTTTAAAAATTACTTGGGATATTTAGAAGAGTTAACGTAAGAACGTATTTGCTTTTCAATAAAAATGGAAACTCCGAAGGTAGAATGATTGTATTCACTGGATATCAAAAACTTATAAACATGAAAGGGGAAAAAGAAACAACAGAAAACATTTCTCGTTTTCGCTATCAAGATAGAAAAGAGCTCAGATTTCAGCCGAAACGAAAATGGAAAGAGAGACAATGCAGACGCCTTGTTAAGAATTATTCGCTGGTTGAACGCTGCCTGTGGCAACTGATAAAACTATCAGCAACTCATAAAACACTGATGGATTCTGCAGTTTGTAAAATACCAAGAAGAAACTCCAGCCAAGAGAAAAGAATCCCCTGACAGAAAACTCACCACTGCTAAAATCCTCTTTTAATTTATTGCTTTTAATTGAATTGTCAAAATTATCCACTCATCAAAAGAATTAATTAACAACGAATGAAATATCCTCCCCCTTCGTCTTCATTAAGAATATTGGCCGAAAACTGAGCAAAACCAGATAAGAAAAACAGTCAATCTTAGCTAAATTAAAGTCTTTTTAGTTTCTTTTCTTCTTTC
This sequence comes from Thereuonema tuberculata, assembly GCA_023159025.1. Lineage (NCBI taxonomy): Eukaryota > Metazoa > Arthropoda > Chilopoda > Scutigeromorpha > Scutigeridae > Thereuonema > Thereuonema tuberculata. The sequence continues at coordinate 7,903,021 of JAFIDM010003189.1, read as the reverse complement.
TAATGATAAGGATTAATCTCCATTCGAATACTTCGTGGGAATCAACTACCTTCCAACTTATCTCTTTGATCCATAAGTGGTTTTTATCATTTCCTTCGGCTTTCCAACTATCGTTTACCTCAATTGCTTAACGGTTCCTATTTCTGTAGATTTAAGGAAACGCCTACAATAATCACAACTGAAAATTACTTTATCTTAAAACAAAAAATAACATTTTAATGACAGAAGTTAGCGAAGTCGAATGATTTTTGATAGAAACTGGGCCGTTAACACCACCATAAAAGCACCGTTATGGTTATAAATAAACATCAAATACATTCTTTTATTTCCGTTAAGAAAAGGTTACTGACAAGGGCAGATCAGCGTTCTTTTTGGAAAGGGGTTTCCAAAGTCTGCAGAAGTTTCTGTAATGGCATCTTACCCCCCCCCCCCCGATAGTCAGTTTTTTTTCCTGGCCTTTTTTTTCTTCAGTATATACAGTGATATAGAACTTGAAAAATGCCTGTTTTTTATATATATATATAGTTCGCGATAATAAATGTAAAGTCTGAAAGGGTTCTCCAGTCAAAGCAAGCTAGGAAACACTGGTTTACACTACCCACTTTCTGCATGGTATTCCAAAGTTGGTATGCCACTTACTTCCTTCTACTGATTTCTTCTTCGTTTTTTTTGTTTGGATTGCACTTAACAGTGGTGATCCTCACTGCTGTTTATTTGTTTTTCTTTCAGAAACCGTCGGCTTAAGAAGCTAAACAAATACTTTTAATGTAGCTTTTAATTCTAAGAAATACCCAGTGCCTCTACTACAGTCTGCGGTTTTATTTCAAGATAAACCGGCGCAGTGTTGAAAGCTACAGCCGGCGTCGGGCAACAATCGACCGCCTGCCAAAGAGACAGCGGCGGCCTCCCTTCGGGAGAGGCTTTGGCCCAACGCGACACCGACAGCGGAATCAGTCTGTCTTTGGTAGCGGAATGACGGCAAAAGAGAAGTGGAAACTCCGAATGTCAGCCTAGAAGGGGGTGTAAATATAGGACTCGGGAGTGATTTGTGTTCCTCTTCGTCAAGATCAGTTTTGTGTACAGATAAATCCTTTAGGATCTTGATTCCGGATACCCACAGTAAAATTTACTTCCTCTATTTCTGAATATCAAACCAAGGTCAAAACTACTTCTTCATCTCTGAAGATCTGAAAAGTGCAATAGTAGAAAATAGAAAATTGCCTTTTTACAAATAGCTGCATTTAATCCTTGATGATGTGAGGCGGCAAATCATTAAAAGCTCTTCAAAGAACTCACAGTTTACTTTCATTAAGAAGAGGGATTCTTTTTTTTTTTTTTTTCCTTTTTTGAAAGTTGTCAAAATAAGACCAAAGAAAAGGGTCCACGCATCTGTATATTCTACAATCAAATACAGTCTTCAAATGTGTAGGTTTTCCTTCTTTAATTCAATTAATTTTAATGACATCAAAGAAAACTAATTTATCATTAAATTAATCAATTGGAAACATTAAAGAAATTCTTTTCCAATGCTTTTATTTTTAGTTAAAAATTTTTCGACAAGGATTTACACAGGGAAAAACTGCAAAATAAATACAGCAAAAGTTAAGACTGTCTTTCTATGTAAATACGCTCGCCAAGTATAGTGAATGGTTATTAACATGGATAAACATAGATACAGACATATCAATATTATATGCCTACTTTCATTTTAGACAAGTAAAGGGGAAGAAAGTCCCAAGTAAAGGGAAAAAAAGTCAAAATTTTGCCGCATTTGTCGCTTGAAAATTAAATTTTATCATTTTTTTTTTCTTTTTTCTTTTTAAGAAATCCGTAATAATGAAGAAAAATTAAGGAAAAAAAAAAAAAAAAAAGAAGAATAAGAATGACTACATATAATTGTTATTGTTTTCTCTTATCCAACCACCATCAATGTAAACCGGAAACAAGACAAAAAGCAGCCCCCGACACACACGAAAGCAGTCATCCCAAAACAGTCAACGTGAAGCATCCGAAAATAATGCTAATCAATCATCCAATGTTGGATCGTTTCAAAAGAATCAACGTACACTGCTTCTAGGGGCTGTGTTTCCCAGTTTATAAATCCATTCATTACAAGCTTCGCAAATGAATTCAGGAAAAAAAAAAAAAATCCTTTCATCATTCTGTGTATTGAAGAAAAAGAAGAAAAACAAAATCCCTACAGAATCTGATTATTAAACTATTTACGCTACTTCATTTATCCTGACATAGGAATTACACACACAAAGTTCTAATTCGCAGAGAATCGAACACTATGCTATATATTAAATTCCAACATTAATTCACTAAAAACAAACCATTTCAACTGGCTTCATGGTAACATCCTTGCCTAACTCTTGCACATGAGTCTTACATTACAATACTTTAATGTAGGTGGACGGAGTGCAAGTGTTCACACACCGACTGCTTTGATAACAAAACCATTCAACGTTGGGTTGTCGTCTTCTTAATGAAAAAGAGCCTAACAACAATATTCCCCATAGGAGATAAGAATTTATTAAGTGCTTTGGGATGAATTAAAAGCGGATTTATTGTTGACGGCGATTTATGAGTGCAAGACGATAGCCAGAGGCAGATAGTGTTTCTTTTGCAAAAGTGGGCGTTGTGGCTTCGGAGAATATTTTTAGCGCTGTGGGGTTTGACGCAATGCCAAGCGTTGAAATATGGCTGGTCCTATTTAGCGAACTACGATTCGATAGCCACCGCCTGATTTACGGCTGTTTACGGCACAGCTCTTTCCCATTCGTACAAAGCACAATATATTCCCAGTAAATTGGATTTTATTATAAATAAATTAGCATTTGCCGCCTCCAAAGCGGGGATTTCCTTATTCTCTATCAGATGTCACCGAGATTCCAACCCCCCAAAGGAAATGAGCACAAAGAAAGCTCGTTATAAAGAAACTCTCCCTGTTCCCATCAGCTGTGTCTTTACGGTTTTCTCCTGAACACAAATTTCCTAAACTTTACATTTCTATTAACTTGCTAGGACGAGTTTAACATTGGAAGAAAAGAAAGTTATTGATTTATAATTAGCCAAAAATCTTTTTTCGTTTCTCATTCCAAGACATCACAGTTCGAAATGCAGTTTTTATGTGTATGTCTATGAGCTTAGTGAAGCCTAAAAGACTGTACATGTTAAGTGAATATATTTAAAACCTTATCAATAATAATTACACTTAAAATCAAGAATAGCAATAATAATAATAATAATAATAATAATAGGTCGTAACTTGAAACCAAAAACCATAGCTTGCGTTTGTAATAAATAGCACAACAAATAATAACTGAACGTTATGCAACTTTTCCTTTAGCAAAAAAAAAGAAAGAAAATATTTTTATTTTTTATCCATATTTCATGAACGTGTTATTTTTCTCAACAAAACAAAGTACAATAAAGTTCAATCAAATCTTACTGAGGAACGTGTGTCTACTCTTTCACTAGATCTGTTTAGGTTTCTTTTCTTTATTCATATCAAGTTTCTCTTATTAAACAGTGGTTGCTTAAAATATAAGGAAGGAAAAAAAAATCCGGAAATATGTTGGCAATAGCATTTAATCATCTATCATTGATATTAATACGTTGTTTGTCCTACGAAGCCATAGTTGTTACTCCTGTTACTGTCATGTGATCAAACAACTTGTTCTGTTTAAGCAATAAAACGAATATTAAGTTTAATTACTAATTAATTAAAATTTACTATTTTTTTTTATTAATAATTTTTAATACTAATACAATACATAGGGAAATGAAAACTCCACAACCACGTTATTATTTCTTTAACAGTCCCTTACCCCGTTTTCTGTCCATTCAGTATAGCCTTAATAATGTTACTTTAAGAGCCTTAAGAATTTTGCTTTCTCGTATCCAGCGTCATTAAATGAAAGATCTACCGTTCTTTAAATGTATTTGAAATTGGGAAAAAAAACTCTTTCAATTTGACTGTAATAATGACGTAAAATAAACAAGGACCGGAAAAAAAAAACTTCTAACTCGTTGACTGAGTCATTCATTAGGAAATTAAAACGGAATTTAAGAGAAAAAAGAAGCCTTAAATGGTAATTTCTTAATTGCATTTGAATAATCAGATTTTCCTGTTTACTCCCCAATCCCCTAATTTCGCTGCAGGAAGCAATATTTTAATGATTAATAACTCAAAAGAATTTCTTGATTTGTATTTTTAGGAATTGCCTTTACAGCAAATAAGTCCAGTTTGTTTTCTCTTTACGTGATTGTTTTCTAATCCAAAGCCAAACTGTAATAGTCAAGGAAAAGAATTTCGTGAAAAATCGTAGATTAAAACAAGTAAGTTTCTAATAACAGCTCAGATATTTCTTTGATGAACTGGATTAGGGGATTTGCGACGTAATGATTGGCCAACGCATAACAGACTTGTTGTGTTGCTTATCCTAGCCTTGATCTTCTCTTAAAGCCAAAATCATAAGCTCTTGAGTTACAGAAACAGACCCAACTACAGTTAGAGGTAACTTTCAAGTAATGTAGTCAAGGCAAAATCTCTCAACTTCGCATCACAGTTGTTTAAAACCCCCACATCTAAAACTAGAAAGGTACCTTGTAATATACCAACAACAAACAGTAATAAAATTATTAGCAGATAAAAACTCAAACAGCCGAGGAACCAATCGACACAAACCCAGTGCTTAATCCTTTGCTTTTATTTCCTCTGCTATTTAAGTTTCCGTCTTCTCTTTTTCTTCAATCTTTCTTCTGTTATCCCTGTGGATTAGCAATGGGTTGAGGTAATTACTGCGTGCCTAAATAGATGCAATATTCCAATACAAACAATTCGCTCAGATTTGATTAATCTCACACCATAAGCGTCATTAATTCCCTTGTCAATTTTCCCTAATGATAACCCAATTTCAAAAGAGGCGGCAATGTTACTTTTTTTTTTTCCTCCCTAAAATGGGCGTCAAAACAATGAACAATCTGTCACTTTTTTTCCCGTCCCCTCCCACCACCCCCAAACGTAATTACTTGTGATCCATCCCCTTTACTGTTTCAAAATGTAAAAAAAAACAATAAAAAAAAAAAACAATCAAAAATGTTACACTGTACAATTCGCCTGTGTTCTTAAAGCAATGAGAACTCCTTCTAAATCCATCGGTTAGCAACAGCCTACGAAGCCGTTAAAGTGAACACCTCCATAATCCCACTTAATCTTAAGACGAGATCGTTCTCGTGCTAATAAAGTGCAGTGAAAATAAGATGTATGCTTAAGAAACCAAATGCTTTTCCTAATTTATATCTTTCATCGAGTTTGGGCTTAAGAAGCGAATAACTCGGATTAGACGTAGGTTATTTACTTTGTTCGAATGGTTCCAAATATCACTAATATCAAGCACAGTTTCCCTTTGTGCTAATTTGGCTCCGGAAACCGGTAAATACATTGCTTTTTCAACTGTAGATTCCATCCGATAGATAAATTTTTATTTTTTACAGAAATTAAAAATCTACATCTAAATACACGGATAGCTGTGGGAGAATAATAGAAAAATTGCCATTACATGAATTTCTAGAATACAGATGAAAATGGCAATTATTAAAAAAAAAAAAAAAAAAAAAAAAAGAAATACAGTGGACCCTCATTATAGCGCGGGCGATGTTCGCGATAAGTTTATAGTGGTCCGTGCGGCGGTAGTGAGTGTCACATTTTATACAGAATGTGTGCTGCGTTGTCAGAATATGACTGATGAACAGTGGACTGATGAAATGATTATCGAATCCATTTGTGGTGACGAAGATTGCCAAGAAGAAACAGAAGATGATGATGAAAGTGCCAGTGGAATAGCTGATATACCAACAACCAAAGAAGCAATAACAGCCATGGAAACTGTTATAAAATGAACTGAATCACAAGAAAATATTAACAGTGTCAGATTGTTGCAATTGGAATCTTTCATAAGGGAAATGATACAGTAGTTATCAAAAAGCAAACAAACAAAAATTACTCACTTTTTTAGGGATGTTTTGTAATTGAAATGATGTCGAATACATAGATTTTAGTCAAGTTATAGATAGTGTTTGTTTTTACATATTTTCAAGCGTACCTTATATACGTAAATAAAATAATAAATATAGGTGCTTATTAAGATGTATAACTAAGTTATGTGAATTTTAATAAAACACACTGTAATTTTTTTTTTTTTTTTTATTAAAATACATAATATGTATATAGTTGATGGGATGTTTCAGTATATAGCTTAAATCGTTCTGAGTAAATTTATTGTGTTGCCACCGCGCCGCTCGGTATAACGCGATTCACCTTATAACACGGGTGTTGTTTCCCGTCCGACTTGCGCGTTATATCTGGGGTCCACTGTATTATCTTTTTCCTCCTGAATATTTATAATATGTAATAAGAAATAGCATGTAGCTTTAATTATCACTAAAACCATCCAAAAGTCGTAAAATGAAAATTTCAGTTACATTAATTTGTAAAACCTTTCTGAGAATCAACCATACACTTAAATAAAAAATTCCCTAAAAGTTTTATGAAGAAGTTAAAATTTAAAATAGGACTAAGACGAAACATTATCTATCGTCATTTTAATAGCATAATTCCATCTTCAGGAATCGTCTTCATGAAGTGAATTCGTTCCAAAATTGAATCAAGTCATAAAACTTTCAGTACGTCATCTCCCCCACCCTTCCACCCCAGTTTTTGTTTTCTCCCGAGCAGACGATCGAACACACGCCTACTGTCATTTGAGATCGACCTCCGCCAAGGACCTCTTCCCCCATAACGGCATTAATGCCAATTAACAAATTAACTGCCAATCAGTTCTTTTGTATATTCCTTTTCTATATAGCCATCTTTAATATTTCTCTTTTCTATTGTTGAAGAAAAAAAAATATTGATTTATGCCTTTTTAATCAGAAAAACAAAACTTGCTCAATCCACTGTTACTTGCTTTGTAGTAATCTTATCCTACTGTCTCTCTTGTCAAGGATACTGGCCGTTCAGTGCAGCCATGTGCAACGTCTACGTGACCTGTGACGTGCTGTCGTGTTCCAGTTCCATCATGCACATGTGCTTCATCTCCATTGGGCGATACATGGGAATTCGCAACCCCATCAAGACCCGAATTACCTCGAAAAAGGTCGTCATGTTTAAAATGGTGCTCGTGTGGCTTTTATCTATGGTGATCACAAGCCCCATCACAATGCTGGGGGTCTTCGACAATGACAACATACAACCCCAGCCAAACACGTGCTCCATCAATAACAGGTGAACCAATCATTTCTCTTCTCTTTCTGTGTGTATGTTAATAATTAACTTCTGACATTATCTCGTTTATTTTCTTTTTCAATCATTAGTCATGAATAATATTTTGAAATTGTAAAATACATTATTTAAGATATCGTTACTCAACATCTTCAAGACATTTATATTACTTAGAAAAAAAATAGCCCAAATTAAATACTTTAATAATTACGTTACATCAAGTTTATTAAACTATTGTAAGAAATTTCACTATTTAGTTATTAATAAATAGTTGACAATGCAAAGTAATTTAATACAAGATAGAAGTTTTAAACTTTTGATTTACCTCATTTGGATCCACTGATAGTTGAAGTTACTTTATTTATTAAAATAAGATAAAATATTAAAACTGTTATTTTCCGATTGCAGTTCAGGATGTTAATAATAAAGAAACTATCTTTTTTTTTATTAAACTATGACTTTAACTGAGGCCGTTGCTGAATCAAAAACCTCGTGATCCTTTGAGACTAAAAGTGGTTCAACAAATCAACGATTCTGTAAAAAGGGATTCCAGCCTTTGATTAAATGGCTCTAAATCATTGAGGAATTTTTATTTAAATTGCTAGGAACAAAATAAAAAATAATAAAAAAAAAGTTTTCGAATTGTTTCATGATAGATAACCTCTTCTCCGGAAGTGTAGGTGTGTAAAAGTGATCAATTGAAGCTAATTAAAAATCGATTGATAAACTAATCATCAAAATATGGAAATGAGACTAGGTTAGCACTACATAATTATAACAGACTGAATTACTGAGATGGTTAGCGGGAAATTCAGAATACAATAAAAATACAAAAATCACACCTTCGTTTTAATTGAACTACGTTACATAAATAGACTTTTTAATCCATCCTTCATTGTAATCTATCTAGATTTTTAACAAGAAATGAATCGAATTATGAAATTCATTCCCTGGAAATTTGTTTCTAAATTTTAATTTCACGGTAATTAAACTAAAATAAATTTCTGATTGGGATGCGAACAAAATTGCAGACTATAACTACGTCTTAAAATCAGATTTGTATGTACAGAAATTTGTAAAATAAAGATAAAAAGGAGAAGTTGAAATGAATTTCGGGTCAGCAGTTTAGAAGTTGTTGAAGATAATCCAATAATGTCACTTGATAAGAATTAAAAAGGAAAGAAACATTCTTTCCACTCAAACTTCAATTTATTGTTTTAAATAAAAAAATCCTCCCTATTTTAACTCTTAAGTAAATTTTGCACAATATTTCTTTCTTCTGGATATAAAATTAACTGACATTCTTTGTAAAAGGGGTTCCTACACTAATGGAATGCGGTGTTTAATGGAAGAAGGATGAAGTTATCAGCAGTATTAAATACGAGAAAGTGAAACTTCATTAAGAATGATGGGCGATGCCAGAATAGAGAGAACACTTTAGGAGAAGAACGGAATGGAAAGGGTAATGGATCAGACAAAGGGCAATTTCAAACAAGAAATAACGAAAACCAGGAATTCGTAACGGATTTCATCTGAACAACGCTGCGATTTCCACGAGGTCAAAGAGAAGACAATTGAAATGACATGTAGATAATAGCAAAGTACACAAGTAGAACACTTCAAAAGTACATAAAGCTTCTTTCAGAGCTGAAAAGTAACAAAGTATTTTAGAAATAATTTTAAAATAGCTACTAGAGTACATAAATACTCTTGTTTAAATTCTTTTTTATTTCCCTCGGATTATTTTTTTTTTTTGGTAAATATCTCAAAAATATTAAAGAAACAAAAATATTTTAAACAATCAAGTTGCAATTGACAAGCTAACTTCCAAATGCCTACACAGAAAGCGTCCTTTAGAAATTGTTTCTTTCCTTCCCTAAAAAAACCCAACAGAATTCGGAACTCAAATTTAATAGCATTGTTATTCCCAGCATAATGAACTAAAGCACAGCGATGTGGCGAAGGAAGATAACCCTGTTTGCATGGTTCTACTGTAAGCACAATACTATCTCGCGTATATCAAAATCAAAATTCATTGTGCGAGTCTCATCTTTCAACTCTCAAGGATAAATAGGTTTCTTCTATTGTTTGTTAAGTATTTAGAAATAAAACAATAAAATTCTTCTCTTTTTTAAAACTTATTTATTTTCTTTGTATTTTTCAGGTTCTTCTTTATATTCGGATCCCTCTTCGCTTTCTACATCCCAATGGTGTTCATGGTCGTGTCTTATGTGTTCACTGTGCAACTCCTGAGACAACAAGCCAAGTTCGGAGACAATCAATTCACGCGCCGATTGCACATCTCTTCTCGGCGAGCCAAGTCCCCACGGTACTCCTCCGAGTCCTTTCGATCCGTGCGGGGCTCGTCAATGATGGCAAGCAGCAGCAGCAGTAGCAGTGTTGGTGGTAGCGGTGGTGGCAGTGGTGAGACGCCGATCGCCAACAATGGGCATGCGTTCGGCCACCACCAACGCCACTACCGCTCGCAAGTGTGTGATCGTGGGACCCAGACGCCCGCTTCCATTGCTGCCCACATTGCGTCGCAACGTCAGCGCTCGCGCACTCTCCGCTTGGGCTCCAACGTGCATCTGAACTTCCTGTCGGGACGCCGGCGACGTTCCGCAAAAGCTACGAGCACCATGGCTAATGAGCAAAAGGCCACCAAGGTGCTGGGCGTGGTGTTCTTCACTTTCGTTATGTGTTGGGCCCCCTTCTTTGTGCTCAATATTATTTTCGCCGCATGTCCCACCTGTGAGGTGTCCGAGCGGATCATTAACACCTGCCTGTGGCTCGGTTACGTGTCCTCCACCATCAACCCCATCATCTATACCATTTTCAACCGGACTTTCAAAGAAGCGTTCATCAAACTGCTCACCTGTAAGTGCATCTTCCCCCGCAAACAGGTGCGCACCTTCTCCGCCACTGACAGCCTTGCTCAGACCCCCATCAAAATCATTGGATGTATGCGAACGCCCACCTTCCCATTTGACAGCCAACAGTCTATCTCTGTGTGTTAAAGCATTCCACTGTTTAGGAACAAACTAGTTGTTGGTCAAATAGATTTATTTATTAATGAAACAAACCAAAAACTAAATGATAGTGAGAATCAATGTAACAATAATATCTACTACTAAACACAAAGTAGAGTCTACTAAAAACCAAAAAATACTTATTAAACAAAATAAAGAACTTGAAAACTGAAGGCGCTTTCAGTCTTTGTTTCATCCAATGTAATGTGGATAGTGCATCTATAAATATATTACATATATCACAACGACAAGAAAAAAAGGTATTTCTGTTATATAATTTTATCTCTATTAGAGCTTATCAAAGAAATATGAGTTTTATATATACGTAGTAGCCGTTAAATTGAAAAAAAAAATTGCCTAATTTGGATCACATAAATATTCTAAATATTCTTTTAAACAATGTGAATCAATAAGTCCGTGTAGAAACATCGACTACTACATCGAAAGCAAACGATCTACTATTTTAGAATAACATTACTTGAATGGACGTCAGAATAAATAGACGTATGAGCTATGTCTGTTGGACCATGTACATTCTCTGCTCGTGATATGTAGTTAGATTTAGAGAAATAACTTTTTTTTAAGTGTAATACAAGCATTTGATAAATTAAAAAAGTGGGTAATTATTGGAAGAAGGTTCCTGATTTTTATTAAATACTGAAATGAAAAAATAAAATAAAATAATAATATATGAGGAAGTTGTGAAAACACACAAGTTTAGACTACGAATGGATATCACTGCTTCACTTAACGACATCAAAATAAATAGCCGTTTCATTTCAGTTAATTTATTTTAGCTGTTTCTAATTCCCAGTGCATTTTATTTGTCTGCAAAAACTTCAAAGATAAATTTTTACTTGGTGTGGCATCGGTCCAATTTCGGAAACTGCCATTAATATTATTTTCCTGAAATATTTTCAAAATGTCAATGAGTCCCAGAAGTTGTATCTTCTCAGAAATATAATAAACAAAAAAAAAATAAAAATAACATGAATAACCAGTCTCCAGAAATAGCTTTAAAAGTCCAGCTTTAAAGAAAGAAAAAAGTAATAATAATAATCTACGGATGCCAAAAACTGCCAACAGATGGCGAGTGTGTAAGTGAGCTCCAGAGAAGAAATATTCCCATCTTCCAAGGAGGTTTTCTTTTTTATTTTACGATTCCACTTCGCATTAGGTGATTTTTCAGTAAAAATGACTGCCCTAAACCACCCTCTTACTCCAACCGTTGTGTTTTTACTTGCCAAAACGCCACAGTTAATCGACTGATTCTCAGTGGAATTAAAAAATACTGTTCTTTTTGAATTGAAGTAAAAAATAAAACAAAAACCTGTAATTGAAAGGAATTCTTAAGAAACTTAAAAAAATTTGTTCGGCGCTTTTTTTCGGTTAAAATTAAAAAAAAAAAAAAAAAACTATATGCCTACGTTGAAAAACCATAACAAGCTTTTGATTAATCATCTCCATTAGTTTAAACAAAACTATCACGCATTTTAAGAAGGAATATCTCTATTCTATCCTAAAGAGTTGAATTAACTGTAGCTTCAAGGCGACCTACGAGTCGGCGCTCTTTAACTATCCTGTACTCGACAGGTATATGTCTTGTCAAGACGACCGAGGAGGGTAACAAGTCAATTCTCTGGGAAAACATCTTCGGCAGTGGAGCTGCAATGCAGGTTCTTTGTTTGCAGAACAGATAGTCATTGCTCCTACAATTCGCGGGTTTTAAATTACCGAATAGAAAAGAAATAAACGACAAATTCCCCTCGGGGATACGATTAGATTAAGTCGCATATAAATTATTCCAAACTTCTACAGGTGCTATTGTAGATGTTGAGTAGCAATCATTTGTTATATCCATGGCTTCAGAGTTTAAATGTCATCTCATTCCTTTCTTCATATCAAGTTGTTATTTATAAAAAGCGTAAGTATAATTTTCAAATTATGTGTAAGCAAGTTAATAAAAGAGCTTTATTATTTCAAAATTAAAAAGAACGTAATTAATTTCAAGATTATGTTAATTGTTTCTGTCATTGATAGCTACAACTACCATTAGCTTCAATTTTATATAAGGCTTTAAATATCAAGCAACTCTTTTTGGGACAGTCATTTATACTCATATTTTTGAATTACTATTATTATTACTTAACTGTGAATTCTGTATTACCAGAAGGATTTTACAGGCACAGGCGGTGAAACTAGAGGAAAATAACGATACTAGTCAAAAAACACTTTCTATTCTAATAATACGAAAGTTTTAATCTATTTTAGACTATATACCCATCAATGCTAGACATTTTGTTTAAAACCTGAAAGTTCTGCCTAATTTAAATAGAACGACCCAGAACGCCACAAAACCCAAATCAATCCCTGCTGTTAATTTCATATTGTATCAATCACTATAATCAATAAACCGATTCCTTCATGTTCCAGTTATCTTTTTAATTTGGAGGGCGTCAATTTCTATGAAATAGGCTTTAGTGCGTGTCTCGAACTATTCTAAATCTTTGTGGTGAGTCCAAACGATATTCCTCTGTAATCTACACCAATGCTTTTGTGTAAAGGAATAACACTATCTATTTGAGCTCCTTTTCCCAATAGTTGAGATGTGGCGAACAATGTCCAAATGGAATCAATTCCTTGGGATTTTCTCTCCTTCTTATAAAACTCCATTTTCCGATAGTTGCTAACGGAAATCAAGAGAGAGTCTGTTTTCAAATGGTTCTTTTGTCGTGACTAAACTACAGCCAAAAGCAATAGCTTTTCTTTTTTATTCCGTTTGATTTTTTTCCCAAAATTCTAACTGCTGTAAAATTTGTTTAAAAAAGAATGCAGTAAAAATAATATTTTTGTCTTCTCAATCCACCTTTCTTGTATTACCACTACCTCGAAATGTAAGTTTTCTTCTGACACCAGATGTACATATTAGTAGCATTAGGAGATTTTTGTTTCTTCAATTTCAAAAGGCCAAAGCACAAACCTTCATAAAAACTGCCTGAAATGTGTGAGGCTGACCGACATTTGTGTTTCATGTAAAGCCGAACACAAAAGCAACCAGACTTAGATTCCTTCACAGGGAATCGCAACTGTTGAAATTTAAAACAATTGTTTTAAGTGACGAAGGACTGTGTAACGCATAAATAATATTTCGTCTCCATCTGGAGAAGTCGTGGCTCTTTCTCATTTCATTAACACCGGTGTAATAATTTCCATTCGATTTAAATAACAGGAAAAACTATTATTAAACAGTTCAGTAAAATAATTAGATCGTAGTTATGCCCAAATCACACCAGCATATTTTTTCCTCATTGATTTGCTTCGTTGAAAATGATCGTTGTTTTCACTGAAGTGATCCTGTCCTTTATTTCCACCTTATCGTCGAAACATGATGAAACAGTGCATGTGATTGGCAGAGCGATAGCCAATCAGAGTTGAGCTCGATATTATGGCGAAATATTCCCTACTTACGAAAAGACGGTGTTTAATCTTTTTTTAGAGATTAAAATCGTGTTTCGGCAAAGCAATTTCGGTAGAATTTGAAATGACTTTTAGCAAGCTCTCAATCTGTTCGAAACTAATTGTATATTGTATTCAAGCATCTCTACTATTTAAGCGAAAGCGAGGTGAACAGCGGCAAATCTGACAGGCCTCAGCGAGCGGTAACGAGCTCAAGAAGAAATGAAATCTCTCTTTAAAAAGTTGTCATCTGCAGATTCTAACGCATAGAATTAATTTATTTCAGTAAAAATATTGTTTATTTTCGAAAGATAATCTCCTCACTGTGATACTTAATTTATAAAAGCCTTCCGATTCACTCGAAACGGTGGAAAAATGGCGCCGGTTGACTTCTTCGTTCTTGAGCTCGTCTGTTCTGATTGGAGCTTTCACTAATTGCTACCGTTGAAAACTTCGATCGAATAGAACAGTTTCTAAATTTTTTCATCGTTGAAATCAATGATGAAAGTGGTCAAGTGAGGCAAATCACACGATCATAGACCTCAAAGATGGGGTCAATGATTGAAAACAATGATGAAAAATATGCTGGTGTGATTTGGGCATTACAAATTGGATGCAGGAACACAGTATTGTAATGGCGAAGAAAGCGATGCCTCTGAAGACATCAAGAAAATTCGCAATTCTAAAAGGTAGATCAATATTTTAAAAGTGTACGCCAAGTTTGTAGATGGTCCATTGTCTGGATCAAAAGTTATCACAAAGTGATTTAATAAGACTAACTTTCCCTCAGCTAATGGGATGTTTCGGTCTTTTAAACTCCAATCAATCAACTATTTTTAATTCCCTGTTCGATCGAAAGCCTTCGAGTGGAGTCCTTCGTTCTTCCACAAATTGCACATCATTAGCATTGTTAATTCATCGACAAACTCAATTACACACAAGGTTTATTTCAGGATAATTCAGTTAAAAATTAATTAAAAACCAATCAATCACACTTAGTTCTTGATCCATCGCGACATACTTGATCGTCGCGCGCAGTTTCCAATCGCAGTTGTCAACTCGCAAATCTTAGTTATTCCGAATTGAATACGGAGAAAAAAAGAAAAACCGAACCACATTTATTTTATTTTTTTTGGCATCAGTTTTTGTATCCATCGCGTGACTGAATTCACAATATTAATGTGGATACGATAACTCGAAGTAATAATGCCTTTACCTACAGCAAACAATCACATCACAATAAAAACAGTGGCACGATAGGATTTAGATTTCGGTGTTAGACGACCCACTTTATGGGCCAGATATTGAGCCATTCAGGATTTTTAAAATTTGGTTTTTAGGAGAATTTACGGCGATATTTCAATGGCAAAGGCTAATATATTTCCTAACACACGTTGATCCCAACTATCTATTTTCCAGGAACAGTTGTAGAGGACAATATTATTGTTCATTTGACTCCCAAACAAAAGTTTTAATTCTTCAACATTTACAGAAATCTATATATAAATACATTACAAATACAATTTTTTTTTTCTAGGTATTGACTTAAAGATTGAATTTCAACTTTATTATTAACAATTATTAGTAGCGAAAGTAAAACTGAATAATTTTTTCAGCTAAATAGATGTTGTTGATTCTAATTTTTATCGTTGATACTCATTGTAATCATTAATTGTAGCTTTAAAATTACAGGGTCATTACAACGGCCCATTTATTTATATTCCAATTACTTTTCATCGTTGATTTGAAGTTGAATCTAGATAAGGGTTTCTCAACCTTTTTTAACCCATGGACCCCTTTTCCCTTCTTTTTTTTTTTTGGTGGACCCCCTCACAGCTATTCGATAAAAGAAAAAGTAAAGGGATTATATTAATAATCAACGAAATAGAGTAAATGATTATGTTTTATTTTGAATAAAAACTAACTTAATAAAATTCTAAGGAGAATGTATGCACACTGGTAAGTAATTCATATTAAACCATTTTAAAATAAGTGTGATTCAATGAGATCCCTGTGAATCCCGAAAAATATTACATGGACCCATAGGGTCCATGTGGATCCCGGTTGAGAACCACTGATCTAGATCATTCTACAGTTCTGGTTAAAGATTCGACTGACATAAATGCTAGTATTTCTTTTTTCAATTAACTTTCGTTTCCTTGATTTACTTATTCCAATGCTACTAATTTATGAACACTGATTATACCTCCACAGCACCACTCGTTGCAAATAATGAGAACTAGCAAAGGTTTCCTTATCTCCTAGTATCCGGGTAGGAGAGAGGCCGTGGTTCAAAGCCGACTGTCAACAGAATAAGGAATGCTTCAAGATTGATGATATTTTTGAGAGCAACTGACTGTACGGATTCAAAAAACAAAGTTCTGCTTTTAAAATGCTACTTCCGTTTGGAGATTTTAATCAGTTTTGATCCTTTTCCATGTCAATCATTATGTAATGACGTTTCCCAAAATAATGGATGACCATTGTTCTGTTAAACTGGATAAGTTGGCCTGAAAATGCCACGAAACATAGATTTTTTCCTTTTGATATGAAAAAAATAAGTCTCCCTCAACAGCCAGTGCGCATGCGCAGACAATTCTTTTCCCGAACCTATCAATAATATTATTCTTATTTTTCTCGTTTTCTGAAAGATTGTCAAATTCATTTCTAAAAAAAAAGACAAAAAAAACATTTTAGATATTAGTGATGACTGAATTTCGCCTGAAGCCTTCAAACGCTTTAAAAATCTAAAAGTTTCAAATCAAAACTCTTCAGTCGAGAAGATTTGCAATGGCCTGACTTTAGTTGGTCTTTCTCTACTCGAAGATTTTATTTCGAGATTAACTACTTCATTATTTTAGTTTTTTTGATTGTTTATAAGAAGAAAATAACCAATTTTCTGAATTTCTTTGATTATTAGTGTATCATGCTATAAACAATAAAGATAATAATAATAGTCTCACCACCAAGAGTCGGTGAACAGAAAACTATTCAATTCCCCACTGTAATTACATAGATACCTGCCACTGGGATCGTCGAAGTAGCTTACGCCTCTGATGTGGCGTAAAAATTCCTAAGGAAATTAATGAAATGTAAATGATACAGCCACGAATACAAATGGACTATGATCGCTTCACCTATTCACAGCCAAATGTGTATTGCAATTTCAGACTGCCCCAATGCTCGGTTGGACGAAGGATGTCCCATGAGACGGCTTTGGCTCATCATTGCTACAGGATATCAAAGAAACCAATTTCATTCGCCAGAAATGAACTCATATACCTCATCGGCTTTTTTAATAGTAACAATGGAAAAGATAATAATTCCTCTTTCTCAATGAAAACCATACTTATCTGATTCTTATTTTTTTACCTCTCTGCTATTATCGCCTATTCAAACCTTACATTTTCTGCTCATTCTTATTTTGTCAGAGAATGAAACAAGACTAATGTAACAAATGACTTCTTCAAAAAAAAAAAAAAAAATCTGTGGCAATTTTAAAGCCGTTCCGTCATGGCGTTGTAGTCTAAATGGAGGTCTACCGTGAGACAGATATGCCGGAATCTGGGTTCGAATCCGGGCGTGGGAATTGGATGTTTCATTCTTTCTTCTTCAGTGTTTTGTCCGTTTCTACGGATGTAAAAGCTAGTTCATCCCCCCCCGTCATTCACCCTGGATTACGTTAAAGAACTAGCAATTCTAGCAGTCAGACAATCGTCTCGCTCTTCTGGCTAATGAATGCCATACGACAAATAAAATAAATTATTTAGGGAAATTCCGAAACTTAATTTCAAAGTCAATGTTTAAAACAGAAACTACCACAATGATGCAAATAACTTACGCAAACTGTGATACTTCATGCGATCATCTTTCAAATCAATGCAAGCCTTGTCTGAGGTGCTTTTAAAATACAATTAGTAAGACAGAAGTGCTATTTGTACCTCGCGCTGGAGTAACAGTATCTAACAAGGATCCTTTATGCTAACTCCGTTCAGTAAGTTGCTGCTGGAAGTTTTCTAAATAAGAAACTTCCAATTTCCAAATTTTATAAAGTTTCCGATATGGTGTCAATATCTTAAGATATAAGAAGATAACTTTAGATATAAGAAAAGTAAATGTATATATTCACATTTTACTACGCCAGTATGCGCTAGTTTTCAAGCGCAGCGAAGACAGACCTGGTTGATTGTGGGATTAAGAATTGCACAAAAGCGTCTAAGATCTCATATGTCGTCGTCTTTGATTACTAATGAAGAAAAGATATGCGAATGATAAGTCCCTTCTTTACTCCCTTATCAGTGGCTCTCATCTTGAAACAGTGTCTATTCGGTTGTAGATGTTACCCTTTGATTTAAGGGATGAGCAACCTAATGGTTGATGCGGCTCAACACAGATCCTGAGGAGACTGATATATAGCTTCCACTAATTCCACCGTCTGATAACAACTGGGCCACAACTATTCAATTCTGTTTCGAAACCTAATTACACACAGTTTTTTTTTTTTTTTTCACTTAACGCTGTTTTCTGTTTTTTGAACGATTTAGTCTTATGGAAAGATGTAGACTACGTATCTAACCAATTCGAGATAGAAATATAGATTTATTGATCCGAAAAGCTTAATGTCAAGAATCAACACGTGGAACTGTTTACATCTTTAGTTCAAATTCTGTCCACAAGGTTCCCCAAGCTTCCATGATGTATGCTAATGAGATGTCAGCACCCCGCTACAGGGACGCAAGGATCACATTGCTGTTTCATTGGTTTATTATTTTGTATAATCGTTATAAAAACCGACTTTTCTTTTGTATTAATCACTTGAAAATAGTTACGGTACATAAGTAACTGAAACCTTGGTCGTGTGTATCTTTATTGTATTAAACAAGTTAGTAAAATATTCAGGTGTACAGGCTTTGCTATTGATTTAATAATGATATTTCCTTCAGTAAATGATTTATTTGTTGACTGTAAATGATTCGCTTTAGCACCAAAATGAAAACAGCAGTCGTTTACTTTAATTCGGCGCAATTAATAACTTTAATCAGCTGTCATTAATTATTTATAATTTTAATCAATCGATACACATTTGTTTCCGTATCATTCCTTTAACATGCAAGATTTTGTTTACCTACAAGCTATTCGATGTTGAATCGACGCAAAACCTTTGTTAAAGGGGAAATAAAACTCAACCTATTAACCGTTAGTTTCAACAAACATTGAAATGATTATATTTTTAATTTAAAAAAAAAATAAAAAAAATCTTTCAATGTTTCCAGAAATGTTTTGCTTTACGTAATATACAACTAGAATAAATTTAAGTATTGCAATTGTGTAAACTACACCGTATAAGTCATTCAACTCCATCATTTCTTAAAAAGGCAACAAATTTATTGTTGTTATTATTACTTGATGGGAGATATTCCTTCGTAAATGACCTCATTTCCATCTTTATTACGCGGTTTCCTTTGGAACCTGTGAATCGATCTCAGTGGTTCTTCCTAAGAGAACTTTTCCTCTAATGAGAAATTGCAACATGAAATCTTGTAACTCAGTTTTGACAGCAGCAGCCTTAACTTCATCTTCCCAGAACAAGTCGCAAATGTTTGTAATGTGTCACATTTCACGTTGCTTTTGTCTTAGCTTGGAATGGAAAAGAATCATTTCAAAACATTTTTTTTTTTTTTTGCTTGATTAGATTCTCGTTTTGACAAGCAAAGCAAACAAAAATAAATAGAATTCATTGATTGGGAATGAACGCTTTTCAAATGTAAATTAAGTTTAGAAAAAAAAGATATATTTATCATTTTTGAAACTCTCGCTTCATCCAATTCACTGAGAGAATCAAACTGAAGAAACCTTGAAACGGTCTGTTTTTGATTCCCGGTACGAAAATTCCATAATTAGCTCAGTGGATCTTTTAATTGTTTGTAATCCTTAATTTTTTGTCCTCACTAATATTTTTACGCATGTTAAATTTGCCATTAAATTAGCTATAAATTAAAAGTAAGAAACAGTCACAAAACTGAAACACGAATAACAGAGATCTATCTCACAACTTCTATTTTATTAACAATAACCTCTTGGGTAAGGGGTTGGAGTGTCAAAATACTTAACCCTAATGATTTGTCGATAAATTCTGCAGGAGGAAAATAGATGGGCTATCGGATTACATAATCTAGTCAACGATTCCCCAATCTTTTTTTGATTTCCAAATCCTTTTCAGTACATTCGAGAACCCAGTAGCATCCTTCGCAAACTAAACACCATCCAACCCAAAAGAAAAAGAAGTTGATGTAAAAGCATTTTCGCAGCCAACTCAGTAGCGAACCACTCAATGGGAAAATCTGACTTAATCAAACACGAATTTCAACTTAACTCGCTTCAACGCTAATACTTAGCAAACTGTATAGAATGTAAACAAATGCTGTATTTAATAACAAATTTTGCGTGCCTAATAATTCAATGACAAATTCCCTTTGAGCCTAACGGAACGCAGGACAAGGATTTGATGTTTTTTTCTATTATTGTGTATTTTTGGTTGTGCTCTGCTTTTGTTGCTTCCGGGAGCGAGAGATGGATTCTTATATGTTCGCCCCTTCTGAGCCTGTCATCGGTGGAGTTTGTTTGGCTGATGAGTTCTAAAGAGGACGAAACGGTCGTCGCAGACTCGACTCTGTGATAGCTCGAGGTGCGAAATCTTTTTGGCTCCTTTCCATTGTTACCATTGTATAAAATGTATTTGTTTAAAAGCATCCAAAATGTTATTTCATTGCATTGGGAAGCAGATCGATCTTTCAAGGTATTGGAGGAACTTCCCAATAACACTTGGCCTACAGGTGGAAAAATTCTTCTGCCTAAGAGATGTCATAACGAAGAACTAATTCCAAACCCACTGTGGAATTGCTAAGGGTGGTAAAAGGTCAATCTCCTTCCTTCGTGAACAGGAAAGACTGTTTCATCACATAAACATTGCAGCAATGAGTTAAACAAAAAAAAACAAAAAAATGGAAAACGCATCCGTAGAAACTGAAGATCAAGAAATCGAAAAACATCATGACCTGCAAGGGGACTGTTAATCTAAATGAGATTTAATGGATTAGACAACAATCCAAACTGAGTGAATATTACATCTTAAATCTTTGAATTAATCAGCTAAAACCATCCAACACTTAATAACCAGTCAAACTTCAGTGAAAAAAAAAGAGATACCTGATCGAAACTAAAAACAATGTCAAACAAATTATATTTGGTTTAGATTAAAAATTAATAAATTAAAGAATATTAGTGTAAAAGATATCGCAAATCAAAATTTCCCTGGAGCATACGAGGATTATGGGTAAGTCAGCCTAATATGCACTAACGGAAATATAAAGTTATTACTGGACAGATCAAAATATAGAGAAATCGTTGTTTTTTGATATTGAATAAATTTCTATCATCTGGTTTCTTTAACAAAAAAAAAAACAAAAAAAAGGAACGAAAAAACTGTCTCACACTTGACTATTGGAGTGTTAGTATGAATCACAACAGGAACATTATTTGAGAATCTGATATGTAAGTAAATTGCATTTATTATTACTTATTATTATAAATGACACTGCAAATTATTAATTAGTAAGACATTTATGTAAATCCATGTACTATTAATAATTAGTATTATAAATGGAATCATTAATTAGTAAGATATAGTAAGGGTTGGAGGATGGGACGCTCCATCAGAACATTTATAAACATATTAGTCCTTAGACTTCTTAAGCACCACCGTCTTAGACTATTGATTTCTGTAATCAAAATATTTAAAAAAATAAAAACAAAATACTAAGACATCAACGGAATGGACCACTTGAGGATGGGCGGGGCTTTGTTTATCCCACAAGCCAAAAAGTAGACTGGTGGGATATTTTGGAACTACAAAGTCATGTGCTTTGTTTTAACTGGTGTAGATATAGAGGAAATATTATATTAAAGAAGGATATTCCAAGCGTTTTTACAGAATTATTACAATAAGGATCGGCACAGTACTGAACCATCTGTCTTGAAATATCCAAAATCGACGATTTTTTTAACTAATTCACACAAAGTTATATGTTTCTTTATCCCACAAGCTTTCGCTGCATGTGTTTACATGTCGTACGTGACGTCGATAGGGGCGTAAACCTCAAGTGCTCCATTCTAATATTCTAGTTCATCAAAAAATATCAGTAGTTTTTATTTATTTAATTTTTCCATTTCTTAGCTTTCACCTGAATTACTTAAGACGCTCTGGCAATCATCAAAAACAATGAAAAAAAAAAAAGAATTGGCCGTGCCAATATTCGAATACCTCCGAGGCAAGATCCAGAAACAGGAAAAAAAAAAAAAACAGCATCAATAAACTTTCTTATTTTCTAAAAAATTTTTACTTAACTGATTTTAGAAAACTTCTAAAACTGGCAAACAGATCTTGGCCAATTTCAACAAAAAACTATTAGGACAATCACCATCATTGTAACATTGAACTAGTATTAAACTTTTAGCTTTCTAGGGTAAGTAGTTTTCGTGAATTAATAACTGCCATCTTCCTATTAGTAACCTTATTACTGTAATTTTCACTTCATAACTACTGTTACCACCCTGTGCGTGAGTCTTCTAGTTATACAAACGCTAGATCAATCCCTTTAATAGCTGTGCATGTTATCAAAGTCATTCCTACAGCGTTCCTTTTCCAAGACGGAAGCTTTACTTCCAAGTAATCAAATAACAAAAACTATTATCTACGAAGCCATTAATTGAAGACACGGGTGAATGTAATCTCAAAGACCCTTTCGCCTCAAAGATTCCTTGGAATCGCAGCTGCCGCTATAAAATGCCATCGCTGTTCCAGGCTTTAAACACGCCATGAATAATGTCCTTCATTCACTCAACCGACATCAACTCTCATTAAAAAAAGAAAACACCAGACACACACACATCGGAATCCCAAACACATCAACCACACAGATCGTAACAACAGCCTCAGACGTCGACCTAGAGCTCTGAAAATAAATGCACAAGCCTAGTCGTTGTGGCTACCTGTACCAACAAACCTGTACGTTGCAGAATTACCATTAATAAAATTACATCAAAAGGGTATTAGTTAATTTCGTCCATGTTAATACTTTCCTAGGTCCTTCTTCAATTGGTTTTTTACTAATTTAATCGCAATTCACTTTCTGCTGAGTTAAAGACGAACCTCACAGCAGATTTATCACGGGACGATTTACAACTCTAAAATATCTACAATTAGAAACAACAAAATTCCTAGTTACTATTCGATAAAAGAATTAAATAAATAAAAAGTAACTATAAAATTAATTCATTTAATATTAAAAAAAAGTAGATATACGTAAGTAGATATTATTCTTCGATTATACATCTAAAAATCTACGGAATAAACATCTACGGAATACATCTAAAACCCAAATAAACATTATTTTTTTCAAACATTAATGTAATAGTTATTTGAAACACAAATGGCGAAATTACAAATTTAATACGTAATTTATGATGATTCAATACGTATTACTGAGAATGAAGGATAAAGTTTTCCAAGGAAGGAGTTTTGGAGGAGAAATCAGTTCATAAAACAGTTCCTTGCAGTAACGATATAGTCATTATGATTTTATGAGTAAATTCCCCTGCATCATCTAAATACGGAATGAACTAGCAATACGTGAATGCTTCACTGCAGGGACTGTTACCACAGTTATTTCTATAGCGAACAGCCCTTGGGTTGATCGCATCAGCTACCGTCGCAGGTAGTGAACTCCACGTGTTTTATATAATTATAATCAACTAACAACTGCATCGCTTAACAAATGAATTAGGATCAGAGAGATTTTGTTTTGTAAAATATTGGCACATCTTACATAACCATTACAATTACAGTTGACATTAATTATTAAGCCAACGTTGAAAAATAAAGATTGAGAATTAAACAATAATAGTTAAAAGTGCATTCAAATTAGAGGAATAAAGAAACAAAATGCAAGATAAATGCTATTGAAATGCGCCTCCAGCGCACGAAATTCAAACATTTTCAATGTAATCTTTAATTACAATAAAGTCATGTAAAAATAAAAACTTTTCTCCTTTGAAAATTCCATAGAAAAGATGCTGACTAATCTTATTTAAAGCAAAATTCTAGTAAATATCAAGAATTATAATTCGTTTTCTTGTATGCGGACTGGAATTAAGAAGTGTTCATGCAAATAGAACAAACAAAAGCATTTACTACTTTGCACATTAACTACTTAGACCAACCATTATTCCAGTTAATTAGAAATGATAAATGGGTTTCGAACCACTCCGTCAAAAACGCTTTCAAAAAATCTATTCGTCATTCTAAACATCCACAAGATGTAGCGGCGTTTCATTCAAAGAAAACCAAAGCAGCAATTGAAAATCTCCAACAGAAACTTCATTGACAATTTCTGATGACGAATTGAAAAAAAAGCGCTGCTGCAATTCTCTTCTTCTATCGTTTTATTTTTTGTTTTAATTTTTTACGGTTTTAGAGAATTATATATTAAATTTTATAAACATATACACACACAATTAATAGTGAAGAGAAATACAGAAAGATAGGAATACAAATTTTTGCCTAAAAAAAACCCCTTAATCTATTTATTTTATGATTAAGTAATTGACGTCTTTTGTTCTGTATCTCCTCATTGAAGAAGTTAAACGCATTGAAGTTTAACGAAATACGTCTCCAATCTTGAAATTTTGCATCAAATTTGTTTAAAGGAAATGTCTGTGTTCGGCCCAACTTTTCCGAAAATTCTAGGCGCACGTAAAATCCCGGACAAAACAAAAATTAATAGGGACCCACCGTTTCGTTATTTAAACTATCTCCAACATTTCAACTTTCTGTGGTATTATAGTTTTTAGTTATATTAATTGCACAACAATTGATATTCCTAATAAATTGAAAAACTTTCCAACCTATCAGTTGTTTACAATATAATAAAAAAAAGAGTATTTATTATATAATTTTTTTATAAATACCTTTACGGAGGATTTATTATATAACTGCGTTAAAGCAAATAAAGATCAAAAACGCTAACCCCTTTTAATCCACATCTTTAATCCTATTACTCTTTCCAAATGTAATCAAATATGTCTGTAGCCAAGACATTTTTATGTAAGACAATTTTTTACGTCGACATGTTTAAACTTGTTCTCCAAGTTCTTTTTATTTTTTGCTTACAACTACATTAAATAAATTCACTTTTTTTGTCAAAGGCAGCTGTTCCATAAATAACAAAAAATGGAAAATATTTCCAAAACACGATCAAAATATCACCTTCATTTATCAGTAATGCGATTCAAAGTGGACAGCATAAATTTTAAAAATCAGCGATTGTTGAGATTAAAGGTCAAGTTCCCTTTAGCTGTAGAATTTATGGAGTTTATAACGGTGATTTAGATTTAGACCGTTTAATCAATGCTCCATTGAGTCAGTACAAATCTGTCGGCAGGTGCTGCCATCTGTACGTCGAATTTCGAAACAGACATATGAAAGCAATTTCCAATGCCACTGTTAAGTTATTTGCTTCATTTAATTCTTAAAAAGAGCACTCTTAACCAAACAAAAAAGGGGGTGGGGTGGGAGAGACTTCGCGATCAACTGATTTTTCAGAGATTTTCTGTGATTCAATATCAATAAATATATTTTAAGTTTAGTACAATTCTGTTTTTTTTTTTTTAATTTCACGTTGCCTATTCTAAAAATACCTTTTTCCTAATATAGTCCCTTAACGATGATACCCCCACAGGATGTTATGGAAGCTCAAACATAAATATATCAAGGATTTTATTAAACTTCGTACTTTGGCATTTTACTAAATATTTACCCTGAGGCTCCACAACCAATGATCAAGGCAAAACATTTTCGACATTTTCTACCACCAATTTTGAACAGCAAAATAATAATAATAATATTAATAATAAAAGTTTGGCTTTCTTTCAATCTTTACTCCTTTATTCATATGTTTTATTATTTTAATGGTTTAAGCAGTAATTGTTAGGTAATAACATTCGGGAAATCTATAAAATGTGCAAAGGAAGATGTTTGTGTTTGGTTGTTTGTTCGTTCGCTATACACTCCTAAACATTTTGACCTATCTGGACCAAACTTTGCAAATTACTCATAAAGGGTGAGACCAAGTTATTTACTAAATAACATCCTAGTACAGCTGTTTCACGCTAATAAGGCGATCGTCAGCTAGGAGCAGTCGTCAGTAAACAACCAGGTCTTGGTACATTGGCCTGTATGAAATATCGTCGGAATCAATGTGGAGCCTTTATTTTAGCTTTTCAGGCTCCACATTGATTCCGACAACATTTGCAGAATTACTCTTTGGGACCCTGTCGGAAAAACGGGTACCTTGGAACCTCCCCCCCCCCCCCCCGGGTTGAAAAAAGGGTGAAATACATGAAATAACACCACGTATGCACCTAGTGGTGACAATGAGAACTAAACAAATAATGTGCTATAATTGGAACTAAAATATTGTTCTGCAAAATAGTGCCACATAACATCTGGTGGCGACAATGGGAACTTCACAAATGTTGTGCATAATAGCGCCACATGGCAACTTGGTGGCGACAATGGAAACTACACAAATATTGTTGTGCCTAATAGAGAATGGGTGTTAGGGATAGGTATTGATTTGTCAGATTTATCAGATAATTTTTTTTACAAAATGGGGAAGGTTTGAAGTGATAGGGTTATAATATTACAAAATTCGAACAACTTTCCAGTTAGGGAAACGTTATTATATCCAGCTAGTAAACGGGAGAGAGAACGGGAGAAAGGGTAGGAGGTCTTATATTCTCCGATCTCAAAATTAATTTCATATATAGGAATCTAAAATTACAAAATTTGAATTACCTGGAACTATGGTGCACACTATGGGCGGTGAGTGGAGGGGCTAATATGGTTGCAGGATACCTCCACGAGGTTTTCGGGATAGATACAGATTTGTGATGAGATCAGACCTGTTGATTTTTTTTTTTCCTTATACCAACCAGGAAAATTTTGAAGTGATCTCGCAATTGCAATTTCTTTATCATCCACATCAGGACATTTGTTTTTTGTAACCCGAGGGAAGAACGGGTCTTTTTGCTAGTTATTTCATAAAAAAATAAAATCTGCGGTTAAATAATCCCTTTAGAAATTGTAAGAATCTCTTTATATCAATATAAAAGAAAAAGTAGTTTTTTTATTTATATTTTGATTGTTTTCTTGAGCTTCAAGAAATTGAATTATTCTGAGGATTTCAACCAAGGGGTCCGTTTAGAATGGAATGAGAAACACCTTCACTTCCGTGGAGAAAAAGTAGATTTCTTCGCCTATTTTCGAGATTCCCGTGGTTTCTCTGAAGTAAGCAGTTATTTAAAGTCAAAGTGACCATGAATTATTAATAGTGGACCAGCGCTAAGTCGGTCTTCAGACTTAAACTAAATTGGACTTAATGCTTTCTAAACTCAGAATTCTAAGCAATTAAGTCACAGCAGAATCTGCGGAATAATTTGCAAATTAGTAGTAAGACAAGGATTTTATTCGACTTAAGCGAATTTAAATGTTTCAAATTTAAAAGCACTGTTGTTAAATGGAATGATCCATGTTCATTATGTTTATGAAATTGTATACTTTGTAAGACAATATGAAGCCCCTCCTCCAAATCACATGTAAAGCTTTGAAAAGCTCTATAATGTTACAGTTTTACAAATTCTATCTAAGCCCATAGGTACGAACTGCTTTGTGTCTTTCTCTTGGGAGTGGCTTGTTGTTTTTCTCTAGCCATTTTACAATATCTGCAGAATTAAGCGGCTCTAACAGTTATAAATGTCACTTTTCTCGTTTAATATATTATCATTTTAATAATAATGTTAATGTTAATCAAGAAAAGTTACATCTGTTATATGAACTTAAGTTCGCCTCAAAGTTTAACAAGCACTGCTTCACTAAAGAAAGAGTGCAGGTTTTTTTCTGAATCCACTTTATAGTTTTTGCTGTAAGAATGCCAATATTACAAAACCCTGTGTCCGTTTAACATAGTGGCTTGCCTAAAATACTTTTAATAGTATTTCATATTAACAACAACTTAATATTGTGAAATACATAAGAAATAACACGTGTGTATATAATGCGATGCGCAATATCTGATTTTAGCATAAATATATTATTACTGATTTGATAACATTTACTGAAAATAAAAAATCCTTGATTTTAAGAACCACTTTCTTAATGGTCAACGGCAAAACTTACTATATTACGTTGTGATACAATTACATTGAATTGTAATCATACTGAAATTCCTGCATGTCACAGTCTCAAGGAATCGAATATTAACACCAATCAAACTTAACATTCTATTCAACCCCTGACCATCCAATATCTGCTTTCTTTTCATTGTCTATTTCAAATATTTTAAGGTATTAGCTTCAACATTATTAAATTCAATTTCTAAAAGAATTAAAATCGGTTCTAAATCGTATCTTAACGACCCAAAAGCGACATTTTTTTTCTAAGCTTGGGTGGCTTATAATTTGGTGCGTCTCCCACGAGTCCTATCAATTATAAGAGGCAAAAGGCGTTTCCCCTTGTGGGGTCCACCAAAGACGAGTTTCTCCTTCGAATCGACCGAAGGTGGAGCTGATGCCAATCCCCCTGGCGGCGCCCAAGGAAATCTCTTATGCAAAATGCACGCAAATGACGTCTCGTGCAGCACAAGAACATCCATCACAAGCAAACTAAAGTTTAATTTAAAAGAAATATATTAATTACTATTAACCTAGTTATCAAATAAAATCTACTAATGATAATTAAGTTATGAAAACAACCAAATTCTTTCACTAAAAATTTATTTACGAATTTCCTAATTAAAACGTGACTTCTCACTTTTCCTTAATTGATAGTAAATCTTAAGTTGTTTAAAAATACTTTTTTCTCTTTATTAAATGTGAATAAAGCAAAATATTCAAAGAAAAAAAGTTAAAGTAAATTTCTTAAAAAGTGTACCCTTAATGTAAATCTTTCGTCTAAATTATTGTACTAAGAAAAAAAGGTGTTCTCCAAGACGGGAAGGGCAACAACATAAATGTGTCTGTACAGCGACCGCAATGTAAAAAATAGATTCACTTTACTTTTAAAACCTTTCCTTCTTTTCAAAAGCATAGAAATGAAATGATTTCTCAATTGCCAAACAATGGACTCCAACAGTATTGTTGCAATAAGGGAGTGGGAAGGGGAAATGAAAATTTGAATCATTTCAAGAAAAATAAATCCTTCGAACTTAATTTACTGACTGTTTTCTTAAGATATACAAAGATATAAAAACAGCTCTCACTTCACTTCCTCTTAGCCTCATACACTAACTACCTACCTAACAAAAATCAAAAACGAATGCTGTCTTCAGAGGGGACACTACTGATTCTTTTTATGAACCAAATGTAACTTAAAAAATGCAGTGATCAACATCAAATTTTCTATTTCAGAGCTAACCGTTTTTAATTCAGTCCCAATTAGATTTTAGTGTTTGTGGCCTCCTGCTGTGTTCTTTAAGTAAAACGAATAATACCTAAGTAAATTCAAAAATTTCGAATTATTTACAATCAATCTGTAGATCTTATAACATTTTAGCGTACATAAACCAATCTGATTCTCAAAATCTAAAAGTGTCAAAATACGATGCCTTTACAGTAATTCTATGAATAATGCATTAATTAATATCAAATGTCATATTTACAAGTTGACCCTTATCTTCTAAATCCCATAAGATTGACTTACATTGTTATTTATTTTATGTTTTCCAATCGCCTCCAAATGGCTTCTGATTTCTTAAATTCTCAATTTTTATTTTTTGTTCAGTGATCAACTATTGTTATTCCCTCATTGTTTTTTTTTCTTTTCGTTTACTTTTCCGTTTTCGGTACTGAAACATTTGACACAATGAATATCTCTAATTTTTTTTTATTGATATACTCGTTTCCAAACCTTTGAATAATTCACAACTCGTTGTTTCACTGAAATGCTTAGCAATTATTTTGTGCTTCAGTTAACAATAAATGCTCTTGTATTTAATGAAACACTCGTTTATTCCGAGGAAACTTTGCTGCGAAAATGCGAATAATTCTAATGCACTGTATTTATTCATTTATTTTTCCTTAATCAGGCCTTTCTTCAGAACAGCTCGTGCCTTTGGTTCCTATTTTCGCCGCTGCGGGCTTTGCTGGCGCCACTATCTACGCAGTACGACCTGGACGTTTTATGAGATTCGAAATGGAATTGTTTCTTCAATGGCCTTCGGGCAGTATTCTAGCAGAAATTTTCAAGTTAAATATTTAATTTCTTATTCTTCTTATTTCGACTGTTGAATAAGGCTTTGGGAACTAATTCAGCCAGAGAAAAATACTAGTCATATTGAAAGGTAAAAAACAAACGATGAAGCCAAAAATATATTTTTAAAAATTTCAAAAAATATTTGAAAAGGAAAAAAGAAAAAAAAGTTACATACCCTCAGAAGCCTTTAAAACGATTATTTATTAAAGAAAAGATATAATATATCTAGACAGTGTTAAGCTGTTCTGTGAAATATTTACTTACTGACTATCAAAGTGCTCTTACAACCAAAAACACCAGAAATCTAACAAATCCTAATAAAAAAAAACACACACTAATATCACTCAACATGAAAATTAAGATCGTTTTGGTAAAACTCTGTTCTTGAAATGCTTTTTACGTCATTCAGATCCTTTCATTTATCTACACAAATCAATCATTTCCTGATTTCTGTGGAATTTTTGTTATGTAGCTACTAAAGACAATAACTTACGTGACACCAATGAATAATATTACTTTACGTGACACCAATGAATAATATTACTTAAAATACAATGTTACAGTGATCTATAGAAAGGTAAGCATATTCCATAGAACAAAATACAGTCTAAAGAAAGGATTGTGATAGATTTAGGCTCTTACCACCTTCATCAACATGTCCAAGAACATCGAAGTGAAGGTGATATTGAAGAATTCAATTTATGAAGATGGAAGCATTGTTTTTGTTTTAACATTTATTCTGAGTTTTAATATTGTTTAAATTAAAATGGCTAAACTAACGTTTTATGAGATAACGAAAAAGCTTAAATGAAGCTTTTAAATGAAATAACAAAGGAAGCTTAAATGATAATTATTATCAGATGATTATTGAAACCTTTCATTTTTTATAAACTTTATTTATTATGCTAACTTATAGCAAAGTACTGTTCGTTTTCGTTTACGAGAACCTTCAGCGCTTTTGCGCAAGCGTCAGGTCTCCTTCGATTTCATCAAAATAGGGGTGAGGAGAAACAAAGAGGGGATGTTTACTTTTTATCAGTGTTAGTTTACTAATAGCTGCGTTCTATTCGCGCTTTTCGGGAAAGAATTATGGGAAAGAATAAATACTATTGCAAAAATACTCCTCCGTTATTTTTTTTCTTAAAAGCGAAAATGTCCAAAAGAATTTCTTAGGAAAGTGCCCATCTTAGCGTATCACCCCTCTGGGGAGTAAAATCGTCCGCCGGTGGTGGTTCTGGCTTTCGAAAACGAATATTATCTTAAAACATTGTGGTTTTATTGTTATTAAGTATGTTTGTTTGTTTTTTTTTACTTCAAATTAAATGTTTATATT
Source organism: Thereuonema tuberculata (assembly GCA_023159025.1). Lineage (NCBI taxonomy): Eukaryota > Metazoa > Arthropoda > Chilopoda > Scutigeromorpha > Scutigeridae > Thereuonema > Thereuonema tuberculata. The sequence goes on along the minus strand of JAFIDM010003189.1, from coordinate 7,871,549 downwards.
AAAATTATTTTCCAATCGTTCGAACTAAAAGAATAATTTTCAGTAAGATCCTTTATGTCTGAATAGATTATTAGGGAGTTAAAAGAGCCAGTGATTATCATTTTTTAGCTCCTTCCTGACTAGTCCGATTTATGCCAAAATCAGTAGGCATCTTAAAAACTAAACCTTGTAGTAAAATGTCAGCTTCCTTGTGCAAATAGTTTTTACGTTGTTTGAAGGATTAATGGTCGGATTGACATCTGTTCAGGTTATCTGTACTATTAAAAAAAAAACTGCGTCTATGTGTGCGCGCGCTCGTACTTCAGGAACAATGAAAGTGTCAACTCATCAGAATAAGAAAATATTTCAAAATATAAAATCAAAAATATTGTATGTAGACAAATTATCTAGAATTGTAAATATTGTGTTGCATGTATTTGTTAGAATATAAAAACTTTAATTTATTTCTCGTTTTTAGTTTATATTTTATTTGATGTAATTTGGTTTTTTTGGAATAAATACAAAGTTGGTTTCCATTCGTGTCATTACGTTACAAATACGAGGTTTCTGGAGCGAAGCGACCAGGTAACCATCTAATAAATATATATATTTTGAAATATTTGAAATAATTCAAATCTACTACTAAAAATCTTTCACCTATCAGATAATAAAATACTGAAATTTCCATGCATTAAATAAAAAAAATATTCTTAAGAAAAAATATCCACTATAAGCCACGGCAGTTGTCAGATCATACATTTATCATTTCGACCATCTCTACTATTAAACCCTGCTGCTCTAAATCGCTTCAACATTTTTTTTCTCTTTCCTTTCCTTCTTCATAAAAGCAAATGACTCGCAAGGGATTCTTCTCCCACGAGTTAAAAGTGTAAAAGTAGGAATTGAGAAAACTAGCCCATCCCATTATCACTTCCCACGGCTTCGAAATTTTTCCACTCTTCCATATATTTTGAACTTTTTTTCTGCAGTTCAGCGCTCGGCATTTTGCATTAGAGCATCTTTTTAAAAAAGTTTTCTGCTGTAAAAGTGATAATTAAAAATATCTTCATATTTGGGTAGAATTAAGAAAAAAAAATGATTAATAAGATTTATAAAAAAAGAAAAGTAACAACTTTAACAGAAAACTAAGATAATACATAAAAACAGTGTCGAAGCAAGATATCGTTGTCGTGCAAACTTTGGATTACTAGTGAGTTAAGATTCTGAAATGTTTATTGACAAAGACAGTGTAAAGCAACAACGATTAGCTTTATTTAAGCTTACCTGATGGACTTTATCATGTAAGGATATTTCCATTCTTGGTATATGGGAAAGGAAAATTCTGAGGAAGATTTATGGAGCTATTTGTGACCAAGGTTTGTGGGGTATCCGCACTAATAAAGAACTTATGGAATTATTTCAGGGACCAAGCTTGGTTTCAATTGTTAAAAGTAAAAGGATCCAATGGGTAGGCCATCTCCAAAGGATGAATTTGAACCGTGGAGTTAAGAAACGGAAACCCTGGTGGAAGAAGATTAAAAGGAAGACCACGACTTAGATGGCTTGATGATGTGGAACGCGATTTGAAACAGCTCCAGGTCCGAGGATGGAGGAGAAAGGCGCAAGATAGAAAAGAGTGGGCTCATATTGTTACGTAGGCCAAGGCCCTACATGGGCTGTAGTGCCATGGAGTTAGTTAGGTTTTACAGACTAATCTCATTGGTGGCTCAATGCATGCAAAATCAATTGTGAGCTTAAGTTTAGTAAAACTAATCGACCAACGAAATTTTGTCTTTAATAAACAGGTTTCAGAGTAATCGAAGTTAGGTTTCTTCTGTTTTTCCTTATTGTTATTTAAGAACAGTCTTTTAACTTTCATAACTCTGATTCATGAGTTAGATTTCTCTAAAATGCAACTGATTTTTTTCCTAATTCGCACTTTTATTGTTTCTGTTGACTTACAATACTCCATTGAAGTCAATGTACTGATAAACACGGATCCACGTTTCCTATTATCTTCAATTGCTTTAAAGATTTAGACTAAATGCACATTCAGAAATTTATCAGAAACACAATTCTGTTACTGTTGCGAAATATTGAATATAAAGCATACAGACAAAGCCGTAGGTGGTTGGCTTCTCTGCCACACACATTTAACAAAAATCAATGACTCAAACGTCATACCTAGACTCCGAACGGACTAATAATTGAGACAAGTCGTAATGATAAAAAATGTTCTATTGATGGAGATCTTTCCTTACGTGTATATCTTATCGCTATACAGGGGTAGGGCAGATCTACCCATTCTCCTTCACATTTTAAAAGCAATGCTTCTCGATTTTCAAAAGCGTTAATTTCTTTTTGCGATTTTATTAATAATAACCACAAAGCTTCATTCCATAATTTAAAATATTCTTAACAAAAACATCAAACTGATTAGCGAAAACCTCACCAATGCTGAAGATACAGCAAATATTAGTGATTGAGATTTATTTCAAAAGCATAAAACCTACATAAACCTCACTCTACAGTTTTCACTCAACAAGAGATTGTTTCGAAGCAGTGCATTACTAAGTGAGTTCAAGTGACAGATCTTAGTGACATCTATCGCTCATTTAAGAAACTTTCTCCACCATTACTACACGTTCTCAAATGATAAAACAAGCAAATAAAACAATATCTTTAGTTAAGAGTAATTTTCAAAATATCTAAATAATAAAGATTCCTGGAATGTACTGTTTCTTTACAAATATCACGCTGCTATTACATCATTCACATAATGATAAGTAATGCATTTATTTCTATTAAATTAACACCAATTGAAGGAGGAAAAGGAATCCCATCTGTTGAGTAATCTGAATTATTTTAATTCATGGCTCAATATTACTTCAACAATTAAATCCCTAGAATTATTTGCGTAGATGAATTAAAAAAAAATAATTCAATTATTATCAACCTGAAATAAACCTAGGAAAAAAACAAATCAACTATTAATCTCAGTATTCAAAGCGAAAAGTCTTAATAAATATTTTATTAAATGGCCAACACGCAGGCACTGTACGGTGGCGCCCTCTTCATTCTAATTCCTGAACTTTCGGAACAGTTTGTTTATTTTTTTTTATCAATGACGCTTCATATGTAACAGTGTTAATCTGCTTCAAAATCATCATTGAAAAAATTTGCCAATACTTGTACGGTAAGAAATTAGTTATATTATTACTTTACCTATAGTTCATATAGTATAGGTATATTTTTTCAATGACAACAGTAAAATATTTCCCATTTACTCTTCCCTGGATAGGATTAAGCTTTCTCGAAAGATCTATTTAGAAAAGCTAACTGAATTTCATAGCAAACATTACATTTTCGTTTACAACTTACTGTAATTCATTTTTTTTGCGAATCAAAAATTACGTGCGACATTAGCACCGAGCGGATATTTCTGCAACTAATATATAAAATTATCGAAGAGCAAGGCAATTTTAGATGGAACGCTGGATGATGGCGCCCTCTGTCTTCCGATCTACGAAGCGTTACAAAATGGTTTCGGAGTGAACGGGAAATTAGAGTACATTTTGTATAAGTTTACTTCTAATATAACAGTAAATTAAAAGAAATTTCAATTTAACTACTAGATTACCTTTAAAAAAAATTAAAATTTTTGGATTAATTGTTTAATGATTAAAACAGAAATTAAAAGGAAAAATGATAAAACACTTACGAACCCATGCAGAGATAAAATGATCAATATTTTCTTACCTATAAAAGAAAAGAAGAAAAAATAATCAGAAAACCATTTATATAGCAACATAACAAAAATTGAGTAGTATTAAAATTATACCATTCTAACTAAGATTTTTAACTAGCCGGTGAAATATCCTTCTATTCAGGGCTAAAGGAGATAAAATCTATAGAAAATGTCAATAAAAAGCTTAAGTGTAGGTTCCGGTGGCCTGATTCAATCCCCGATCTCCAACGCTGAATTCTCCTGCAGACGATTCCTAGGATCCCTGCAGACAATTGGTATGTAGTTTATTTCGATATCAGCTGACCTCCCGACCTCAACTTAGTTGTTTGATGACAATGAATCAATTTTAAGTTATTGTTGTTTTTTTGTTTTTTTTTACATACAAAATCTTGATGTAAATATTGATATAAATTCACCACAAATCTCCACATGTACAGCGATTCAGAAAAGCTCTACAATAAAGTGAATAGTTTACAGCCCATCCAAGATCAACAGAATTTGATGTTTCTTTGCTAATGGAAAATCTTGGTTATTAGAAAGTCGCGCAAATCAGCTTCTATTAAAAATCAAACTTATGTTCACGTAATCCTTTGCTCCATGAACAATCCGGATTCATCTGACGGAAAACAAACTCTGAATACTAGTCTGTATACTTCCCATGTGTTTCAAGAAATCTTCTTTTGGAAAAACATGGAAAATACAAAACAATTAGGAGATAATAGAAAAGGACAATTCAAAAATCATCATTATTTTTTTTTTCACTTTGTTTTATTAACTAACAATATAGGATAAGCATACGCAAGAAGAATTAGTCATCGAATTATTATAGAATGCATTAGCGATAGGAGTGAAATTTCCACACATCAATCTCTTGAGCAAGTTGTATTGCTCAACAGAGACAGCTAATACAACAATGAAGCATTGATAAGGCCAGCTGGTGAGAGCCACCTTCAGTTGACGAACCATCATGGATGGCTAATGTACAATACATCTTTCAAGGGTAACCCAAACATGTTCAATGGGATTCAGGTGTAAGAGCAGGCGAGTCCCTTATCCCAGAGAATGTTTTTCGTTATCTTTATTCGGTGGGACGTGCAGAATCATCCAAGAACTGCTCCCGCGCAGGGCATAACTGCAGGTTTAATCTCATCCGTTTAAGTATTACCAAGCATATTTTTAGTCAATATTTACAGCCGTACTGCACTGCAGAGTCATCCACCGTGATGGTGGGCATGGTCTGCTAACTTATAAATTCCGATAACTTTAATTCTTCCAAATGTTTATTCTATATTGTTAGTTTATAACGCTGAAAAGTGGCGACATTGCTTTTCCCTTCCTATTATTTTCGCAATGTCCACTACTTATTTTGTAACCATATATAAAACTTCTTACGTATATATTCTATAGAAGTATGTGGACTGAGTATCTCCTGATCTAATCCCTTATTTTAATTATGTAAAGCATTGGCAAAGACCATTGGAAGCTGAATGGGTGATGATGCATTCCTCTTTAAGCCAGCGTTTGATCTATTAAAATACGGTGGTTTTGTTGAATGCGAGGCCACGGTGACTGTATTATTCTCAAAAACATAATTATAATACAAAATTAAATTTTTAAAAAATACAGTGAATCTGGGGACACCTTTTTGAATTTCCAAAATTATCTATCTAATTTTATTTTTTTTTCCCCCCCACAGTTCTATTTTCTTTTCTTGTTTTTAAACCTTTTGAAATACTGATAAGATGTTCCAATTCGCTAAGTGTACCAACAGATAAGAGGAACATCACAGAAAATTATCTTACAATTGAATTAAACAATTCTAAAGGGATGTTTTACTTCATTTTAAAAAGTGGGCAGTGATGACGTAAGCCAGCGGTTCCCAACCCATGGGCCGCGGCCCACAAGCCTGGTATTGGGCCGTGGACGCAGGTCGAGTCTCAGCTAAGATAAATATTATCGGAGCTTCAGGGTTTTCGACAACCTATCTATGTGAACGAGCCTTTTCAACTTTACTTTTTTTGGCAAATAAATACAGGAATAAATTGAATGTTGAGTGATTTGAGGCTAAAACTATCCAGTTTTAATCCAGATATTGATTCTCTCGTGGGGGACAACCAATGTCAAAAATCCCATTGAATTTTTTTTAACTTTGACCACTTGTTTTTGAGTTTTCTTACAGTTGTGACAGCTAAGTGAATAGAATAAAGTTCTTTTCTTTATAAAAAATTATTTTTAATCCTTCTTGTACAGTATGTTTTACTAATTACTGACACACACACACATTATAAAAATATATAAAAAATATATATATATATATATATATATATATATATATACTCGTCATACGAATATAGGTGTCTATTTGTGTATTTAGTTAGCGGGCCTCAAATTTTTTTTTTTACAAAATTGGTGGTCTGCACAACTAAAAAAGTTGGGAACCGCTGACGTAAGCAATGACGGACCCGTCGAACCACAGACTAGTTACCCGCAGCCAGGAATGTTCTTTTCAAATTGGCTCCAGGCTCTCAAAGTCTGATCCGATATTTTCCTTATTATGTTTGGTCGGACACAATTTTTTTTTTTTTAAGACCAGTTACATCATTAGCTGTAACTCACTTATAACCTACAGCGAATGCTCAAAGCTACAAAAGTAGTGGCGCCATCTACAGTCAAACGGAAATCATTGAGCTGTTTGGAGCGGTTTACTTTTTCTTTATAATTTTCGGTAGTACGTATTCCAAACGATCGATTATTTGCTACGTTCTAAATTAATTTTTAGACACTGAATTTTTTTACCGGACATAAGAACATTTTTTCAGTTATGTTGGCGGATAAATATCTTATCATCTTTGCTTACAGGAAAATTGACAATCCAGCTAATATCTTTATTACTTTCTTGTTATCCGCGCCAATCAGTTACTGTATGTGAAAGCTGCAACCAAATGTTTATGTTATCTTCAAGTGTCTTAAACTTTTAAATAATTCTGAGTTTAAATAATCCAGAAGATTAAATAGCTTCAGAGAAATCTGTTCAATTTATTTTTACATTTTAATAGCCTAATTCAGATTTTTAAATATTTTACATATACATCTTTATAGCATACTAGGCCATCCACTGTCTCCCCCTGGTAAGTATGAGACAATCCAAAAAGAATAGGTTCCAAGCAGTGACGGCAAAAAGTGATATTTTATTCCTTTTTGTATGAACTCATTATCTGACAGCGCGCGAACAAATAGAATAAAAGTAGGATTTGATATCGGGGGACCAGCAATAGTCCAAAGGTTAGCGTTCCTGACTGCGAGGACGAAGGTACTCGGTTCGAATCCCATGCAAAGCGAATAAAAAAAAAAGAAAATTTTGTAATCTGACTTTTTCAGCAAGGGAAACTAATAATTAACAATTGCGCCGGACAGAAAAACAGAGAAATACAAGATTTTAGTAATATAGATTACAGGTTAAGTTAAGAAAAGCTTCTCAATAAAAATTATCCGCTTAATGGAGACGCTTCAGTTTAATGCGGATAAATCAAGCCAATGAACTGTTTGTAAATCATTTCCATTTATGTAACCATTTCGTTCTTGTGTTTGACAGAAGCTGCTTTTTTTTTTTCCCCTATCGTTCATTGCGATGATTGACACGTTTGGATATAGTTTCTGAAGATAAATGTTATCGCAAATCCACTTTTATTCCTGCCAGCCCTGGGAGGAAAGTGGACAAGCCCCGCACGAGATCTTGTAAACAACAAATGGAATATCGAAAATAGGAATTGAATCTTCTTCTTTTCACTGCCAACTCAGCAGTTTACAACGAAATCATTATGGAAACGTTGTACCATCAGAGGAAAAAAGAAATGAATTTCCAAACGCTTTGTACACAACGAACTTTTAACGGCAACATCAGCAATAAAAAAAAGAAGTAAAAGAAAAAAAAAGCTTCTCGGCGTTTTTTATTGCGTTTTCTTCTCTCAAATGAAGTAAAACCTTAATTAGCAGAGATAGTTAACATTAAATCTAAGATACTTTCTTTCTTAAAAACTTACGAATTTTTAAACTTAAGCTCATAAAATTCTCTATTTGACTCAAATCTCTTATAACACAGACAAAAGTGACAACACATTTTAGGATTAGGAGGCAACTTATTGACGTTTCAAACGCTGGAAAACAGCAAAAATGTCGAATGTCCGACGTCAAATTTGTGAAAGATTTTAAATGGAGAATGACAGTAGGAGTTAGGATAAATTTAAGGATTGAGGGTAGTTTTAATAACAGAAATTAAGTTTCTCGTCCGCTCCGGAATAGCCATGAAGTCTGATCTGCTGGAACCAGAGTTTGAATCCCGGTACAGGAATGGATGTTTTTCCTTTCCGGTGTTTATTTGCTTCTTCTCTTTCCGAAGCCATTCCATAATAGCTTCCTAAGGACGGTACATGGAAAACCACCTCAGTATCTATTTCAGAACTTGCTAGAAGGTATAAAATGTATCTCCCAACCCACCTGGTCAGTGTCAGAGATCAGACCAGTACACCCCTCTCCCTCTTACCAGGATGCTTAATGTTAATGGTTCTACGGAAAGAAGTTCAACAAAAATCTTCATTAAATTACTTCCGTTTTCGAAAAAACTTGGTTCTAATCGTATACTAACAAAAACTGAAGGAATACTAAGGGGTGTGTGCATATCATAAATAATTTTCTTACCAAACCCCTCACATATTGGAAAGGTAATATTTCGAAACTTAATATTTTTTCACACCCAAACTGAACATACAAAACAAAAATTTATTTCTGAACGACATCTTCCTTCTTGATTAATAAACTTTGGGATTACAAATCTAAAGCGGGGCGAACACGAAGCAGCTTTGCTGTTTGAGCGCTTTGCAAGCTGCTTGAGCACAGTTGTATCCGGATTTGTATGCAGCAAAAGCTGCAAGACCGAGGATGCAACTTAAAAAGCACCTAATCATAGCTGCAGCACCCAATCATAGCGCAGCGTTGGAACACGTCACGCATGACATCACGCCTTAGGGAAAACATGGCGCCCAAACAGATTGTCGTCGCTTCAGATTGACGGACAGCGATTACAGAAAGAATACCAGATATTTCCGAAATTTCTTCACGCAGAATTAAAGTTTATATATAAATGCATTAATTTAATATGGTAGAAATTTAAAGAGCGTTTGAGAAATCTCGATATTTGCAATTTTTCACTGCAACAAACAAAACAACAATTGCTGCCACTTTGCCAATTTCTGAACAAAGCCGCGGGACGTCATTGTTAGCAACGCCCACTGTAATAATAGTGGCTGTTGATCATTGTTCTTCGTGTAGCGCATTATTGCCTTCCACTTCGATTACAGATCGGCTAATAATAGTATTGCAACATTTCTGTTTTGTTGGCGTTAATTTGTAGTTCCTGTGTTGCAGGCCAGCATCGCAATTTCCGTGACGTCTTGTTAACTTACGATATTGCAATTCGTCCTGTGCTTCGTCTGTTTTTCGCACCCACCAAGCTGCATCGTTTTCGCCCAAACCTATCGTTTGCAATTTTCCTGCGTCCAACTTTTTCACCGAATTGTACAGCAAAAGCTGCATCGTGTTCACCCAGCTTCACACTGAAATTAAACACTACGTCATTATCTGTAATTTCCTCTTCCGAATTATAGCAAACATTAACCAATAGCAAGAAATTTGATTTGGCAAAAAAAACAACTAAAGAAGAGTCAAGAGCGATAGTATTTTAAGATTTGTAATTGTAGAGAATTTATGATTATTTATTTTTTTTTTCTCCCCCTTATCAATGTTATTCCATATTAAAAGACTTATTTCAAAATGTATTGTATTTAGAAATAAGAGCGTTTGCAAAAGCGTCTTAATACCAAATGTCCCGATAGGAGTCGCTTTTGCGGGTGAAGTTTTCTTTTTTGATGTAATGTAAATTCTGACAGTAGTCGAAATGAAACTTCCGAGATATCAACTGGCATTTTGGACCTTGCTACGTGGGAAAGAGATGGATGCATTTGCCATCTCTTTGTGTTGCGGGGCCTAACATCTCCTTGTGTTGCGGGGCCTAACGTACTTAGGGATGTGGCGATGAATTAAGGCTTAACCATATGTCCGACAGGCTTAAGGCTTTGATGACTTAGAGGAAATTATTTTGATGTTATAGGAATCCTTTTACTGGTATTTTGTAATGATTAATTTTGGAATTGGATCGTTAAATGATTTGGCCAAGCTGTTTAAATCCTGGAGGATTAATCTGCATTGCAAATTTTTGGTATTTAAATATATTTCCGTCAGCCGACATTCCACGGGTTAGGGATAACCACGTTCAGGTTTATCAACAGGGTTTGATAATAAGAAGTGGAATATGCTTGGAGCATTGCAGTCGTTGTTGTGCCTTTAGATTTCGTAATCGGAATACAAGACGTCGGACATTTTAGCCTGGGAATCGCAGTTTGAAATATTCGACACGGAATATTGCCAGTGGGACGCCTCTGAATGATTACCAAAGAACGTTATATAATTTACCGTTAGAATCACAGTGAATTGTATTTATTTTATGCATGTTATATATATATATCCTGTTGCATAATTTATTCTGTTTGGTTCCAGTTATTTAGATTTAAGTTATGGTACCCAGATTTTATGAATGTTAGATATTCTTGCGAACGTTCGATTTTGTTCTGTGGGCCTTAATGGCGTTTAAATAAGTTAAGTTAAATTCGCCATTAACTTTAATTATCTGGTGTTGTGCGTAATATCACGCTAGATTTATTTTTGTTAGAATTAATTTACGAACGTAGGGTTAAACCATTACGGGATAAAGTTTTGCTGTTAGTTGATATTCTGAATGATTATTCTTTGAATTAAGTTGTATTATACCATATATAATTCATTGATAAATATTGCACTACTTTATAATTTTGATCTTTGGTAATTGCATTTGTATTAAGTTTAATACATTTAGGATTATTTAATCCTACTTTCTTATGTCATAGTATCTACACATGTTTGATTATTAAATTCTTATTTGTTTTTCCTGTACCAAATGCTTTGCTATTTCTTTAGCCCTTTTTAGATCTTGTAAATGACTAATATTAACTTAAAACTTTAAGGAGTCATTACAAATACTAAGTGCTTGAATATTAAGATCTAGAATTATTACTAGTTGATTACAGTAATATTTCAATTCTTCAACTAATCTTTCAAAATAAATTCGCTTCGTAAGGAAGGAAAATTCCATGTTTAAATTTAATTCCATGCGACATCATAAATATTAAAGTAGAATGAGCATTCCATTTAACAAAAGAAAGAGATTTACAACAACAGACAGATTTTGAAGAAAAGTGTCTCTCAGCAAAGGCCAAGCCTTCGACAGAAAATAAACGAACAAAGAAATGGAAACAAGTTAACATTAAAAAAAAAAAAAAATAATAAAAATAACCAATTGAAATTAAAAAAGAAAGGGGAGCAGGCTAATTTAAAAAAAAAAAAAAAAAGGTTCAGTTAACAAGAGAAAAAACGAAATTTTTGAGTCAAAGTTCAGATGTTTTGTTAATATAAAATATTACAAATTTTTCCTTGTAGTCTTACTACAGTATAATACGTATTAATAAATTAGTATGTTGTGTGGTTTTTTTTTTTCTTAATCATTTAGGCGGGCGAGCGTTGGACTGACCTTCTCCCCTTGGCTTATCGCAGATTCCCCCCCCCCCCTTTCTTACTCTTCTGAAAATCTGTCATATTTACTATTTCATTATCTAGCATTTCAAATTCTATAAATACATATATAAATCGTAAAAATAACTGACCTAAAATTTTAATTGTCTTATATAAATTTTTAATAATGACGAAATCTTGGATAAGGATCAATTCATAAAAATCTTCACCATTTTTTTTTTTCCATGGATATTTTATTTTAAAACTAGTTAATCTATTTCTATTCCATTCTATATCGAACCATTATTTCTTTGTGATAACGGATTCTCGCCATTAATAATTTGCGTTAATCATTCATTTAAGAGGATTTTCCACCTTCATTAGTTAGAATACCTCGCATCGAATTCCTTTCCATGTCAGTCTCCCTTCCTCCCCCTCACATTAGTATTAATGAGTTTCGAAAAGTAAAGCAAACTCATTTGGCAGCATTTTCCAACTACTTTTCAATTACAGTATCTGGGGCATAAAAAATTTACTGAAAATAAAAAAAAATAAAAATCACAAACATTAACTTTTTTTAACTTTACATAAAAAAAAAAAAAAAAAAAAAAAAAAAAACTACAAAACATCGAATTACTTACAGAAACCCCCCACAAGGTTTAAGATTAAAAAAAAATATATATATCTACAACTAATTCTTGTGAAGAGTTACTATTAGTGATCAGTAGCTCCTATTCTGGACGAACTCAAGAAAAACAACAGTGCTACAAACTGTTATTTGAAATCCCAGGAAGTCCACAATCTACTTCCAATGTCATCAACTCCTCACAAAACTCTTTTTAAAATATAACTATTAAACATCGAAGACTAAAATTCAAATATTGTCCTAAGTATATTTAATATTTCAGAATACTTTGGAAAAACTCCTTTCTCTTTCATTTACTATCTTTATTTTAGTTCATGTTTAATACAATTAGTTATATCTATATTCATATTTTTTTTTCTTTTTATTCAAAAGCTAAATTTAAAAAAAAAAAAATGAAAACAACCCAAATGAAAAAAAACAAAACCTGAATTTTCCTGAAGTTACAGAAAACGAGAATTCCATTGATTGTCTTAGTATTTTATTTAAGACATTTACATCAATGGTCTATGATACGAAAAGTAACAAATGTAATTGAATATTTCGAGAATTTTGTATGTCTGCAAAACACATCAACTGTAGAAATGCTTTTTATATAATACTTTTTCGTAACTTTTTTTCCTTGGTGAACCTTCCCATAGATATCTATTCAATGATTATGAAAACTGGTGGAGGCCATCAAGAGTATTAAAAATCCTCTTTCATTCGACCATAACTTTGTTAAACATTGTTTATTTTACAGTTGAGTCCATTAGAGAAAAACTTCCTTATTTGGCAATTTCTGATCACTTACTGTCTCCTGGAAATCATGCCTTCAAACAGAAATGGCGTCTTTGAAAAACCAAGTTATCAGTAAGCAATGAGAAACGGTACACGGCCAATCCAGGGTTATAATTTGGAATCAAGAGTCAGAGTGATAAGCTATTTATTTTCGAAGCGCTCGATAGAACGGCTACCGTAAGAAATTTGTCCGCTAAGACGATCGCCGCTTGAAGCGAAGTCTTGTAAAGCCAGTGGTGGATGGACGACTTTGACTTTATTAGAGCCACTATCAGTGAAATTATTCGTAAAAATGAATACTCAACAATTGATATCATTCATTCAAAGCTTCAGTCAAAGACTGACTTTAAAGGAAACAAAAAATCTGCAACAAATTCTGCACGTCAAACTGGAAATGAATTAACATCAGGAAATTCTACATCGACATTACACTGCCAAACAAAGTTTAAACAAAATATAAAGTTATTTAAATAATAACAATAACATAAAAATATAATTGTAACTTTAGGAAATACAAATATTAATGTTAATAAGATTCAGTTACGAATCTTAGCAATAGATGGCGCTGATGTGTCCTGAAAACATCAAGCTATGAGCATATGAAGTCATTAACAGCTTTTCTTTCGCGGTATCAACCATAAGTCCTTGAAAATTAAATGTCGCTTTGCAATAACCCCCCCCCCCCAAAAAAAAAAAAATTTCTTTTGAGGCGATCTTACTTAAAATTGCTCAATAGCTTTCAAAATGGACGTTCAATAATATCCAATCTCCATCCATTGTCTGTCCATCTTTCCCAAATGTACCCAATAATGGAGTAAATTTCAATGTCGCAACTGTTATTTTCTAATGATGTTCGTATTTCCTTTACGTAAAAATCTTCGTACAATGAATTTTTCCGCAGTTACTATCATTCTATACGAATGTTCATTACGGAAGTATATGATAAACTAAGACATTATATTGAAGCCATCACACGATTGTTTTTGGCCAAAACTAGTTGCATAACTCTTGTACAAACTTTTATTGTAATTTCGGTAACACACCTGTCAGTATCCGAATACCGACTCGATAAATGTTTTTGTTTGAAATCCCAACTTATCATGATGTATTCAACAGTTGAAAAATGGTTCAACTTATCACAGCCAACCATCAGTAAAAATCAGAAAAAACTTTGACATAAACAACGGTAATTTCAAAATAAAAATGAAAATAATGTTCAATAGCATGTCACAATTAATTTCACGGGGAAAAAAAAAAAATCATGTACAGTGGACCCCCGCTATTCGTACACAATCCGTTCCAGGAGGCAGTTCGAATGGCGATTTGTACGAATGGCGAATCATTTTTTCACATAAGATATAATGTAAATTGGATTAATCCGTTCCAGACCCACAGATGATTGCTTATACCTTTGTAATAATATGTTAAGCCTAAAATACACAAAAACTATGAAAACAATAAATATGTAGTCCTCTATTATTATGTCTTTCTTTTTCAGTATAGACGATATGGTTGATTCGCCATGCCATACTGAGTTGCCAGGTCAGAGACACGAGTTCCACTTTCAAACTTCGCTACGATTTCTTTTTTTCAATTCAATTGTCCTTCTCACTGCTTTCCTTTTAGGCTTAGTTGATTCAGTAATCTTTTTTAGACTCATGGCTGCACTATTTTTAATAAAAATAACAAAAAATAACAATAAAATATCACGAAGTTTCACGAAGCTTGCGCGGATGATGCGTAGCGTACGGAAGCTAGCACGAGACTGAACTGAAGCGACAGCGTGGCGCGGCCAGTACCAAGGTCATGCTGTCCGAATCGCGAGCAAGCGTACGACTGGCGAGTTCAATTTTACTTGAAAAAGTTGTACGAATAACGAGTTGTACGAATAGCGAGGCGGACGAATGGCGGGGTTCCACTGTATTGTCTAAGATATTCGTTTTGCTTGAACGTCTACTTTTTTTTTTTTCAGTCCGAACTTCAAGTGATTTAAACATTTCTGGCAAAACATAAATTCTTCATTCGCCAGGATATTCTTAACAGTTGGTCTCCAGCCTCCTACAGATAAATATTAGGGGGGGGGTAATGGGAGGCTGGAGCTTCTTAATGGCAATTTCTTACAATAATATAAAGATTAATTTGAAAACTTAACATTATTAATTTTTCTTTAAACCATTACGTGCTTTCTAACTGTTAGATTAGTAATGAATAGTGCTAATAATCATGTTACAATGATGGAACAGAATCGAAAGCAGGTATCAATGTTATTGTAGAAAGATAGTCCTTTTTATCTGAGGATTCCGTTTATTTAGAGCATTTAGAATCTTATGAAATCTGAGGGCCAACATTTTTATAAAGGTTCGGATGAAAGGCAGTAATCTTCCATCCTCCGACCCTTACTACATCTTACTAATTAATGATTTGATAATGTCATTTATAATAATCGTACTATTAATAGGAAAAAAACGTACGGATGTTTGTTTGTCATCACAGTGGAGAGAGCGGAGACAGTCGGAGAGAGAATATTTTAAAGACCAGTCCATTGGTTAGAGTTCCTGACTGCGAGGGCGGAGATCCTCGGTTCGAATCCCACGCAAGGCAAAAAACAAAGAAAAAAAGATAATTTGATTTTCTCAGCAAGGAAAAAAGCAAATAGATCTAATGCAGCAGGGTTTACACATTTTATTCTTAGTTATTGATTATTAGTGAATATTTTAAGGTGGGAAGAAGTTTTTTAATATTTTTAAGTTTAGTAACTTTCATCTCATTTTTTAAAAAATGAGCTTAGAGCATCTTTTTCAATCTTGTGTTTTTGAAAAATTTCACGGTATTTCAAAAATGTGGAATTTAACTTCCGTGAATATTTCACGGGTTGCACCAGTAATTATTAATAATAAATGTAATTTACACAAATATCAAATAACGATATGGCACAGTTTAAAGAGAAACTTGGCACTACTTATAAGCTTTGTTAACTTCCAATGTCCCATAGTGTAATACGCCTGCTTGCTTCCAAATGTTTGTCAGTAAAGCTGGCCGAACACATGACAATTTTCTTCAGTATTGATGGTTGATATTAAGTAAAATTGATATTGACAGTTGATATCACGCGCGAACACACAGTTTTTATCTAATCGAGTATTTTTTTTTTTTAATGTTCACCAGTCCTATTGACCTGATAATTGATGCTTTTGAGCAAATGTTGCTGTTCGGATTATCTTTTTTTGGCCGACCCATTTTGCTGATTATGCCTTCTTTCTCAAAAAAAAAAAATGCTGAGAGTGCGTTTCATATCGTCAAAGAGGCGCCATGCTTGTACGCCACCATTGTCACTTGATTTCATGCGTTCTTGTGATTCGCTCGCGCACCATCAATACTTATTGACAAGTTGATCCTTTTTTTTAATCAACATCAATTTTCTTGAAATGGTCAATATTGGTCAATATTGATCATTTTTATTGATGGAAACGGTTGATATCAATAAAATTGACCATCAATACTGAAGAAAATTGTCATGTGTTCGGCCAGCTTAAGTCAGTGTCGTCCTTTGGATTTCAATTGTTTTATTACCGAAAATGACTGTTCACGTTCTTAGGTGCTACCAAACAAGTTGTCATTTTCATTGCTTGATCGTTAAGAACGTTCATTTCTTTAGATCCTGTAGAAATGGAACAGTGACAGATCGCCCCAACTGTCGCTTTTAACTTTGTATTCCTTTGAATATTAGTTAATTTCATTTGTGAAATTGTAGGCACTGTCTCGACATCAACATGAAAGGGCAATGAAAATAATTCAAATGATTTTTCGAATTTCCGAACATCCTGAAATCTGTTGTTCAACTCATACTTAATAAGTAAATCCAATAGTAAAGTTGCAGACAGTTATGAGATTTTTCAAAGTATCTGTTGGTAGCAATGGAAAGGCTCCAATTTAATTTTAAGTTTGACGCTACCAGGCCTTCAGCAAACATGGTGGCGGGTCGCGAGTTGTTGATATAGAAACACGATTTCAACGATTTTCAAATTCTCTCGACGAAATCTATCCATCCACTGAGTTTCATGAGCGAGCTCTGGTAGCTGAAAGTGATGTCGAATTACGCGGGAATCTAAGAATTCGTGCATTATATAAAAAGCCTAAAAATTAACAAATTTCCCTTTTTGTTTGGTATTTTCAAAGATGTACTGATATCTTGGGATCCCTTAGGTCTATCAGAGATCAAGTATCAACAACATCAAACTCAAAGCGTGAGACTTGCGGCAGTCCTCGATTTATTTGGCCCTAGAGCAACAAATTGGCCTTTTTAAAATAATCGATTCCACTTATTGAAATTTCTTTAATTTCCACAAGATTAAACATTGGATTTTTGTTAAGGGCTCCGGTAAGCCATTTCCACTTGAATAACAAGACACGCTGGTAAATGTTTAGCGATGAAGAATGCAAGCAGTGATAATCAAAGAATAAGATTCGAGCAAATAACTTAATTTGAAATAAAAATGAACATCCCTTTAACAAGTTTCATGGAATTCATTATACAAAATATTTCTTTGAAGATATTTGCTGGTCAAGATTTCCACGAAATGCTAAGAGATACAAATATACCGAAGTGATAGAAGTTTTTCTTGGCTTTACTGAAAGATTACAAACACTGTACGTGTCCCGGCTCTCAATTCAAAATAGATAAATATTTGTGTTAAGCGAAACTGAAAGGACCGAATAAATGCTACCTCTAAATGCTACCTCTGGTTATAAATGTTAGTGTTACTATCAACATTTGAATTGAAAAAAAAAAAAAAAAAAAAAAGATATTTCACAACTCTATTAAAGCTTTCAATTCTAGGAAACAAAATATTTGTGCAAGAATCAACCAGACAAAATTAATAGGCGAGGAAAAAAAAAAAAGACGACGAACAAAATTAATTAATCAGCAGAATTGAAATACAGCCAAAAAATAAGCAAGTAATGAATAAAAGAGGAGGAATCACAAGAAATCCTGAAAATCGACTTATCTTGAAACATTCAGTCTTTTCCGTTTTCTTAATTTTTTTCTAAAAAGTTACGAAAATACTTCAACGGGAAATACCTGTAAATTGTAGAACCTTTTGAATGGAAACAGCGTCGTAACTTTTTTTTCATTTTCTAAAAGTTAAAGGAAATCTACAAACACTCATTGAAAATTCAATTGATTTACCCATATCAAAGCAAATACCAATGGATTAAGACACCGATTTAATACGCATCATAATATTTCACTGATGGTTTCGCTTCTGAACTGTTTCTATGGGAGCTTCTGTCTTCATTGTGCAAATTTCTCAATACGAAACAATACGTATTTGAAAATATTTTCCAATACAAGTTAGACCATCTTGTGTCCGTAATTGGGCATACCACGTTTCTTGAGGATCATTCACCGATTCAAAAGACGTTGAAATAAACAGTAATATTTTTATGCTCCTAAGAAAATTCAGCTTCCAAATTTACGCGGTGTTTCGTTTAGGAATAGGCTTTGAAAAGATTGTCAATTAAAACAGCCCAAAATGCAAGTACACCCACACAAACTAAGTCAGAGCGAGTTACTACAGAACCGTACTTTTTTCAGGAGACGTTGAATTTTCTGCTGAAGACGAATTTCTTGCTCTTGATAATTTATGTCCTCGGGAAAACATGTTTACTTGAATCTTCGTCGATGAAAAAAAAAAAAAATCGTACGCTCATCATTTTATGATTAAATCTATCGGAAAGACAGACAGACACAAACAGCCAATAGGACTCCAAAGTGCGTATTTCCGTTAGTTCACGAGACTCGTATCAAAGAGCAGAAAACCGATTACCAGAGGTCGTTAATTTTCGACAAACAGATAATGGAAAAGATTAGGCAAATTTAAGTGCGATTTACGTGTTTTAATATGAACGTCACTGAAATGTCATCAACGCTGACCAATTAACCTTAGCAGGGCCAGAATGAAATCGAAAGGTTAAAATATCACAAAGGTTATAGCTACTATTCAGCCCAACTGTCTCGGAAACACTAACAAAATTAGCGTTTTAAAGTTATAAGCATTTTATTTTAATTATACTCAGATTAATTCTCAAGTATAACAAAGTATCGTAATCAACCAAGTATCGTAATCCAGATAAAAAAAATTACAGTAAAATAATAATACTAATAAATAGTAACTACACGAAAACTACATCAATATTTAGTTATCTACAGGGTTGCGCACATAAAACCTGCCCCAATAGGCATTTCTTTTTGTATTGTATTATTTTGTGGCCGGTTTTATGTATGCCACCCTGTATAAAAAATATATAATTAATGATACAGACATTGAATAATTTACGTGTGTTGAAATGGATTAACCAAGACAGAAAAGGCCAGACACACAAAAATACTAATGCATTTAAATTAATGATGATCAAAATTACAGACGTTTCGATTTGCTACATTATACAAATCTTTCTCAATGTGACCGTTAACATTCGCAAGAAAAACACAAACAAACAACTCAGAAAACATAAACTCCAGGGTCGTGTTTTGTTATGTTTTCTGAGTTGTTTGTTTGTGTTTTTCTTGCGAATGTTAACGGTCACATTGAGAAAGATTTGTATAATGTAGCAAATCGAAACGTCTGTAATTTTGATCATCATTAATTTAAATGCATTAATTTTCGTGTGTCTGGCCTTTTCTGTCTTGGTTAATGATACAGTTAATTAATTAATAATGTGTTTATATTAGTAATAGATGTTACAGAAAAAGGAAATTACTCATCATGCACACAATGAAAACAAAACAAAGCTAAATTCATGCCAAGATCTTATCAACGATGTGGAGTCTGTTTCATCATCTTTATGAATCCTCAGCCAAACGCCCCGATAGCAAGCTTCGAAGACACGAAGAATATGTGGAGCCAATGCTCGCTCCCGGCTGTGGGTTCGCACACAAACAGAAAAAAATAATATCCGTTGCTTAAGAGAATTTAATAATTTCGGGTACAAGTGGCAAATAAATTATAAAAAAAAAAAGAAAAAAGTAAAAGGTTTTAAAGAAACAAAGCATGAATTCCTGGCAATGAATTTTGTTTTCAGTGTGCGCGTGATGGGTCATTCCCTTTTTCTTTTTAAATTACTAATGTCTTTACTTAATTATAAAAGTCTGTAAACCATTTAAGCCTGTGCTGTTAAGAGATTTAAGCTTTTTAATGTAATTTTCTTAAAACTATTTTGAATTCTTAATTCATTTACGATTAAGATTTTTCTTCGTATAGAGCTACATCAATATATCTTACATTCATCTTCTTAAATCTTAACTATAATTAAAGTCCTCGCGCTGAGAGTTGAAACTCCCAGAATGCAACGCAGATTATAGATTATCCTTTCCTGACCGTTCGCTAACATTGAAATAGAAGAAGTCGCTTCTCTTCTATTTCAATGTTAGCGAACGGCCAGGAAAGGACAATCTATAATCTGCTTCTGGGAGTTTCAACTCTCAGCGTGAGGACTTTAATTCCAATCGCAGTCATAGGCTTTTCAGCAGAGCTTCTTTGTTAAGCGGTGAAGAAAACATCTATCCTGAGTATTATTTATTTTTTTTCTTTATATTTAGAAATGAGGATTTAGGAATCAACTTCTCTACCCTGCCCACTTACCTCATATTCGTAAATTAAAAACCTTTCAAACCACATTTGCTCAAAAACTGGAACGAATGAAACAGTTTCAAGAATAAAATTTTTCGCAGCATTTAATGTCAAAAAAGATGACTATTCAAAATGGCTCAAAGTTTTCTAGTTTAATTTGAATACTCATCATTTCTAAAATAACCATGGAATAAAAGAAAGGCAGAAAAACTGATAGAAACAAGCTTCGAAACAAATTCATTTTTCATTCCTTCACTTGAGACGACTTCAACAATTTTATTCAAACAAAATATCCGTTTGTCTTTTGGGGAATTACAGAGTCGAAGGATTGATCTACGGATCAACGATTTAAGCATTTCGAAACTGGATACTATATTACATGTATTATTAAGAATTATAATATTCGTAAGCTTCTACGGCTGTAAAATACAGACATGAAATGATGGTAGAATTACTCCTTAGTTAGACTTAATAAATCTATGATTAGCAGTTATTAACTAACAGCTGAAGATAATTAACAGTAGTAATTAGAATGGAATTTAAAATGGGCTAATTCTTTTTGGAGGTAATTTTACACCGGCTTCGATAGCTAAGAGCTAAACTTCTTTCAAAGATTGCCAAAAAAAATATACTTCAGAAGCAATAGACTTATACTTCATTTTAGACTCGTAACTACTGTTGACATATCAGCTTTTTTTTGATGAAATATTCCATTGTTATTGAAATATAGTTTATTTCCTCCTAATATGTAATAATTTACGTTGTTCGAACGATGGAACCACATAATTATTGCTGAGGTTACTAGAAAAGCTCTTAATGCTCCGCCTATGCAACTTTCATCAAAACCTGACAAAGTCTCGAAGTTGAAATCCGTAATCTGGTGGACGGAACACAATACATTCCAGAGCTTTATTAAGTTCAGAAAGACCAATTACCTACTTCTACGATCAAATGAGCTCAACATCGTTTTTTTCACTTAAATTTTAGATTTTTTTTTCAAGCCATTCTTTCCTTTGCTTTTAATCTCCTGGGTTTTATTAATATAGAACGTGCTCTTTTCTCTTTCTCCGCTTGCTGCTTCTTTAAAAGGCAGACTTTTATTGACAAAAGCATCCATCACTGGTAAACAGCGATATTTAGGAAGGATAAAAATATAAAACGACATCTTATTCACTGTCTGAATCCATCTTGTTTTTTATTGGTCAAGCGAAGGACGATTCTCTACTACCACAATTTGAATCAATACATTTTTTTAGTTTTTAGAATGAGATCTGGGAGGCATTTTCACTAATGCACAGGCCATTTAAAAGAGGCTACATTTTAAACGATTATTTTTTATTGATATTATTATTTTTCAAGGCATTCCTTAAATACAGCCTAGTAGGTTTTTCCTTATTTCATTTATATACAACAACTAATTGAATGTCTTGTAGCTTTTCACTTTTGTCGGATGTCCTCTTCTTGCCTCTTTCTCGTGATTATCTTCTTTGTCCTTTTTTTTTTTTAACTCTTCTGAAAACCAAAAGCAGCCTTGGATCGTCAGCTGACAAAACAAAGATTACCCCCCCCCCCCCATGAACTTTAGCCTTTGAATTAGCAGAGCAATGAATTGTGGAAAGAGAAAATTTTGCGTTTTTGGATTGACTGCAAATGCGATATTAGTCAAGCGGAAGTGTGTGTTCAAAGTTAGGCTTACGAATTAGTTTCTCAAATTTTAGAATTAAAAACATAACGAAGAACTTTGAGTAACAGCTCGTTTCTTTTCTTTTCTTTCCGGAACACTTACATAGAAATAAGAATAAAACTTCAAGTAACAAAGTTTTACTAAGAAAAATTAAATAAATATATTCTTAAAGAGAAATTTAAAGAAAAAAAAATGATATTTCGGATTTTTTTTTTTTAAAAAAGTTAAGTCGAGAAATCTTTCACTAAAAAAAGGTAAATTCCTCTTGTCAAACAGTGCACTGAATATAGTTAGATTTTGATAATTAAAGTCAATGGATCGCAATGAGAAACAACTCTACATAGAATTTAACAAAATATTATTTGTAATTTTTCTATAATTTTTCATGTTGAAAAATTCATAAATATTGCTGTGGATATTTTCTATATTTACATATTTAGGATCTCTGAAATGAATTACAGTGTTATATTGTATCGGGGGCCGAGAAAAAAAAAAGAACAATAAGATTAAAAAAAAAAAGACTAAAACGATGTTTCTCGATGTTCGAATGAACACTAAACATTTGTCGAAGGCGCCAGCTAACTACACTAAGTCACATTAAAAGCTTAAAAAAGTTTAAAAGGATAAAATGATTTTCTTCAACGATTCCCGATAAGGGAGGCTATGCTAAGGCAGGGGGGACTTTTTTAGTACAATTTGACAAAGAAACCTGATAGTAGAGGTTCTCGAAACGTACGTCATTTTATCCTTTTAAGCTTTTTAAAGTTTTTAATGTGACTTAGTATAGAGTTAGCTGACACCTTCGATTAAATTCAGGACACGTTAAAATTGATTTTTAATTCACTAAACATTTGTCTCGATTATTTTTTTATTTTTTTTTATCCAAAAACTTTGAGTTTGGACATAAAATACTAAATTTTCTACTAAAAATCAGCAACGGTCAATTACTCAATACAGGACTTCCATTTTTTATTTCTTGTGAAGTTTTCGAAACAACAAAGTTTTGAAAATTATCTTAATACTAGACTTCTAGAAGCTGACACAGTAAACTAGCTATCCATCTTAAAATTCCTTGCGAATTCAGCGCCAATTGTTCAACAGAATTTGTTTCTCCACATTTCCTGTTCTTTATTTCCTGTTTAAACAATGTCACTGAAGCTGAATTGTCATATGAGAAATCTCGCAGCTACAATAAATTAAACAGTCTTTGCGTGGTTTTCACTATGGAATATTTCTCAAGAACTACAAACATCACGAAGAATCCATTATCTGACTTTTTTTCATTTCGTTTCCTTATAGATCCAGTGTCTGGTGAATTCATATAAAGATTCTAAACAACTTTTCTTTGTTCGCTGTCGTCGAGAATCAACAGAGTCTGTGGTAGTTTGGATTTCTGATGGTTTTTCTGCTGCTCAATTCCAGTTTCGCTGCTGGGCTGTTTTTCAACAACACACAAAGACCTACATCAAACTATTGGATCTTCTAAAGCTTTTCTTTTTTTTCAATTGAACCCAAATGGATAATAACGATTCTAGACAGGATTTCCTATTTCAATAGAAGAACACGAATGATTGCTGTTGTTATTATTCAACATCAATATAATCCATGACGAGCTTTAAATGGACTAAAAGTAATTGGCTCTATTAAAATAAAGCAAAAATATAAGGTACATCTGAACCATATAATAAATCCAAGGTCAGTTTAGTGCATTTATGTAGTTTTCTTTCTATAAAAGTATAATTTATCCTTTTAATTTCGAGACATCATTTTTCAGGTGCGACCGAACATCATTTCTTTTCAAACATTGTCCTAAATTTCTACTGCAAATTGAGGGGTTTTCAAGCCATACTAGCCTAACCCTCAAAGAGAAAATTATTGAGGAGATGGTTTTAAACGTTTGGTGGTCGTGTACAAAAAAAACAATATACACTTTGCTACTGTAATTTATGTAGCTAATTTTCTTTACTACATAAATTACAGCAGCAAAGTGTCTATTGTTTTTTTTGTACACGACCACCAAATGTTTCAAACCATCTCCTCAATAATTTTCTCTTTGAGGGTTAAGGCCGCTTTACATGTACCATTTCACAGGCCGTAAGCTGGCCATATGCGCGCCATATCGAGATGGCGAGCACATTGCCCGATTTAGCGCTCGTCTTAAAACGCGCCATCTCTCAGGCCATCATATGGCTCGCCATCTGACAGTAGCGCTTCTGGTGACGAATTGTAGAACTTGAATTCCAATCGATTTGTATCTATTTATTCGAAATTACCGATTACAAAAATGATTTTCAAGCACGGAAGTCATCTTTTCCTTATGTTTTCGTGGATGTTTTCAGAAAACGTTACATTGTTAATCAAAATCATTACAGAATTTCGGTCTGAAAATTTGAATCGACGAGCGATTGGAATCTCGAATACATATCGTGGGATGGTCGAGATTTAACGAGAAACATCGAAACTAAACACACAAAAAAACAAAACGATGGAAAAAAAAAAATGAATACTTCGTATTTTAATTAATTAAAAACATTCTCTCCTATTCGATGCATTGAACAAATCATTTTTATATAAACCAATGCTATTTTCTTAGTAGATAAAACGTAGGTACAAAGAAGTGATACAAGTTATGCGGCCTTTAGGCTAGTATGGCTTAAAAACCCCTCAATTGTACTTCAGACATCATTTCAATTCTTCTGACCAAATATGTTTGCCTCTACTTTTCAATTTCATGAATCATTATTTTTAAGTGTTTCACAGGAATTCTCGATAGAATTTGAATTGATTTTTGATAAACATCATAATATTAAAAGCAACTTTTTTTACTTAATCTACGACCTTCCAAACGTTTTTCTTCGTAATTTCAGGAAAAAAAAAACCAAAACAATTGAATGTAATTTTCTGCTAAAGCATAAATTTAAGGGCGACCCAATTCTTCCAATCGAAAGAAGAAAATTATCAATTACATTCAGCTAGTTGTTGTTCTCTTGACTTCTTCAATCTCAATTTACATTTGTTTTGCACTTCTAGTCATATCGTCTCCTTACATGTCCCGCCCATTCCATTATAGTTTTTGTACAACACGTACAATGCATTCTCTGACCCAAAAAAAGCTTTATATTAAAAAAAAGTGTGAAGTGAGCTTAAATGGATGACTTTTAGGAGACATGTAGATTCATCATGGCGAATAAGCACAAGTTTTATAAAACTTCTGCTACTAATAGTAGAGCAGTAAATACATTAAAACTTTCATTTACACAAATGGTGAAACTTTCACTTGTGTTCCCAAGGCAGTGTAATTTCTTTTCTTTCTCAAAACCAAGGTGTGGAAATGACTTCAATATTTTGCTGAACCGAATAAATAGAAATCCGTAGCACTATTTCTTTTTCTTTCTTTGTGACTGCGAAGAATTTGAAAAGGTCAAAGACTGAAACTATTCAGATAGAATTTTTTAAAAAAACAACTCCGTATTTTAAGAGGTAAGTTTTGAATAATTTTCTGCCCATGGGAGCCGATATCTGATCAGTGTCTGACCCCGAAAACTCAATGGCGTAATTAAATTTTCCTTAATGAATGAAGGAATCGTGGCTAATCCCTGCTGATGAAGCCAACATCGACTTTTCATTACCACCCAATCTACGAACGGACATCTACGAAGAAAGAAAGAAAAAAAAGAAGAAAAAGAAGAAGCCTGTCAGAAAATTACGTCGTTAACAACAACAGCAAGAGAGTCTTAATATTTAAATTATAAATAATTAAAATCAACTTTGGGAAACCAAGCCGAGTTTTTAATCAAATTCTAACTAAGAAACATTGCTTCAAGGAGACTAAACTCTTTTATCACAAGAATCTATTGTTGAATTCGTTTCAGGTATCTTTCTTTTTTTTTCCTCTCTTTTAAGGTCCTGACTCAAGCAATTGCAGGCGACTATAAACCTTTAATTTCTTTTATATATTTCTTTTTTTTTCAGTGCACTTTAAATTCTGAAACTTTAAAAATCAACTTGAGAATCATCTGCGATTTGTATTTTCTTGTTTTTAATTTTCAAAATATTCACTAAATTAAAATTCAAAAACAGTCAATTTTTGGGTGTTTTTGAGGTATTGCTCGATATTTTCAACTCAACAAAATTTGACGAAAATCTGAAATGATAAAAAATTTGTTAAATAATGTTTTGTATTTAAAATATTTATTATTAGTGCAACAGTTATATTTTTTTAAAAATAAAAATTGTATTTTTTTAAATTTGTGTGAGATTAAATTATTTTTTAAAAATTAACTTATAAACTAATAACAAATATCTTAAATACAAAACATAATTTTACAATTTTTTTTTTTCATTTCAGGTTTTCGTTTCAAATTTTTTTGAGTTGAAAATACCGAGTAATATCTCAAAAACACCCCCCAAAAAAAAAAAATGACTATTTTTTTGAGGTTTAATTTAATGAATTACAGAATATTTGAGAATTAAAAACAAGAAAATACAAAACCCACATGCTTCACAAGTTCATATTTAAATTTTCAGAATTTTAGGTGCACTGGAAAAAGAAATATAAATAAAAAAAAATAAAAGGTTTGCAGTCGCCTGCAGTTGCTTGAATCAGGACCTCAACAACAGCTGAAATTGTCATAAATTTTCTATTGTTCAGCTATTACAGAACTTTGAATTGTATTGACAATCGTAAACATGATTAATCACTGATTAGTCGTCCTGTTGCTGCTGTCCGTTTCTATAAGCATTTCGTATTCCAGAGTTCCCTCGCTTCGATTACGGTTTTAATTTTCATCCTTGTAGAAATTTAAATAAGTATAATCTTATCCTCATCTTACGACTGAATTCCTTTCAAGATTTTATTTCTGGACAGTGAAACCTTTGTTCTTCCACCATATCATTGTCAGCTGAATTGATGCCATTTCTTGTTGTTTTTCTCTCTATAATTTTGTAAAGTTATTTTCACAAAATAAAATGAGAAAAAAATAACAAAAAGTAATTTATTAGTTGTTACTCTTAATTAGTTTTTAATCCAGTTACTTATTTTCTTTTTATTAGTTGTCTTTTCACAATGTATTTTATAGTTACTTTATTTTTCATAGAAGACAGTCGTTCAGTAAATTTATTATCTGGTTTTGAAAAGCTGCTGCAGTGACATTTCGTACTTGTTTATTTCATCGCAGAAAGCGTCCAAATGCTGTCCGAATACAAACTCATCTCAACAAATATTCACAGAATTTTGTGTAAATTCGTTTCAGTCATCTTCCACGAATCGAAGGCTCGTCATTAATGATGGATGCTGCGTTGCGTCTTTTGATTATTTTCAAACAGCAAGCCTATTCTTTAACGGAGTAACATCTACCTTCATTAACTGGTGGACAAAAGCAGAGCAAAGCGAAATTCGGATAAACAATAAAAAAAAAAAAAACTACATTTCAGTATTTCTTTTCTTTAAAGGTTTTATTTGAAGCGAAAGTAATCAATTGTGATTTTCAAACAAAAAATTTTCTACCGTGTAATTTCTGAAAGGATTTTGAGCGACCCATTTGAGAGCTATTGTGATAGCGACCAAAATCATTAGCTATTGCGTTTGTCTTGCCTATCCGTGTCTGTCCAGCCCTAACAACTCCCGAACGGAAGGTCGAATCGACAAACGGATCTCACCATCGTATTCAGAGGCTTAAACACAGTACGAATGGGGTATTTTCAAAGTCAAACGCCCCCAATGTTCGAGTTACTTGATATTGTATTCATTGTATTTCCGGTATTAGCTTAATGTTAGAAATGCAATCATCTCATTTCAGTCGTCAGTTATAGCTTAATGGGTAAAGTCGCGGACTCATATACTGAAGATTGTCGGTTCAAATCCATACATCTTACTTTTTTTCCCTTCATTTTTCTCAATTTTTTTTTCTTAATGTCCACTTGGGTTTGTTTTTGTCCTTTTTTTCCTTAGATTATTGTACTTCCTTTTTTTATTATTATTATTTTTAATTTTTTTCTAATGTTATGGGTCGCCCTTAAATTTATGTTTTAGCACAAAGTTATATTCACTTGTTATTAATAGTATTTCTAAGAAATTGGCGGCAATGTTTGGATGAGATTTTAATTAGTAATTATATAAAAAATGTTGAAACGCAAAATGGTGTTGAGGTCAATTTTTTGAAGTTAGTTTCTTAGAAATGTGAATCGAGACTTGGAAGAAAAAATGATACAGAAAAGTTCAAAAAAGCCATTGAAAAACAAGTTTCTAAAGGAAATAACTTCAAACAGAAAAAAGAATGATTTCTTTAATAGCCAGCGGAGAATATCGGTTAAAAAAAAGAAAAGAAATCTTATGATTACTTGTGGAACCCCTTCTTCTGTATTAGAGCAACGACGTAAACTGATTACGTACATTGTTTCTTTTTTTGGAGCCGATGGCAATATGAACCTACTACTACCATTAGCGAATGACAACAGCGCCATTTTCCCCAATGCTCGGAATATTCTGTTCTTTCAACTCTGGCTCATGGAACATTCATTTAGTACATTAAAAAAAAAATCAAAAAGACCGACAGATAACAAACCGAATTCTGTTAGATAAGATTTTAAGATTCTAAAAAATGAGAAGATTTATAAATTATTAGTACATTAAAAAAAATTATAAAAAAGACCGACAGATAAACAGAATTCTGTTAGATATGATTTTAAGATTCTAAAAAATGGAAAGATTTATAAATTATTAGTATATTAAAAAAAAAATTAAAAGACCGACAGATAACAAACAGAATTCTGTTAGATATGATTTTAAGATTCTAAAAAACGAGAAGATTTATAAAATTTTAAAATAAAAAAAATCGACATAACTTTATTGAGAAAGAAAATAAAATGTAATATTATCACAGTGATTAAATATTACTTTAACAGTCCTTAAGTTAAAATAGTTTAGGTTTTTATTTAATTTATTTATCTGTATTAGAAATAAGTAAATTCAGTAACTTTAAATGAATTAAATGGCACTGAAAGAGGTTTCTTATCATTTCTCCTTGCTCTGGTCTTCTGGAAACAACGGCAGATGTTAGTAAGCATCATCTTCGAGCAAACAGAAAACAAAAAACCCTCTCTAACAAAGCAATGACCTCCCAACTCACCCTGATAATCAAGAAATGTTTCATACAA
The DNA here is from genome assembly GCA_023159025.1 of Thereuonema tuberculata. NCBI lineage: Eukaryota > Metazoa > Arthropoda > Chilopoda > Scutigeromorpha > Scutigeridae > Thereuonema > Thereuonema tuberculata. The sequence continues at coordinate 7,842,273 of JAFIDM010003189.1, read as the reverse complement.
AAAATATCTTGGATCAGTGTTTTTTGGTGGAATGAGAATTGTCTAGACTAATTGCTTTGTTTTTTAAATTTCTCTATGTGATAGTCAGAAGACAGAATAGTAATGATTATTAGCATGATTAGAATTAGCATGATGCTGTCAATATGCAGATACTTTTGCTTTTTCTTCTAAAATTGCTAATTTTTGAGTTCTTATATTTTATTTTTAGTTATAGAAAAATAGGAAAGTAATTAAACAAAATTAACGATTAAGTATTATAGAAAGATAAGCAGTATTTAAAAGACTACAGAATTTTTTTTTTAAATCTTAATACTTTCAAGTGCAGAAAATACTTAAATTTTTTTTAAATTTAAAATGTCAGACGAATTCAGTCTCATTTCATTTTCAGACCCAAATCGTTTGCACCAAACAAGTAATCTGCGGATTTGGTCCATCCCTCAGCAAACCTTTGATTTGAAATATTGGGTGATCGTAATGAAAGTATTCAACATTCTACAACGATATGGAGCAGTCCATATGCAATGAAATTTGGTAGGGCGACATTTCAGAAAAAGAAAAAAAAACGAGTACCAAAAGTCACCACTAAGTCACTTGTAGCGCTGTAATCAACGATAACTCAGTTTCATTGCACTTACATGTTGCAGCCATGTTCACGTTGGTAAAAGCAGCTGCTGGACGTCATTCGTATTAGCTACGAAGCCTAGTACCTTGCCGGATTGCGCATTGCTTTTAAAGCTGTTTTATGAAACAACGGCAATACCGCGGCTTCACTTCGAAAATTCCGCCATCGCAAGTAATTATGTGAAGGACAAATGACTCCAAGGAGAATGGTAACTCGAAGAAACTGGAGGTCTAAGACTTCAACTTGGTCGACGGTGGAAACCTATCACTTCACAAGTCGTTGAAGGTGTTACTAATGCTGAACAGTCAATAAATAATGTTACAGACTCAAGTAATGCACATGCAATGTAACGGCAGTTTATGTATCATCCTATGGCGCAGTGTAAAGGTAATGAGAAAGATGGTGCATTGTTATTCCTATAAGATCAGTTATAACCACTAGTTGCTTGCCACTGACAGGGAAACCCGCGACTGACATTTACATTAACCTTCCTTGAAGTGGACGAGTCAATGCCATGGCAGATCTTATGAAACGAAAGGTCCATTTTCTCCTCAATAGAGGAGTGAACAACTGTAACTGTCACATTTTGGACATGAACAACCTTCATGTTTTGCAGCAAATTCACTGTGCTTGCCAAAAGTTACAGTCTGGTGTGGATCTTGGAAATTTATCCTTCAACCATTCTTTATCGAAGAAACTACTCGCAATAGTCCTGTGACAGCCCAGAGATACCGAGAGATGCTCGACACCTTTGTCATACCCCAACTGCAACAGCGACAAAGATTGGAGTTAACCACTTTCACGCAAGATGGAGCGCATCTATACATTGGACACTGTACATTTCACCAGTCGTGTATTTCCTACACTTGGCCACCTCGTTCTCAGAATCTTAATCCTTGCTATTTCTGATTGTGGGGTAAAAAAGTATCGACGAGATCTTGCAACTTTGAATGACAAGATCACGCTGGTTGTGACAAGCATCACAGTGGATAAGTTACGGTCGGCCCTTGAACACAGTGTTTATCACCTCCAGGATGATTTTACAACTTCGTGAATGGGGACCTCATTGAACAGTTTGCATTGCTAAGAGCTGTATCTCTACACAGCGTGATTGTCTTTTACAAATAAAATATTTGTTGCGTGTCGCGCTTTAAGTGGCGTAGTGGTGCCTTTTGTTCTACTTTTTTTTCGGAAATCTCAGTCGCGTATCCTTGAAATGTTACTCTACCAAATTTCATTGCATTTGGACTGCTACATATAGCTCTAAACCAGCGATTCTCAAAGGGTGTCACGCGAAATTGCATGGCTATGCCGTGAGAAAAAACAACAAAGTACTTATTAAAACGGAAAAATAAAAAAAAAAAAAAATTAAAGAAGTTATTAAGTATTTCCAACAACGTTATTGATTATCACAAGAGGAACAAGTAAGTGTAAATAATGCAAACTAGAATAGTTAAAATTAATGAGTCAACATTTACGTGATTTTTATAATTTCATGAGATAATATAGGCTTGTTAACATTGGCACAATTATTTAATACGAGTTCAAGTAACGAAAACATTTAGAGTGCATTGGGATATTAAGAATAACGTTGAGTGTGCCGCCAGATTTTTCCAAATATCTAAGTGTGCTGTGAAGCAAAAAATATTGAGACACTGTGGAATAAGGGTACTTTAATTACGACCACCCGGTGGGTTGATTCATTATTAAGAATCTTATTTTCTGAAGAATCAATTCTTATGGAACTGACTGTAGTTTGCTATCTGTAATTAAAAATAGATGGAAAAAGAAAAAAAAAATATTATTAAAACTTTAAACAATGACATCTCAGATTTAGAGAAATTTCGTCTTCCCTAAAATGGACACGATCTCGAAGAAGCTCAATTCGTTTTAAGAGATATTTTGATAAGAATTTGCCACTATCATTTTTTTTATATATTTATCATATTTCCTGTTGAAATAATGGATTCCTTCCAATAAAAAGCATATCTTCTTCAAAGCAAAATCTGCTACACTTTTAACCTCATACTATAGATTACTGCAATCGTATTCTGAGAAAGACAAACTGATCGTAAGAGAGCTACTTCTATTTCATTAGTTTTATCAAACTAGCTATCGTTTTTCATAAACTATTTACTTCAGTTTGTTATTTATCGTCGTTCAGTTTTCATTTTTCAAAACCAAAATTCTGAACAAACCAAAATAACAAAGCAATCACCTTCGGTGCTATGTCTGTTACATTTCAGGTAATTCTGGTTTTTTTTTCACCGAAATGAGATTTGGTGACAGAACGACCACTGGCAGACTGTCTCCCGGGACGAAAAACCTCACGCTGCCGGTACAGACTGATTGATCCACGTACTACAAAAAGACGTGATCGACCAAAAGTCCTTTTCCAAGCTGTAGGAAACAGCAAAAAGAAAAGAAAAAAAAAATCCAAGAACAGTTTTGGAAATCAATAATTTTGTTTCAGGTTCTTTCAATATTTCAAAACTGAAATAAAGAAAATACATTTTAATGAAAAATGTAAAATTTTAAAAATCCAGATAGAATCTTGTTTAACGTATTCAATTCACGTCAAAATTACGACAGTTCAAGCTATTAGTTATTGCCAATAACTAATCGTTAATGCATTTTTATTGATTTTTTTTTTCTTGTAATAACCAGAGTTATTTAGAATTATATATATTCATTAATTTTACTATTGCTTTGGTGGCCATTTCATTACAACACTCTGTAAATTTAAGAAGCTTTTGCCTGTGTGTGTCAAAGAGTGAATCGCGGGTCTAAAGCTACGCGAACACCATCCGATTTTTGGACCAACTTAGTTGGCCAACTTCAAGTTGGTCCGATTTTGTCAGGTGCGAACACTAGCCAACTCGCAACTGAAGTCGGCCGAACAACGTTTCAAACCTTGATTGATTTGCAACATATGATAAATATTTTTTTTTAAATTATTAGCCGCTATGGAATCGAAATTGATGGTATTATTTCGATGCAAAAGTAACTAATGACCAACAGCCAACAACAAACCATGCTTCCCTGGCAATAATGCCTATTGCATCGTAACTTTTGCATTATCGCGATAGCGGCTATCCCATAGTTCCAAGCGTTTTCCCCAGCAGCTATGGAAAAAAAATCGAGGTTTTGAAACCTCTCTGATAAATTCTGCCGCATACAATTATTGCCTTTCAGTATAAACTTCATTTATGCGTGAAAGAAACTCACAATACTCTGATATTCATTGTGTACTCGCTCGCCGTCGATTCGAAGCGGTGAAAATCGTTATAGACGCCATTTCTTTCCATGGGCGTGACATCATGACTGACATGTTTCAACGCTACACTGTGATTGGGTAATTCCGACCAACTTTCCCGAGTTGGTCCTGCACAACCAACTCTCACGGCCAACTAAAATCGGTGCAGAGTTGCTGCAAAAAGTGCTCAAAACCCGCTCTAACAACTCGAAGACTGGAAGTTGGCCAACTAAGTTGGCGCAAAAAGGATGGTGTTCGCATAGCTTTAGAGCAGGACGCAACTGCGGTAAAAAGAAAACTGGTTTTATCCATGTAAAAAGGAGATTGAGTGGGGAGGGAAATCACATATTATATTTCAGATGGAAGAGGAGGATATCAAATTGAAATCAGACAGACAAAAGGGTAAAAAGATTATGAAATGCTAGTTTAACCTACAGGTTTAATTCGTAATCAAACTGACGAAATCCTAAAAAAGTCCATTTTTAAATAGGACAATGTTCTTTCTCAAAAAATAATAATAAAAAGTTAAATAAAATTTTAATTGGTTCTCAAAAAAACTATATTTTGCTTATTCGACTAGTATGTATTAGCATTTTCTTTTGATCTTCGATTCCAGTTTCTTACATCCACTTCAAAGATACTACTGTTGTGCAGCCAATTCAATGGAGAATCTATTATTTCTATCAATGTGTGTTGGTTTTCCCTTCACTACTCATTCTTTTAATTCGCGTCCTCATTATTTAGCCTCTTCTTTCTGATAAACTTATAGTAGTTGTATTACAGAAACAAAGTATTCGAATACGGAAAAGTAGGCTATAAAGATATTGCAAGACAGTTTATGGGAACTAGACTTGTTTTCGAATTTCGGGAAATTGATTTATTTGGTCACTAATGTTCATGAATCATTTTTTTTTTCTTTATTGCTGAATCGATGTCATTTCAAAGTTCTCTCTTGGAAATGTTTCATTAAAACAGGCGAAATCGTTCGTATCCAGGTCGTAAAATGAAGTTTTACTATGCTGTTCCAATTTTCTAGTAGAATCTAATCCAGTAAAGACAGACAACCAGAGGCTAGGTGGAATAATTCTTCTGTCATCCCTTTCATACAACATCATTATTTTCCGTGGATTTTCAATCATAAAAATCTTACTGTCAAAAAGCAATAACATGTCGTGCTGTTATGGTAGGAGTTCAAGTTGCCTCGACTGCCAATAGATGGCGAAGTCAACAATCTTAAGTCCACCTACAGCAGCGCGATATCGATCCATTGTGTCTAATGAAAAAGAGCTTCGGCCTATCACTTATCATGATAAACGATGATACGAAGGTGATTCGCAGCTACAAAATGGTCGCCGTCAACGTTGGCAGCTAAGCCGCAAACTTTTAACTTCTTAAATCACGGAGAGAAGATTGTGAATCAGACAGGATAAATTAATGTCAAGCTTAATACAGAAAAAGGAAGATTTATTTAGCAATATTATTTTTCTTAACAGGAAATTTAGAAATGTAGCAATTGCAAATATCAGTGTTAAACTGTAAAATCTACTACCAAATAAATAACTACAGAAATTTAAATAAGTTAAATAAATACAGCGAATAACTGCAGAGATTCCAATATTCTAAATAATATCGTTTTGTTTTTAATATACATATTGCTAAACAGTTTCGTAGATATCCAAATTCTAATCAGTGGATGTAAATGGTAATTCTCTATCTACATATACAGCCTTTTGCTTTTTATACTTTTGTATTTGAGGGGTCATTGTTGTGTTATTTGTCCTATTTGTTCTGGGTATACTGGAAGAGTCGGACTGATGAGTTTTGCAACTCGATCCCCAGTACCAAATATCAAAAATAGCTCAGTATTTTTTTAGATTAGTTTTTTAGAATTTTTTTAGTGCTGTTTTCTCATTATTGTCTCCTTTCTTTCATGTGATTTGTGTATGCAATGTATTAAAATTTCTTTATTTTTTATTTTTTTTATTTTTGAAAGTCATGAAAATAACGAAATGAAAAGCTTACAGATTTTAAAATGACAATATCTACTAAATATAAACAATAGACCTCCGCTCTCAGTGCTTGGCTTCCCTGCCACCCACATTCACCAGATAAACAAACAAATATAAACAAAACACATTTTCATTTCTGGGTGAAAAAACTTCATAAATTATCTCTAAATTATTTATTTAAATATTTTAGATTTATTTAATTTTAATCGTCCCATACGGCGCACAAGGGATTAGAGATGAAAGGATTACATTTGCATTGTTTAATTTCCAATGCTTTTCTAAGATAATCTTATTCTCGCCCTAATATTTCGAAAAGGATTTATTTGGAAAAAAAATTAATTAAAAAAAAAAAAAAGTTTAGCTTATTCCTAAGTCCACGAATATGAATACCAAGTTTCAAGAGGACCCATCCAACGGTTCAATTTTTGTATTTTTGGGGAGAGGGAGAGGACGACAATCATCCACTCCCCCACTGAATGATTTGATAAGTCTCGCGTTCTTATTGGAAAATAGACTAAGACTAACCTTTCATAGCTGATATAAAAATGACTATTCCCTCGTCCAGTTATTGACAGAAATGAAAAAGCTTTTTTTAGAATGTAACAGATGACTATTATTTACTTCTGAATTCTTACATGCATATTACATATTAAACTACTATATACAAATATCATGATATCAATATCGAACGAAACTTTTCCATCTGTACTCGGAATAAACGGGATAAAACATCTCATCGGAAACTTCAAAGCTAGAATGTCGGTAAATGGATAACGTAAACGTTTGTCTAATATACATTGCCTGCTCAATTGAAAGTGAACCCTGTTGTACGGAATAAACGCTTTATATACAGGTGTTTAATAGCGCATACTGTGGCCTTTTGCCCTAAGCACAGTATCCACCCGCCGTGGCATGCTCTCCACCAGTTTCTGATAGCAAGCAGCCACTCCTCCTTCAAAGCCTGCACAAGTTGGATGCGTTTGCGATCACATAGGATGAGCACGAATCCGGCGCTCCAATTCATCCCACAGATGTTCAATAGGGTTGAGGTCCCCTGGCAAACGCCACACCCAGGTGCGCCCATCCGATCGGTAGAGTGTGAAGCGTGATTCGTCGCTCCACGTAATGCTCTTCCAGCAGTCCATCGACCAAGACTGTCCCTCTTTATACCAGGCCATATGACGCTGGGCGTTTAAGGGGTGATGTTAGGCTTGTGGGCAGCAGCCCGACCAGTGTACCCTAAGGCATGGAGCTCCCGACGAATAGTCATGGTACTGACAGTTGTTCCCGTTGCCTCCTGGAAGTCCTGCCGCCGTTGTTCCGCTGGAACAGCCCTGTTCTGCCGTACCAATTGCTTCAGGGCCTTCCGGTCTCTATCGGTCAGCATGCGGGCTCGGCCACCTCCACGACGTGAGGTTCTACTCTTTCACGTTTTCACAAGGTCGAATTTGGCAGGTTCAGTGTCGTTCCTATGGTTCGCACACTCTGGCCACTAATGTGGCAGCCTATGACTACTCTATGTTGAAAATCGCTCAGCTGCTTTGATGGTGGCATTTTACCTCATCACGTGGCTAGACATCAAATGACTCCAACTACACATGATCGTGTTGCATGGGTTGTTCCACTATGGCAGTGTACACTTTCAATTGAGCAGTCAGTGTAATATCACCTTTCAGTGATAAATATAAATAATGCAAGTACAAACCTTAAATCTATAAAGCCCAGCGAATACTTTTTATCACAGCATTCTAAATTCGGCTTGATAATCCAGTGGTTTAGGGCTACGTTGCGGACTGGATTAGCCCGACTGGTGGTAGGGGATTTTTCCACATTTATTTCTCCTCCAGACGTACCCTAAGGTTCACCCAGCCCATTGCCAAAACGAGGGGGGGGGAGGGGTAACGAAGGCCGGCGAGCTTCGGATTGACCATCCGACCTAGATTAATTGTCCCATTGGTCGCGAACCGAAAACTCCCACGCACCCAATGGATCTGCCTGGCCTGATGCGCTATAACTTTTTATTTATTAGTTGGTTTACTTCTGCCTTCAGGTAAAAAAAAAACCACTGGAATTTTAAGGAGGCCACTTTAAACTTTATCGTGGATCTTCAGAGAATGAAATAATGAGGGTATTAATATAAAATACACGAGAGACTCGTTAATAAGAACACATTTAAATATGAAAATTTAATCTGACAAGTGAGAAAGGAGGAGACGACAACAACTACCAGCAATACTGATAAATGCCATGCGCATGTTCCGACGATAAGAGCACTGATATCGAGTTTTACTTGCGGTACCACACGCGTTTAAAAACCGTAAAAATTTGAGATGCATTTTAAATTAATTCGAGTCTTTTTACAAAAGCGCAAACTCTGGGACAACAAAGGAACAACGAAGAAAAAAAATCCCTAAAACTTAAGTCAATGTATGAAATCTGTCAGGAAATATCCTTCTTGATCAACAAGGCACAAAAAGAAATTGAGTCCAATTTCAAATTAATAGCTGTTGTCTTCAAAATATCCAATCACCTTTTTGACCAAAACAGACGCTTGCTATTGCTTCTCCGGGGAAATCTTTGCGCTCAAGCTCAGAATTTTTTTTGTCCAAAAAATTATTTTTCCCATGCTCCGGTGATCATCGAAAGTTCATAGAAAACAAGAATTAAGTTTGAGTCAAA
>JAFIDM010003189.1:7812049-7828707 GCA_023159025.1 Thereuonema tuberculata | reverse complement strand
GCGATATGGTAATCTTTAGTATCTACAGTCTTCTAGATATTTAAGTACACAATGCCAAGACTCGTCATTGCAGTTTTGGCTTTATACAAAGAAAGTAAAATTTCAAATAACTTAAATACAAAAGATTTGTAAATTAAAAAAAACCCTAATGAATGAAATGTAAATTTAAGTTGAACTCAAAACCTTAATGTTTCCCGACTTCATTTGTTCTGAGAGCAGTTACTTCTTTAATCCTCTTCCTGTTCTTTATATTGAAAATCTATTAAAATAATTAGATCACGGCAATTCCATTGCAAAGATCATTAAACTAAACATTAAGTGTTCACGTGATTTCCTCGTGTGGTTTTCTTCTTCTTTTAATAACCACTAAATTCTTCCTGACATGAATAAAAGCAAAGACAAGTGAATAGCTTTCAATTCGTCTCGTGCTTGCACTGATGACGTTCTCATCACCACGGAGAAACCAGGAATTCCCTTGCGGCTAAATTCCGTCCGTGGAAGTCAAATAGTTGCTTGGAAAAATCCCCATTCATATTTTAAGATTCAAAAGACTGAATCGTGGCACCCAAGGCCAGAACATTCCACGGCTTGACTACGTAATATGCGTATGACGTCATGTCATTCAGAAAACCTTCCATGTAACACTTCTACCCAAAAGCCAATTTAGAGAGTTGTTCAAATTAGATCACTCCTTTAAGGCCTAAAATAAAACTCGGATGAGTCTTTAATTCGACCAAAATCAAGAGCCTATTTTAATGCTGTTTCTGTATCAAAAGTGGATAAATCGCAAAAGAAAAAAAAAAATCCTATGATTTTTTTTTTCTTCTTTTCTTCATTTTATAATTTTACCAGAAACATTTTTAACAGAAATGAAAGACAAGAAATAAAACTGCGTCTACATAATGATGGCAAAACAAGAATGAAAAAAAAATATCAAAGTTACATTAAGATAAATAAAGCCGTAATCATACATATTCTTAAAGATTTGAAAAGATACATTTCTTCTGAGTAGAAACCCTTTACATATTTTGATGAAAAAAGGTAAATAAAAATTGCATTTAAGAACTATTTGTTTTCAAACAGCAAGTGATAAAGACCATACAATATTAACAAAAAAAAATCAATCTACATTCTTTAAGTCAGCAAACAAAATATGCGCTTTTTAACCAGTTTATTGCAAATGTCTAAAACTTTTAGCTGTCTTTAATTCTTTTAACTTGTTGTATTTCAAATTCCAGTATGTCATTTATTTCGCATTTGTACTGATACTTTATTAACTGAGAAATGAAATAAAACAATTTGACGTATAGAGGGAATACACAAACAAAATTAACATTATAAAGCCACCACCAAATACACAAATCAAAACTGGTTTCAATTCCCTTGTTAGAAAGTCTCGAGGAGGTTTTTAAACATCACTGAGCTGATTGACTTTTTTTTTTACTTTTTCTGTAGTTTTACGTTTTTTCACGGCTTGTTACATCGTCATAGTTGTCTTAAGTGTTTCCTTGGAAGATATTCTTCCATCAATGAGAACAGGTGACAGCTTCATTTCATTTCGTTTCGCCAGAATTGAAATTTCATCTCCTGAAAAAAACCCTGGAAAAAGAATCTCCTCCTGAGGCGTAGATGAAAACACACCTGTTTGCTTCAATAATGTTCCATCAATTCTTTACAGTTTTAAGGAATTCGATGATTAAAAAAAAAAAAGAAAAAGAAAAGCTGGGGGGGGGGGGGGGGGGGGGGAAATAGAAAAGTTATAAGCTTTTTGTAATTTACTTTTACGACAGATAAAAATCATTTACAAAAAAATAATTTCTTCTTTCGTTCTCGATTTTGGTTTCTTCTTAATCCAATTAAGGAAAAGATACCACGAAGAACTTCACCGTTCAACTAGAATGTTAGGCAGAAAATCTCCACTCGAATTTACGGAGACTTTGAAGAGCAAATGCAGGCATTTCTCTTTATAGATAACATTTTTTCCCCCCTTTTAATCAATAATTTTTAATTAAGCCATTCCATCGTTGATTTCTGTTCCCTGATAATAGGATCATGTTCTTCCAGAATGGATAATAGACATTAAGATAAATTTCATAGATAGGAATAGTTTCCAAACAACTTACTAAGAACTCTTATAAAGTAATGATAATAATGCTAACTACGTAATATTTCTATTTGTCGTATTGTGATGATAGAAAACTTTCTCTCTCTATCCTCTTGCTAGAGCCCGTGAAGGCTTTTGCTTTAATTCGTTCCTCACCAAAAGGTTGAAATTCGGGCTACAATTACGCCCCCTCAATGTGAATTAGGCTTGTAATAAGCATTCACATTCACATTCAATAATCGTGTATGTTACAAAAACACTTTAATTTTACTTACTTCATTGATTAACAGCGTTTTCTCCTTAACAACCGCTCATCCTTCAAATAATGATCACTGGGATTTATTAAAAGATTATCTGAATTATTGTATTAATAGGAATAGCAAAGATAACAGCAAACAGATCACAGAACAGTCAGCCTAGTAATATTGTATGATATGTATTTCACCAGAAAAAAAAAAAAAAAAAAAAAAAACCTTAAAAACTGGAAAGTCAATTTCTAACACACATTTTATTCACACATTAAATATTCCTAAATATTCAATCCAAGGCCCAATTACAGGGCTTTAGAAAGCCAGTCCCTCCGGAGGAGTTGGAAGAGAATTTTCAGCATCGTTTTTAAATTACAGTAAAACCCCGTTATTACGCTCGTCAAGGGACCATGACCTACAAGCGTAATAAGCGGGATAGCGCTATAGACGGGAAATGATTGATTAGATGTGGAAACATTTAGACACCATTTTACAGGAAAGATACATGATTCTGAAATAGATAGTGCAAATGTGAGCTTATTTCCTATTAAAAAAAAAACTTTGATTGTGGTTTGCCGTGTGTGTGTGCTACTGTTATGAATTATGACATTTTCAATGCGGTTCAAGTAACTATTAACATCAATTGATACACCACTAGGAGCAACACTAATACATTTTCGGAGCAGATTTAGTGCACTGCCCGCTATTTCAGGCGCCTTTTCTTGAATGATTGGGCCACTTAATGGCACTGATGCATCACGGGACTGATGAATCCATTCAATTAGAATTTCCTCGGCATCTTCATATTTTCCACACTTTACTTTTTTATGTTTGCAACCACCCTTCGCTGCATTGGTAATTCCATTCTTATTTTTTATTATTGTTCTCAGACTGGATGAGGGAATTCCTAGAGATTCTGCGAATCCTTCTGACTTAGTGTAGAATTCTCGTCGTACTTACGGAGAATTTGCAATTTTTCACTTATAGAAAGGGATTTCCGTTTCGACATTTTGCACTAACTTACTGTATCACAGACCCGCACTTCAAAGAGTTCAAAGATTCCCTCCTACCAGGGAAAGAAAAGAATCTTTACAGTGTTACATTTCTTTTCGATACAATAAAAGCGCTACAAGCGGGATTTGAAGCGTTATAAGAGGGTAAAAGTATACAGAGTTACATAGAAAATTCTAGGGACCGTATGAAAGAAGCGTAAAGAACGGGATAGTGCTATAAGCGGGAGCGTAATAACGGGGTTTTACTGTATTTACATTTTACGCTTCGTATATTTGACACATCGACTTCCCATTTTAAAACATCGTCTCATTCGCTATCAAATTACTTGAATTTATTACTGATGTTCTAGATTTAAACGAGATATTAAATTTATAATTTAATTAGTAAGTTAACTCCTTCGCTTTCTTAAAATTTGTCTACTTATTTTGCAAGATCTTTCGCTTGTTTTGTCAAAATATGAAAAAAAGAAATATCCAATCTTAATAAGGTGAGGCATCTTAACATTATTTTGGACGAATAAGCCTTTTCTAAAGAGGAGATTGAATCTTTGGAGCAGAAATACAAGAAAGGCTGCAGCTTTACTAGTGTACGCTTGGAAAAATCACTATTTCCTTAGGCGGACTTGAAATGACTCAATCCAACCGATGGCTTTTTCAAAATCGAATGCAAAATCCAAAGGAAATCATTTTGACAGGAAAGACAAATGTAAGACACAAGCGGGAAATTCCTCATGAATTCACAACCAAAAGAATGGCAAAGCGCCTTGTTCTCCTCAAACGCTCGAATCTAATTTGCGACGGCAAAGCTGCTCTTGTTGCTTCCTCCGTCGAAGGTCGAGTGGCGAATTTCATTAGCGCAACTACAAATTTGTCTGTCGCCGAAACAACACTGCTCGGGTTGTCAAACATTTTCAAAACTAGTTTGAAAGATGGTGTTCACTTCTGAAATCAAACAGAAACTTAATATTTTCCAATTTAATTCACCCACTGTCGAGAAGGAGATTTCGAAACTGATTGGATAAAGGCGGCTCGTAGAACAAAACGAATTAAATTTAATACAACAGTTTGTTTTTGTTTTTTAACTATTTGGGCAGTTTACCACAATTTCCGAATAACCGAATCACAAGATCGCAAAAAAGATTCTTTGTTGGTCAAAAAGAAAATACAGGAAACAAGAAGAAGCCATTTCAAGAAAATAGAAAAGAAAGAACAAAGTAAAAAAAAAAAAAAAAAAACCAAGTGAAATGAAAAGAGTGCAAACAGGGTGCATTAGTTCCATCTCCCGCTACTTATCGTGGAATCGAATGCAAAAAGTATTTACATGGTTTGCTTACTATTTTCCGCTATTACCTGTAGACATCTAAACCAATAGCTTGTCCAAACTTTTGAAGTTTCAACTTTATTGGATAAATACATTTATAGTTTTTTGATCATTGATGAAAGCACAGAGGATGGATAAATGGATGTCAAATTTTGACTTAAAACTTTCCGATGCATGTTCAGGGAGTTGCGATAGTTTTGCCGAAAGTACTCTTCAAAACTTCTTTCTGTAGCCATCACAACGAATAAGAAATTAAACAACATCGCAATGATTATCGAATATAAAAATCTGATGGTAATCCCGAATCAGTTTTCGGAAAAATAATATTTCCTTAAATGAAGATTAACGAGTGTATGTTTTTTAAAAAAAAGGCCTGACTAACTATTTTAAAAAACATTAATCATTTTAGAAGCACAACCAGGTTTCAACAGGATACGCTTGTCGTTTACTTGTTTCCTTATTTTATTACTGTTATCTCAAGAGATCGTGATAAGACTTACGTTATTCTAATTCGTTGTTTTGGGTTCAGTTGTCTGGATTCTCATTTTTTTTTAAAAAAATCTGGTCAGAAAAACAAAATATTGAAAATTATAAGCTATTTTTATATGGAAGTACAACATTTAATGGGCGTACCAGTTTTCCAAAATTCGTATGGTAAATTCACAAACAACAAAGACAACGGATAGTTGTCAGAAAACTGTAATTAATGTAGTAGCGCCTGAAATTTCTCTTTTCATAATTATAATTTAAAATTTTATAATTATAATCAACTTTCCAAAGATTAGTAATAATAATTGAAATCAAAAATTCGCTAATATTTGTAGTCCACATTTCATTAAAGTAAATTTAGACAATACCGTTTTCTTCTTATCAATTAAAAGAAAAATTATTAAAAGTCAACCGTACTTGCACAGTGTTTACAGATTAAAAGTTTAAAAAACAATAAACACTTAACTATGTTTCTGGTCTTCAAATTGGCCGAGACCCGTTCTCAAGTTATCCCTGGTGTGTTTTTTTTCATTATTTTATAATAAAATAAAAATTCTCCAACTATCTTTATTGTTATAAATTTCGTTTCCGCGAAGAATTTGCAGCAATTCGCTACTTTGAAGTACAGTGGAAATTCGATTAACCGTCACCTTCGGGACCGGGACTGTGACGGTTAACCGAATAGACGGATAACAGAAATTTCGCAATAAACATGTTCAGTAACGAAATTTGAATGCTGGTTTGGGACGAAAAGCAAACAAATTAATACAAAGAAAAATCTATCGGTAACAAATAGATATCGTCAAATACCAAACAAATAATAATATAATAATAGAAACATAAAACAGTAGGCCCACTAGATAATAAGGTTTATATGTTGAAGCTGTAATCAGTCATCTTCTGTTTCTTCGAGGCTCGAGCTTTTTTTTTCGCGGCAATGTCCCGTATTTTATGGAGAAGTAGGTTTTACGATCGATGACGGATAACAGAGAGTGACGGTTAATCGAGTTTCCACTGTAATACAAAAACAATAACACGAATTCATAACTTCCAATGTATTTTTTTAATCATCAATGAATGCCAATTTATACATCTTTTATTTTAAATTATTTTAGTTTCAGTTAATCGTAGGACAGGAAGTTTTAAAACCATTTGAATATTTGGAGGAGGAAAGATTTATAACAACTCTTCGACAAAAGAAAGAATCTACAGCAAAAATGAACTTAAATTTCCTGAATATCAGAATCCTAATTTATCCAATATTTCTATCAATTTCTTCGACTGTATTCTAAAAACTCTTTTACTGTTTCCTCTTTTTTATCCGAAGCTAATTCATGGGTTTTGTAAATGAAAGCGAAGTTGTCCTTACGTAAGGTATAGAGATGGGCAAAGTCGTTCTTTTTACTGAACTAGTTCTTTTGAGATAGTTCTTTTTATTGAACTAGTTCAAATGAACTAAGTCGTTCTTTTTACCTCAACAACCAAAAAAGGTTTTCAAATACTTAATATAAAACGAAATAAACCAATTCCAATAGTGGAGTGGTAAAAGAACGAACTAGTTCATTTGAACTAGATCGTTCGTGAACTATAGTTCTTTTCATGAACTAGTTCATTTGAACTAGATCGTTCATTGAACTAGTTCTTTTATACGAACTAGTTCAATGAACTAGTTCGTTCACGAATTACCCATCCCTAGTAAAGTATTTAAGAGATAAAATAAATAACAAAACATTCGTGTACAGGAATTACTTTATTAGGAGTTCTGCTCAACTAAAGTCATCATTTATTCCATTTCACCCTCCTTTAAGTCCTAAACATATCAAATTAAAGTTAAAAAAAAAAAAAAATCCCATTTTGTAGGCCACATAGACCCCAACGACACACGACCATCGGAATGAAGATAGTTCCGCCTTTCATCCAGGGAAAGAGACCCAGTCCATTTTAAAGAGGACTGGGTAAGCATTTGAAGCGGTCTTGGTGGAGAAATATCCAGGGAAAACGATCTCCGCTAGAATTGAACAAGGTTTTTCCAGTCTAAAACCAATGGGCCCGAGATACAACTAAAATTGAAGACCCAAATGACAACGAAAAAAATTAAAATTTATCAATTGTTTTTTTAAACAAAGTCATAGTTTAGATTATAATTTAGTATTTCATTAATAGATCTTACCTTAATAATTAATTAAAAATCATTAAATTGTCCTTCAAAACCTATTCAATAAGGATTTCATTTAGAAACAATGTTTCACATTGTTGCATTTTTAAAAACTCATCTTCGTTAACTTTATACAACAAATAACTAACGATAGAGAATCAAAAGTAAGTAAATAAATAAATCCTATTTATTTATTTACTGAATATCATCTAATTTATTAATACTTGTGTTCGCCTGAGTTCCACAAGTGCCAGAAGTGCTTCATTTAGTTGCTTGTCATGAGAACGAGTGGGAGGCTGCCACAGTTTTAATGCGACTCCAACTCCATCTGAGGCTCATTACACGAAGGGAACACAAAAAGCTCTTCAATTGCGCTCAAGTGCTTCTTCTAAAGAACAAACCCATAAAACACAGGAAAAGATGGACTTACTTCTTTCCCATCGCTGACAAATTGCCTTCGAATGACTTTAATTATGAAGATTAATCTTTAGTATGTTTCTTTGATGAATAATGTACAGTGATCTGTATTGCCATTGTAATTGCCAACAATCAATCAATTCACTACTTTTCTTCAAATAGTCCATATATTAATAAAAGGAAAACTCTGCTTTATTTTGAATAAAAAAAATGTAAATGTAATCAAAAGTATCACAACAACAGGCCCATATTTTCTTCATATTTATTCATTCAGAAAGATTACACCAACTGCTTTGCAATCCCAGCAATCTTCATTATTATCAGGGCTGTGGATTCGGAGTTTTGGAATCTGAAGTTTTTGGGAGATATCTTTCTTTTGGGTCTCTTTGGCTCCGACGTTTCTAAGACCAATCGGGACTAACTGAGAAATCAAAGCTCCCCGCCTATAACCACGGGAAAGAATCCCTGTTCCCGATATTAACAGGGGTCGTGAACCCTAGGGATTGTCTGATGGAGAAACAACCTTGAAAGAAATCCCCGACATCTCACAGCCCAATGATAAGTCCTCGCTCAAACTTACTGAACTGTTCGAAGAGGCATTATCACACCAATATAAACGCAATCCGCTGTTCTATCTGATCCGTGTGCGAGTTTTGCTTTTGATGCATGTCTCCCATGATATGGTGGGCCACTATTAAATCATTGGCCGTGGTCTTCTAATCATTCGTATACTCAGCGTTGAGATATTTGCATGGTTAGTTTCGCGGTGATCGGGCAATTTTTTTCGGATGCTTCGGCTTTTTTTTTTCTTTTCGGTCAAAGAGCGTATAAGAATTCAATTCAAATGTACCTGGGGATAAAAATTAAAGAAAAGTTAAAAGGAAACGATTTTTTCCCCCACATCTTTTCTTCTCAAAAACGGAGATCTTTCAAATGTTTATTTATTCATCTTCTGATTTTTTGTTAGCATCAGTGGCTTTTTACTTTTTATTTTCCGGTAGTCAATAGTATTTTTTTTTTTTTTTAGGCAATCTTCCCAGGCAAGTTTTCCAAAGCCAACAATATTTTAATGTCTTGACAAAATTCGAAGGCAACTAATGAAATGACGGAAATTTGCAAACAAAGAACCTAATTTTAAAGTTTTAAGTTTACGTGCGTTGATCATATTAAGCCTAATGCAAGACTTGAAAATGAATGCTCAACTCATGCATTCGAAACTATAGTCGTTCCTTAATAAATAAGTTATTCAGCAAATAAGCAGGTGTGTCGCCTTTATTTTTGTACGCTTAAAGAACACCATTATTAATTTATTATTCTAATTAAATCGTTTAACGCCAAACAAAAGAATTACAATACGCACGAATAGGTTTCTCAGATTATTTTCTTTGTGCTACTGCGTTTCTCTTTGCTACCTGTTGAAACTTTCTTCAATACTCTCATTCAAGATTAACTCTGCTTTTCAACGAATCCAATCCAACCACGTAATGAGATCTTTATGTTTATCCAACATCCAACTACCAAAGGGCAAAGCATCGTATTGCAACATAAGAGTTCACGATCGCATAACCTTTCATGAAATCGCTCTTTCAAAAGAAAAATCAACCAACCATCAAAAACCCAATAAAAATATCAATATTTGAACAATTTAAAAAAACGGACGAAGCAAATCGATTCGGAAATGAAAGAAACGAAATGAGGTAATTCGTCAAAACATTAAACATACATCCATCATCGAAGTGATTCAAACTTTTAACCCTTTCGGGGTTATTTCTAATAGACGCCACTTACAGTATCACTGGTTGTTATTCTTAAGAGGCGCCATCAAAGGACATTTTTCTTCTCCCAATCAATGGATCTCCAACAGCTTTTCTTAAAAGACTAAATATTTTATTTTTTATGATAAAAATTCCAAGTGAAACCACTAGGGGAAAAAAAAAAGATGTAGTATTAAAAACGGATGATAACAAATCCCTCAGCTGTAGCTAAGAGTCATGTTGATTTTCTGCTACTGCTGACTTTGCTTAATTATTTTTTAGTTTTTACTGAAAACTATCGAGAATGTGATGTGCAGATGTCACTTTAAGACGACTGAAATAATTAATTTGAACAGACATTCGGCAAAATTTAGCAGTCACTGTTCAACATAACACACACGCTGTTCAGATCTGATTTTATTTGCAGTACATTTTCAGCACAATAATAATAATTTCTTTTCTTTCTATATTTAACCTTTGATTTTTATTGAATAATTCTGAGTAGCCTGAAATAATATTCCCATCAAATTTATTTTCCGTTATTATCTGGGGTAAAAAAAGGAAAAAAAAAAAAAAAAGGTACTATCTACGTACAATTTCATGCATTAAAAATCAATTCTTGTCTTTTTAAAGTTTCTTTTATAATATTTTCTAAAGAAATGATTCGGAAACACTTAATATCGTAACAGTGTTTCATGAAAACCGTCGGTTTTTTTTCTGTTGTTTTTTTTAAGACAATTCGAGATTTAGGTGGCACTCTTTCGCCGGACAGCGGATGAACATGGTGGACGCCAAAATATAAATCCATACCACCCTTTCGTAATTAAGTTGTCAGGCTTTATTGTTGCAGGGAGATTTAATTGTTATGGCTGTAAGAGGTAGTCTCGGTTGGTTCCAGAATTTGGTTCACTCTCATTTCAAAGATAGTACAATTTTAAAATGGCAAAATAAAATAACTGCAATGCAAGTGAAAATAACAATTGCAGCCATATAACAAGTGTCGAGGATTGCTCCTGTCTCAGCTATGTGATTCGTAGGGCTTACAACCTATTTCTCTCATCATAGAGAAGTGGTCACTACGAATCACATTGCTATGCGTGACTTCTTTATATGAAATGAATATAGGATATATGAATGTATCAACAAACACCGGCAATGGGTCATCACGCTTAAACATTTTCAGAAAAAGAAAAAACACAAAATAAAATTGGAAAAAATAGTGAACGCTTTAGCGAGCTTCGTTTACGCAATAATAGACAAAACAGTAGGGAAATATAGGATACCAAAGGCTAGAAGTTCAAAAGCTACTGATCATTAAATCTCAGCAAAAAAAATCTTGCGTCTCAGTAATAGAAAAGAAAAATTGTTCTGGACATGTTACAAAACGAGAACAATCAAACGTAATTCAATTGAAATAAATTTGAATTTCAACTTCAAATAAAAGAAAAAAAATATCATTTAATATTATTTTTATAGCAATATTTAAAAAAAAAAAAAAAAACATTCACTAAGAACAAAACAAAAAATGTCTTTTTTACAAAAGTAGAGCCTTACTACTAATGGCAACATTTGTTAGTAAAGAAAACTATACATAGAATTATTTTATTTATGTAATAATACATAAAAATGCACATATTTCATTTTGAACATCCTGAAGCCTTGGAATTTGCATTACTTATTCTATATTGCAATGTGCCTTCAATTTTTGTGTAGTTTGGAGTGTAACTAACTGAAAATTGAGACTTGAAAAGAAATATATGGATATATTATTCGGATCGACCAAAAATCCTTTCGCGATCGACGTTATTGTTAAGGAAAGACAATATAAATGGCACCTTTTGAAACATCTTCAAAAGAATAAGACAAGAAAGATACTATTTTTTTTTTTCAAATAATTCCTGAACTCATTAAGTACACATGTTTTGGAAATTTATAAAAATAAATCATCGTATATTTTACATTCCAACAAATTATTATCATCAAAAGTGTGTGTGTGTTTATTTACTAAAGTTTCCACATATTTTTTTTTTGAAATTCTTGATGATTATAACAAAGGCTATCAGAAACCATTGCATGGGGATTAATGTTTCGAAAGCAAACAATTAAGACAAACACCCACACGGGTACAATTCTCAAAAACCCAGTTCTGTCAGAAATTAGGAAGAAAAAGAAAAAGGTTTTCCTTTCTTTTTTTTTTTTTTGATAGGCGTTCTGAGATTCTAACCGGGTGATTTCTGTTGCCGAGAGTCCAACGAATCCTCACACAATGGGCTACAAACAAAGTGCGGAAAGTCTGTTGTGGTTCCTGGCTACAGTATTTGCTGTCGAGCAGTTCAATCCTCGCAGGGGCATCGCACGTGCATTTCGTAACCTCGCAGGAGAAAGGGTGATAAAAGGGTCATGTCTCCTCAAACTTAAAGTGATAAGTCAGAAACACCTCTTCACAAACCCTTGGCCTTCCAATACATCCTATATAGAATCTAACCCTTCACTTTCCTTCTTTACGGTTTAGTTACTAATAGTATCTTTTTCCACAACTGCAGTTCAAGTCTCCTAAAAAGGAGGCTTCGTTAAAAGTAATTTGCGTGCTTTGCGTGCTTGCCATGTAAAATTGTTCTGTAGGTTTGCGATCGATTTCAAAACTATCAAAATTCATATTTAGGACACTTACCCCAGTGTTAATCCATTGTTTGTAAACTAAGCTATGGTTTGATATTAGCAAAGCTTTTCTTGTAGAATGACACCGTTGAGATCAGATGTTACTCTGTTAGATCCTTGAATCACTAACAGTGAAATTCACAGAAATAAAAATATCGAATTTAAGAACTTACCAAAAAAAAAACTTTTGGTTCTTCAGTTTATTTCTCCTTAAATAAACTTATATTGAAGCAAACATATTCAAGAGGTTGCAGTCAGGACACTCATTGTTGTTCAACATCTTCCCACCCGTTTGATATTTATTCTTTGTCTTGCTCATGTTTATTTTGACCTAGACATTGGTTTTCTGTTAAAGACCAAAGAGTAATTGCCAAATTCATTACCAATAAGTTAAATTAGTTTCATATTTTATTACTTCTGTCTGTGCCATCTTCATTACTAATATTCCTGCAACTTTATAAGTCATTGAAATGTGGTTTTTATAACAGAAAAGACAGGGTGTCTACTGAATCTCAAACCAAAAATTTAAGGACAATTCCCGTACATTTAATGACATTTTCACAAAAATTTCTGTAAAAAAAAACAAAAAAAATTAACCTTTCTATTAAACAAAAAAAAACCAAACCTGACGCGAGACCTGACATCACGCTCAAAATTTAAGGACATAGTCTGATTTTTAAGGACATTTCCCGTACATTTCATGTTAACCCAAATTTCCCGTACCAATCCCGGATTTCCCGGTTGGTAGACACCCTGAAAGAATACACAAAACAAGAGACAGTAGGAATAACAACTTTGGAATATCAAAACGGTAAGATCAAAGTAGTTGTAATAAAAGTACATCCACAACTAAATTTAATTTATCTTAAATATTGGGCGAGTGCGAAAGTTCTATCCGTTTTTGTATATGAAAATTTGAAATGAAATTGCCCTCACACATGACACTGTAACGACGCAAATCGTCTGCCAATCAAACGTGTGGATGCCTCGCATATAAATGCACCGTGTCTCACAAAGTTAATCATCCCCAAAAAAATATCAGAGGGTGTAACATGGAACGCGAGAAGGAGCATATAAGACATTGTTTGTTATACGAGTTCGATAAAAAGAGTATGGCAGCCGCAGCATGTCGCAATGTTTGTCAATGTTATGGGGAGGATGCAATAGACAAATGCACATGCCGTCGATGGTTTCGTAAATTTAGGGAAGGAGACAGAAGCTGCCAAGATCAGGCTGGGAGTGGACGGCCATCACACGTTGGAGAGGACGATATTGACCAAGCCATAAGGAACAGCCAGAACCCAACTGTGCAAGAATTAGCGGAGACCTTCAACGTACACCGGACAACGGTCGAGAGACGGCTGGTTAAGTTGGGTTTGACGAGAAAGTTGGATCGTTGGGTTCCACATAACCTGACAACTAAGCAACGGGATGACCGAATCGCCACCTGTGTTTCCTTGCTTTCCCGGTACAAACATGACCCACTCTTGACACGAATTGTGACAGGAGATGAGAAGTGGGTTAAATACCGTAAAGTAAAGCGTCGTAGGACTGTGTGTCGCCCTTCTGATCCGCCTGCATCGACTTCGAAAGCTGAACTTCATCCCAAAAAGGTCTTATTGAGTGTGTGGTGGGATGTGCAGGGAATAATTCACTGGGAGATCCTGCCACTCAACCAAACCATCAATGCTGCCTTCTACTGTCTACAGTATTCAAATTTGGTAGCAAAGCGGCCAGGTCTCATCAATCGTCGCGGTGTTATCCTTCATCACGATAATGCCACATGCTGCTGTCATCACTCGCCAAAAGTTACTGGGCTTTCGTTGGGAGGTTTTACCCCACCCTCCCTTTTCTCCTGACTTGGCACCAACTGACTATCACCTATTTCGTGCGTTGAACAATTCCTTCAGTCAGAAAATCTTTGATGATCTTGATGCTGTGAAAACTGCCATCCAAGACTTTTTTGACTCGAAACCGCCAGAATTTTACCGCCGTGGGATTCATCTCCTACTAGAAAGATGGCAAGAGGTCCTAGATAGCAATGGGGATTATGCACAATAATGGGTACTGTTCATTGTGCGTTTATTTGCTCTTCTTTATGGGTAATAAAAAACGGGTAGAACTTTTGCACTCACCCAATATATAATTGAAGATTATCAATATAAATTAAGGTTATTTATCGTGACAAAGGAGTTTTCTTAAGACTCGTGTACTGGTAATTTTTGTAGACTGTATTTGATATTTGTCTCCATTCCAATTTCACATCTTTAAAATAAATAATTTTTCATTTAACTTTAACGAAAAATGCCGTTTCAGTTTTGTCTACGTAGTTTCTTATCTATTTATCTGATATTTAGATCAATTCAATCTATAGCTACCTGGAAACTGAAATTTACCTTTTGTGGGTGATCAAGGAACAAACGGATGCACTGACGGATATGCGTTGTTTAGACTTACAATTAAGTCTCTTTTTTTTTTTATTAATGATTTTATTCTTCAAATTGTTTCTTTTACTAGTAAAACAGTTAATAAAATTGAATTAGTCGTATACGTTTAATTAACACAGTATTCTTAAACTCATCTTGAGAAATTAAACATTTTCATGATATTAAAACTTCTTTATTTACCATATTCATCTTCTGTCTTCACGATATTTCGACAAACTACCGTTTATCTTTTTTTATAAGTGATAAATAATAAAAAAAAAATACATCATTTCTTTTCTAATACATATTTTTTATTCTTTTTTATTTATCACTTGCAAAAGATAAAAGATTAGTTTGTCGGAAATACCGTGAAGATAGAAGATGAATTTGGTAAATAAAGAAGTTTTAACACTGTATTCTGTTACTGAAATCTTAATTGCTTAAACTAGTGAACATTTATTTTTTTCATTTGGTGCGGTTAAAAAGACACGCGTCTATTTAAGTATAGATCCAACAATTCATTACAAATTAAACAAAACAATCCAATCACTTTAAAAGCCGGAAGAAAATCGTCAATGGTAAGATTAACTCACATCAAACGCAGAAATTCTCAGAAACCTTGATATTTGATTTGATACAGATAATTTGGAAACTTGCCTTTCCATAAACTGATTTGGAATAAAATTCCTAGAACTACCAATAAATCCAAGAATGGATCAAGACATCTAAGTTGACAGTCCACAAGAAATATTCAGTTCTCGCAAAAAGTATTTCTTTCAAAAGATATAAAATTTAAGGTGCACAATAATGAAGTCCAACGATACACAGTTCGAATAAAATTTTTAATAATTTATCCTACTTGTTTCGTGGAAGGTTTAGGGAATTCTTTATTTCCTTATGTTTGTTCTTAGTTGCAATGCGTGAGTACGACCTCCTTCATCCTTCACTGTTGACGGAAGAGCGGACTTAATGTGGGTAGACTTAGCAGGTGATCAACAAAGTTCAGTGTTTGAGGAGATTTGATAGGTAATGTGAAAAGGAGATTACATATCACTAATTCCGTATCGTTTTGCACAGTTTATGGAAATGTCATTATTGTAGGATTTTTTTCTGATTAAGGATTCCACAAATTTAAGTAAATACGTATCAGTTTCGTTTCCCGTACATCAGTGGTGCCCAACCTACGGCCCGCGAAGGTGTTACATGTGGCCCGCTGGTGTATTCGGGGTTTTTTTTTTGTTGGTTGTTGAACCTGGAGATTCCTTTTTTTTTTTTGTTGTGGCCCGCGAGATTCACAGCAATGTCAATTTCGGCCCCCAGATTACAAAAGGTTGGGCACCACTGCCGTACATTATTGGGTTGTTAAAATCAAGATACGGATCTTCACTGTGGGAATGGATGTATTGTTATTTTTTTAGTGCATTAATTTATTATGCATAATAATTAGTTGTAATATGTTTCATCTGAAAGTTGTAGAGCATCGCCGAATTCGTAGATAATGAGATTTTACAGAATAATTGTGCAAAAAGACGGCGGGAGATGCTAAGTTTTCGGAATGCAAAGGCAGTCTTCGCCATATAGAGTGCCATCTCACAATACTCTTTACTCGAATAATCTGCCATGATCTTTTTGTTTACAAGATACTCCATTAATGGAATATTCAATAGTCGATGATTCTTAATAGACTTCAAAACATGAGGTTTATCTGCAGGAGTGATATCACGTAACATCCATCATTTGTATATGGAACGCTAAGGTGTATGCTCGCGACGTCTACCGCCTTCTGTTTGCACAATTCTTTTCTGTAAAATATCATTTCCTAGTGAATTACTGATACTCTATAACTTTCTCATTTACTTTTTTTTTTCTTCCGTGTCTCTCATTCCGAGATAGTGTTACTAACTTCTACATTATTGCCGCTAGGGGCGCTGCAGTCAGTCACCTAATAGCGCATGGGCGCTTTAATATTGTTGAGCGAAGATACTTACAGTTAACGAAGTTAAGTTATTTGGGTGACTTATGACCTTCCTGTGTACCCTGCATACAAGGCCCCCATAGGGGGGGGGGGGGGGC
>JAFIDM010003189.1:7794470-7811949 GCA_023159025.1 Thereuonema tuberculata | reverse complement strand
TGTGGCATTTTCGCGATATTTTTGGCTAAGAATTTATGATTTTTCATATGCCATTGTTAACCTCAGCTTGAGAATATAACCTAGGATACGGTTATGAAACTAGTCGCTCTGTATTTTGCTTTTAATAAATGTTTTTTAAGTTTAGCCGGGTGCATGGCATTATTTCTGAGTATGAAGAAACTTAGTGCACGTAAAATTATTTTGCTAATTTATGATTTTGTTGACAACATGGGGGGGGGGCCCGGTATTGCATTTGATACCTGGGCTTGGAATTTGATGTGGGGAGCCTGCCTGCATATTTTCGGAAAACGTTAAGTTTCTGCTAATACAGACACATTTAATATTCAAACATCTAATCTAATTACAAATCTTTAAACAAAGTTACTTTATAATAGTTACATGACATATAAGCAGCCTCAACATGATCTTCATGGAAGTTGCCCATTTCAATTTACCCTTAATAGTCTAATCAAAAAAAAGTCTTATTGTTATTAAACTTTAATCTTTGTGAATCTTCACTTGTGATAAGTTTTTCTTCAAGGTGCTTTTATTAAAATCTTTTATTTCTTTCATACATTTCTTTTACGAATGCAATCCTGAAAATATAAATATGAACTTGTCATAAAAAAACTTTTTTTTTTTTTTTGTTAGTTTATTACAAAAAAATAAATAAGTTCAAAAGTTTGGATTTTTTTTCTTATTTTCCATAGGTACAACTATATATATAAAAATCAACAATCTGAGACAAAGGTTGAAAATATTTGGTTTTTTCATTTTGATTTGACATCGTGTTGAAAATACAAATTTAAAGAAGGATTACAAAAAGGAATGTTTACTATTGGATTTAACATGCCATTGTCATCGGTGAAAGTTAATGCTTTTGCTTCCAATGCTATTGTACGGGAATTTTCTTCACTTCCAAGCACACATTTTCCCAAAGGAATCCACACGGAAAATTTTTTCAAACAGAAGATAAAAAAAATCTTCGTCTCCAAATCAGTAATTTTTGAATTTAAAGTCATGAGCAGATGCGGATTCTACGAGACAAAGGTTTCTCAGTGAAGTCCTCGCCCCCATCATAAACTTTTAATTTATTGGAAAAAAAAAAAAGGAATGTAACACATGATGGAGACAGTGACCCCTCAATGACTAAAAGTAAAGAAATAAAAAACAAGAATCAAACGTGGAATTCAAATCCTTGGCCTTTTGAGTCTTGCACTAGCTGATTAGCTCTGGCTGAGGAGAGCCCAATAAGCTCGAAATGGCCGTCCCAGAGTATCAGCTCGACTCAAAAAGGCATTCTTATTTCAATTAATTGCTTTTATTTCACCCATTAGAGGGTTTGTTATTTATTTCTTTATTTTTTTTTCCTTTCTTTTCTTTGTGGTCAAATTCCTTTTGTGACAGCCTGAGTGCTGCCCAAGGATTTGAATTCCACATTTGATTCTTGTTTTTTTTTTTTTTTATTTCTTTACTTTTAGTCATTGAGGGGTCACTGTCTCCATCATGTGTTACCATTACCTCCCCTCGTACGCCTTTTGAGTCTTGCACTAACTGATTAGCTCTGACTGAGGAGAGCCCAATAAGCTCGAAACGGCCGTCCCAGAGTATCAGCTCGACTCAAAAAGGCATTCTTATTTCAAAAAAGGAATATAATCTAAAACATGACACTGGAATCACTTGGAAAAGCACAAATTCAGTTTGAGGCTGAAAAAGTTTGGTTATTGAATGAAATACTCATCAAGGAAATAAATAAATCAAGTAAAACAGTAGCTACTTGTCTAAAACTACATTTCCTACAGGGAATACAAGAAAAAATGGCAATGATCTCAGAATCTTGTAGGATGAACATAACCGATTGTTGTCCTTGAACTGATATGATATTGATTCTCTGAAGTAAATAAAACTTTTACGATGGAAGTGATCAAGACAAGGGAAGAAAAAATGAGATGATTCCTTTTCTCTCTTATTTTTTCCCTCTTCTCTCTCTTTTCTTAGCCTCATTAGAAGTGCTTGGAATCTTCATTATGATGAAGGCACAATCAATAAAGCAGATCAAGTTGATGGATGGCGGTGAGGCATTACTATGCAAAGTAACTCGTGAAAACTGAAAAAGGTATTTTGATTGACAAAGAGGGAAGAGCGTTTTATAACCATTTCCAACCAGAAAACGAAACGGAACCAAAAAAAAAGACGGACAAGTGATTGCGAAATCAATGGCAAAGTAATCAACGGCCAACAATAAATAAGTCCATCAACCATCAGCAAAGTTCTTCTTCAAGAAAAGTTCCGAAGAATTGATTAAGTCTTTTAAACGACCTGACTCAACCACAATCCTGTCTTGAAATATTTTTAAAGATGATTCGAATAATGAATTAATCCTTTTTAACCGGTTGAACCGATTAACCGTTCATATTTGTCTTCCCAGGTTATTCGATGCCTAGAAAGGCAAAGGTCAGTATGTGTAAAATAAAATAATGGTAACACGTTCTAAAATAGAGGTAAAACCGTGAACAAGAAATTGAGTACTTCGCAAAATAAGCGAAAAATATGTAAAACAGACCATAAAGCAATCAAAAATATAAGATAAAACTGTAATGGCAAACAAAAGCAGTTTAAAGGGCAAACGTAAAAGGAATGTTGAAATAAGGTTAAGAAAATCATAAAAGTTTCGGCAAGATTATTTATATGAATAAATTTTAAAACATGAAAATGATAAAGATCTCAACCATTTCAAAGAAATAGATTGTATTTAAAAAAAGGGTAAAAGCAACGGCGATGACGTTGGATAAAAGCTAAACATTTAACTAAAAGCTGATGAATGATTAAAATAGTTTTACAAGTGGAACATATTGGAAGGTGTTTTCGTAGCTGTAGGTTAATCTGCTGTGTCCAATACGTAATCCTGTGATAGGAATGTCGTCTCGACGAATGTATTCTGTTCTATGTTTAGCAGAATGTTTTGATAGAATCAGATGAAACATGTTGGAAATAAGTGAATCCCACTGTTGCTGTCAAAAGCTCTTCCAAAGTCTAAAAATCAATTATTGCAGAACGTCTAAAAACGCAAAAAAAAAAACCAAACAAACAAATAAACAAACACGGGTACTACAAATCATGAGAATTGTGCCTTTAGCTACTTCTGAGTTAAATATGTTTCAAATATGAGCATGCGACTGTTGTTAATGTAAAGCAGGGCTCTGCAACCCACGACCTGAACTTTTTTTTTTTTTTTTTATGGCCCATCGGCTGAAAAAATATAAAATTATTTTCACAAATTATTTCATAAAGAAAACAACGGCCCACACTCCCTTTTAGTCTCAAACCAATATATTATACTTTATTCATTTCTTCTTAAGTTTTGTAATAAATAAAACGGAAAACGTTTAGTATCGTGTGACATATCGAAGGTCACTGGACGGATCTATAATAAATTCGTCGGTAAACTTACGGCTGTCAGGCCTCACATCAAAATTATTTCAAATATATTTCACTTTTGTTTATTATTCACAGTAAACATGTAATAAATGTAAAGGCGATGATTTTCAAAATATTCCAAAGTGTTGTTGCTTTTAATGGAAACTATGGATAGGTTTGTTATATTATTGAAAAATGCTTTTCAATACGTTTGGAAAAACGTAATTTTCAAAAACTAAACAAAATACTTACCATTTTTATTTTTGCAGCTTTATTTAAAACTTTCATTTGTTTGTAAAAAAACAAATTTCAGACTTTTTAAAAAAAAAGAACACACATTATTGTTTTAATTCTTTAAACAATGCTAACGCAAAAGCTGTATCTTGAAAACTATTATAATAAAGAATTACAAACTTGAAATATGTTCCGTTAGATTCAGCGTAAAAAGTTCCATTAAGATACCAATTTTTATTAATTGCAATTTTTAATTGCAGTCAATAACTTTTATCACAAATCATATTATGAATGACAGAAATGTCGGAATTTAAAAAAAAATTGAGGGAAAAAATTAATCATTGGTTCCATCATACTCAGATTGAGTGTCTGTATCGTTCAGAATGTGAGATGGTGTGGTTCAAATTGTCTTCAAATTGATTGATTTAGCATCATCCAATTGTTAAAAGCTAATTAAATTTAAATCATTTAAGGTGCCAATGAAATCAATTTGTTTTAATTGAATCCGTGAATTACTTTTAATCTAATGCTTGTCTATGAATATTTTTGTCCTTTTCAGGTGTAAGGACATTCGCGAGGAGGAAATTTCGAGACCTTTGGAAAACAATGGCAAATGCTAGGAATATCCTTTCAATGGTCCCAAAGTTTGTGCTATCAAAAATACTTTATTAGGCAAATAAAAAATTTTTTTTCCGTTATATTAAAAATTACGGAAATAAACTAATACGGTTTATATATACATAATGGATTGTAATCCAAAATCCTTACGATATTAAAGTTATCAATAATTATGGTATCCTGGATGAAAATGGGATCAACAAGGTTTGCCAACTGTGTTATTGGCATCTTGAAAATATCCGAGATTCTTTTGAAATTGTGACCTTTAACATCTGGTTAAGACAACTCTGAAAGCAGAGGAAATTGAAAGAAAGAGAATAAACAACCTTTACTAAAAATTGTTTACATTTCTGATTTGCTATTAACGAACTACACAAACTTAAGGTCTTCAGTAGAAATCACAACAGCTAATGGAAAAGGGGGGGGGGGGATGTAAATAAATAGGAGAAAATTTTAATACAAATGCAGAAGCCTCTCCTAACTTCGTAAAAGAAATCTCATTTAAAGGTAAACTGCAAATAATACAAACAAGTTATTTAGATTTCTTCGAAGAAATCGTTGTTTAAAAACTGCTTTACAATTGATAGAAGAAGAAATGTTGACTTTAAGCTTAAAGAGATGAAAGACTAAAACAACAATCCTTAAGTTAAGCAAAACTAAAATGCTTATATTCCAGCCATTGCAAGATTATTTTAAGTCATTAAGGTCAAAGACGATTACTAGTTTAACGTAAAATGTAATCCTTACCAAAGTAATATTTGTAATAAACCAATGCTTTTCTTATCAATTAATTAGTAATACTTTCTTTTTGAATATGAAAATACATAAACTGTCTTTTTAAGCCTATTTCATTTATCTAAATGTCATTCTGAGAGAACTGCATGACACACGACTGATATTTATATCCTAGATATTTATTAGGAAAACCATACTCTCTTAGCACCTGAGTCCTAGAGACACGTATCTCAGTTGTTAGTCTTTTTCCCGAATTCCTGCCAAAATTCCTGCTTTCTGTCGATAAGCTTTGTAGTCGAAAATCGCACTTTTATATCTTTCTTTGCCGGTGAGAAAACTCTGATTCAATAGCAAATTACGATCTTCTCTCTAAGAAATACCTAGGATCCACATTTATTATGATTTTTTTTTAAATAATATAATCTCCAATGACGCCCTGATTTGCCAAAACAATTTAGTAAACCGATTCCAGTTAGATAAATGCATTTTTCAGAATTAAACAGCAGTGCTAGTAAAATCTTCGCAGAACTGTGAAATTAATCACGTTCTTCTATCATAAAATTATGAGATTAAACTGTAAAGTTATGTGCCGTAAAAATGAATCTGAATGCATAAGTTAAATAAATACACTTAATGCAAACTAAACTTCTACATTGATTTGCAACGAAACTTGTTGCATGCCGAGTAATCCACTACGGCAAAACATCAATTCGTTATTTCTAGCATAGTTCATCTTATTTGTCTATACAAGTTAATATCATCCTGTACATCACAGTAAGTTTAAATTACTTAAGTTTCTTGTTCTGTTCATAATAACAAAGTTCGATGTTTGTTTGAACTTGCTTATCACTCATGATTCTTGAAAATCCTGAATTTGATAAGTAGTGATACTTATGAATTCTATAAGTATCACTACTTGTGATAATAATTATTATTCCTAGACTTAATACTAGTTCAACATGTGTGATATGGTTCAATTGTCGACTTGTGTCATCAAATCCCTATCACCGTTCCCGACGTAGTAAACAACATCTTAGGAGTGTCATCGGAATCTTCATGAAAGAAGAGCTTTTGATGACGTAATTTCCGTATAGATTGATGTTTCCAAGACGTAATAGCGCCATCTATTGCTAAAATCCGGAACAAAATCTTTGAATTTTATATCCTTATGATAATTACTTAAATAAATGAAAAAACCAGAAAATTGCCTTTTAGAGCCTTCCCAAATAAGGACATAAAATTCAAAGTTGAAGAGGAAGAAAATAATAGAATAAATTTCCTTGACATCACCATCAAAAATGAAAGAATAGGTCCAATGTTTGAAATATTTAGAAAGCCTTATCAAAGTAACCTTATTTTAAATTTCACATCTGATCACTGTGCTTCCAAAAAAAAGGTATAATCAAAGGTCACTTAAAAAGAATTACAAATTATACTGAAGAGAAGAATCTTTGGAGAAATAAAATTCAAAGTTTAAAAGAGAGACTACTTATGAATGAGTACTCCATTAATTTTATCGAAGGTACCATCAGAGACTTTTTCAGAAATAAACGTAAGATTAACGGCAATCGAAGGAACAATCAGAGTGATTTTACAAAATGTTTAGTGCTACCCATTGGAATAAGAATCAACAGAACAGTAAAAGAATAATGCAAAGACAACAATATAAATTTGGTATATTATAAAAGCAACAAATTATTCAAAAAGAAAAGGACGATAAAGTGTAACAACAAAGATATATTAATAGTATATGCTTTGATTTGTAGGAGTTGCCAGGCAACTTATATTGGAAGCACGGGCAGAACAGTAGAAGAAAGGGTGCAAAAACATGTTCGTGCTTTCAACAATAGAGAAGAAAATATTTCGGACTGGGCTGACCATTGCAGGATTAACGGACACAACCCGAACCCCATCGGTGAAGATTGTCCATCACGAACAAGATGAACAAAAAAGATTCATGATTGAGTCCTGCATCATCAATTGTTGTGTTTGTTTCAATAAGAATAAATGTTTAAGAGTAAATGAGGAGTCTTTGTCCATGTTTAAGAATGCTTTGTTGAACAACATGAGAGTTAAACATTTTTTGTCTTTCAAATAAGTCATCTATTGCTTAACAATAGTCACCATTTCTTGTCCAATTCCTTTTGTTTACTCATGTCTTTTAATTATTGTATTTTTCTATCGGTTTTCTAAAAAAAGAGAGGAATTCTCTTTTTAAATTTATATTAAATTTTTAATTTTAAATTTACAAAAACCTTGAGAAAGCTTTAAGAGATTAAAACGAAATATTGGAAAATGTCTACAGTGTAAGTGTTTCAGGAATTTATTTATATGTTTATCTGTTTTTAAAAAGACATCTTAACACAATTACTAGAGATGAAAGATTACAAGGATTTACTATTTTCATAAAAATTGTTACATGGAAGTCAGAGGAAGAAAGATCTGGAAAAAATAGTGAAAACAGCAGAAAGCAAATTCTTCCTGTCAACTGTTGGAAACAAGCTGATGAGAAGCAGAATTAAGAGAAAACACAAATTATGAATTACAGAATTCAGTGGCAGAACCACATCCAAAGAATGGATAAATCAAAATGGCCGGGGATTGGTTTGACTCCAAGCTAACATGATAAGGAAAAGAAGACTGAGAAGATGTGCTGATGACTGTGCACGGACTATTTGAAGATCTAATCCATATGTCGTGAACAAAAGGGAAACGGAAGAAAAAAATCAAACCCGTAAAGCAAAAGCATTTCTCCTCATACATCAACATAAGAAGCAGAGGATCGAATTTGATGATGAGCTAGAACAAGTTATACTTCCGTCTTCTTGATCATTTCAAATAGTCTAACGGAATGACAAACATAAAGAGCATACCGCACCAAGTTTACATTAAAACTGAGCGTTGTTCAAATCTTCTCTTAACCAACTCATCGGTCACTAACTTATTGGCGAGTAATAAAAATTTAAATCCCCAATTTTATTTTACATTTCTCAACTTTCTAGAAACTTCCATCAGCTTCCGCGCTCCTCACCTTTTTTCAAGATTAGTGATATCGACTCTAATTCTTACGGTTTGATGATCAGTACACCACTAGAAGTTCTGTACTCATGGTATCACTAAAAGTGAACCGGATGTTAATATCATTATCCAATCGCAACCACTTTTAGAAATGCGACAAATTATCAACAATTCATCATTGAAGTACTGTCTAATTATACCTGATGCACACCAATTTTTATTTGAAGACCCGTAGATCGTCGATCTCGAGTAGGGGTTCAAAGACAACACTTCGGAGCTTTGACAACCCGCGGATGATGATAATGCAAACGTATTTCAGCTTCTCCGTTTGCTTCATCTCATCGAGGAATTTTGCATATTTCTATTTTATTTTTTTATTTTTTTTGAAAATACAATTGTATTGTTTAACATGACTGAACTTCGAAAATTGTTGTCTTATTGTCATATTTATGATTTAAATGATTTCAAGTCTGTTTGCTTGTACTCGCCTGCTAGTCACTGTTCAATCCCGGTTTAATTTGTATCTTGTTAACGGAACATTAAAAATTGTTCCATTTAAAATTATCTCCCAAAAGATTTAAAATTTTTATTTACATAATTTTTGCTATTTTATGCGAAGTTTATAATTAAATTTAAAGAGAACAAACCAAAAACGGAAACTTCTGAAGAAAGAACCCATTTCGGAATCAAAATCTGGCACAGCTCATTTTCCTTGTGCGCTGTAATTACAAAAGGCAAATCCGTAGCAAAGTAATTTCAATGACTGACACTTCACTGGCAGCAAAGGCTTCAAGAGAAAATAGGAAACCCATCCAATGTTAAGTCCGCTTCCTTTGGTAAGCGAGAGTGACTGCCATCAATACCATATGAATAGTTGCCTGAAGTCCCACTGAGAAGATCCCCCGTCTTCCTTTGAATTAATAGAACAGGAGAAATTTCTTC
Organism: Thereuonema tuberculata; assembly: GCA_023159025.1. Taxonomy (NCBI): domain Eukaryota; kingdom Metazoa; phylum Arthropoda; class Chilopoda; order Scutigeromorpha; family Scutigeridae; genus Thereuonema; species Thereuonema tuberculata. The sequence continues at coordinate 7,802,985 of JAFIDM010003189.1, read as the reverse complement.
CGTATTTCATAGGTTGCTATGAACTCATTCTCCGAACACTGTAAGACGACGTAGGGCTTTTGCGTGATTAAATTGATTTGAACCAATTTTATTCAATAAGTTCAAGAAACAATTATCATATTAAGTCTTTCGAGTATTTTTCGTTAAGTTTGATGTTGATTACATCAACAAATATATATATTAATTCCTCTAAAGCAAAACAAATGAAAGTCTGTATTTCCTACTATATATATATATAGATGTCACATCTAAAAAATTGAAAGTAGATTCAAGTTCTTTTACATTTCGTTTAAAACATTGCATTGATTTTTGTAATTTATTGTAAACCACTTTATTTTATCTATTATCTCTGTTCAGATTATCCGAAATTTTGCAATGTAAAAAACTTCAGATTAATATCACGAAATACAAAAGAAAAAGAGGTTCTTTTGTATTTCAATCGATTCCGTCGTTGAGGCATTCTAAGCGGAACTTCTTTGTAAGACAGGAAAGCCTACAACCAACTATGCATTTTATGGTGTGGGCCTTGAAGTGATACGTGCATGCGCACTAAAGGAGAGATGCGGATGGGAAAGTTATACCGATACCAAAGGTCTAAGGTCGATCAATCAAACAGTTTGTCATGTTTGCAATTGTCCGAACTCCGCCTGTAGGGAGTTCACAATGCTCTACCCTTTGAATAACCCATGTGGCTTTCGTCCCTGGGGTTAATTCGCCATTTGTATCTGAATGTAATTTTAAAGGAACACTCAACTACATCTGAAAAGCAAATCTTGGGATCGTTGAGCTTTCAGAGTTAAAACAGAATATTGAAACCAATGAAACTGAAACCATGTACAAACGAATCAGTGCAGCAAAAATAGGAAAATAAAAAAAAATGAAAAATAGGGAGAAGGGGCATGGATTAACTCCTCGAGCTCATTTTGAAAAGCTGGAACGTAACAGTACCAATTAATCAAAAGATTCGTCAACTCTGTCGCAGCCAATTTTTTAAAAAAAGTGGTTCCAGTTGACTGCTTATCCAAATTAGTAATCATCCTGTAGTAACAGCATCAAACCGTTTCTCTTGTAGTGGTTTCTTAATGGTTCTATGCCTCACCTACCCCTCCCTTTCATAAAAAGCTTAAGAACCCAAGCGACACCACAAAGTAGGAATGACGTCACCTGGCACAAAGCAGTCTCCCGGAATCCCATGACGTCACTTACAGAACAAACGGTCCAAAATTAGTATCTTCAAGATTCTATAATTAACATCAATCAGTGAAACGAGAAGGAGGAGGAACATAAAAAAACCCACCAGCAATTTAAAAGTTCCAATTTAAGATGCTGGTGGGCTTTTTAAGTTGAAAACTGAACTTCAACTAAGAATTGCAAGCTTTAATTCTTTCAAAAAAATAAAATGAAATCGCAGAAAACCAAATGAGGTTAAATCAGTTATAGTATTTTATCTACACAGTACTCATATTCTGAAACTTAGAAGCAATTCTATGATTAGGCAAGATTACAAGCCCAAGACTAATTACTGAATTTCATTGTCCATTCTCGCGGTTTAATCCTTCTAATAACGCAATCACTTTTATACAAACGGATCTCACATCTATCGGTTATTAGATCTAAAGCTGTGCGTCTGTATCTGTGAATTTCACAGATTTAGAATACAATTTATGTTTTGATATTTCAGATTGAGTTCACGTTCAAATTTCCAATTTGATTTAATTAAAATATTTAGTTTGAGGAGAATGAACAGAAATTAGAACTTTATATATATATATATATGTATATATATATATATATAGTGTGTGGGAGTATTTCTTGATTAAAATCAAGATTTATATGATTTGGTTACCGTATGTCCTTGTTTATTTCATTTTAAATATTTCTTTTAAATTCTTACATTCATTGATCTGTTGCTCTTTGTAAATATATTCCTGTAAAACTAGAAACTGCCTTGGGATTTCAAGGAAATGCTTATTAAAACCACAAATTAGCGACTGTTTATGCTGGCAGCTACAATTTAGGAACCCTTGCCATTAATAAAATGTATGGATTTTTTTTTGTTCCCTATGTGTCTGCTCATTTTTGTTACCGGTGAATTGAAAAAAAAAAAAAAAAAAAAAAAATCAAGTTAGCATCAAATTAAGAAACGAAAATAACTGAGCTTCCGAACAAACTCAGAGGTAGCCTTCAGAAGACCAAGGTCATGTGCGTCATTTGCTCTTCAAGCAAATCACTTCCATGCAATTAATTCTAAAATACTCAATGAATAAATCAAGCTGTAACGGTGTTAGTATTAAGAGAATCTGAAAGATTACATTACAACAGTGGAACATCTGCCATCGTTAAGTGTCAGAATTTACCTTCACTGCGATCTGTACATTTTTGATCTCACAAAGTTTAGACCACTTCGTCGATATATTGGATCTGAACAAGGAAATCTCCATAAAAATCCACAACAAATTGATCAAACCAAAGGAACAAGTCAGCCTTTCAAAAAACTTGAATCTGATTGAATGTGATTTGTCTGGTTATAATAATAGAGGAAAAGGTGTAAAAACGGGCACAGGTGTAAATATAGGCACCCCCTCCCCAAGGGGCTATGGGAGGTGCTGTAGTTTTGCGGGCAGGACTAGACTGCGTCTTTTATTCATATAAGAAAGCAGAGAGCAGTTGGAACCTTTAATTTCAAGTAGTGTGGATGCAGCGTCAGTTATTGTGCGAAATGGTGTTTGTTCTGGACTGCAACCTTTGACAGATATGTGAAATCGTTTTCTTTTCATGTCCTTGTGGTTAAGTTTAAAAAATTTCATAGTGATATCCCGAAAGCGGAGATCCTAAGCTACCTTTAGAAGCACGCCTTTAGGTTACATATGATAGTGGCCATCTTGCTTAGGTGTAAATATGGGCCCCCATTCAAAGGGGGAACGCAATACAAGGATCATTTGACCAAATCGCTTGACAAAAGTACTCTCAAGAAGAGGTCTTTGAGTTTTCCCTGGGTTAGAGACAGAGTTGGGAGGACCAAAGGCCTTCTGAAAAAGAAAATTCAACCCACGAAACGAGTCTACGATTCATCATCGGACTCATCACACTCCTGTGACCTCCCCTTGTGGACAGCGATGATGACCTGATATCAACGATAGGGATAAACCAGAATCGAATGATGCAACTTGCATCTTTTGTGAGGAAAATTTCTCTCAAGATACTCGCGGAGAAGTCTGGGTTAAATATGTTATGTGCCAAATGTGGGCACACTTAGATTGTGCCGGGTCTGTAAGAGCCATTTATCTTTGCAATTTCTGTAAATAATTTTTGATTTGATGTTCATTTAAAATTCTCCAATATACAACTTGCTCTTTGTACCGTTTTGTACTGTTTTATCCTGTTTTAAAACATTTTAAACTATTTTTTTTTTTTACTTTTTTGGAGAGGGCCCATATTTGCATCCCATTTTTTCTGGTGCTTTTTTTAGAAGCTTTTTGTAAATCTTCATTTTCGAATTGAAATAATTGATATTAATCATTGTTTTGCCTCTTCTCATTTAGTAAACTTGTTATAGTTTTTAATGAAGGTCAAAAATCTAGAATTTTTCCAAAAGAAAGTAACTTTAAGTCAAAAACAAAAGAGGGTGCCCATATTCTTTTCTTTTTAATGTGTTTTCTTATTTCTTGTTTTTATGCTTGGAGGTTCCACTCTTGCTCTCTCGTTAACCAATATCCACCTCCGTAATGGGACCTAGGGGTTTTATGCTCTGCTTCCCGCTGATGATCGCCATATTAGCGTGAAACAGCTGTTCGGGAATGGAGCTTTGCACAAATAAACACTAGGTCCTCTTTCAATATATTTACACCTCTTCCTCTAATAATAATAATCAAAAGATTCAAATTCCTGGGCTTTTTTTTTTTTTTTTTTTTTTTTTTTTTTGGGGGGGGGGGGGGGAAGAAAGAATTTCAACTTCTTTAGTTCGGAAACGAAAGTTGTATGTTTATCTGATTTATTCCACGATGAAATGAATTTATTATCTAGGGTAGACTCTTAACATTCAATTCAATCCCTTGATTTTACAGTGATCAATCAATTCTTTCAAGCAATATATAAATATATATATATATATATATATATGTGATAACGACAATGATGGTGGAAACCTGATTTGTGTCAAACGAAGTCGTAAGTTTCAAAGAAAGTGATTCCGGCTGGAATTCCACTGTGCAATGCATAATTTCCATCCATTTTCCCAATGTAGTCAAGTTAGTTTTGAATGTCGACTGAATTGCTCGACACTGTCTCTTGCCACTATATCATAATCGGTTCAAATTAAGACTTTGGGGGGAAAACGACAGAATCCAATAACGCTATCCTGAGGGTGACATCTACAGAAGGAATAGCATTTATTGCGAAGGGCGGAAGGAAGTGGCGACACACAGCGGTCGATATTCTACTCGAGGGAAACACGAGCAGTCTAATAAGACTCCGCAGGAAAGGCTCTCCATAAACACGCACTAATGAAACAGTCGCCATTCCACGTCCCGTCATTGGTTCGCCGCAAAGCTTCACTCAGCACTGCAAGTTTTAAAACCTCGTGCTACTAATCGTTAAATCTCAATTTTACCTCCGAGATAATTCATGTGGGGATGGGAGGAGATAAATATCGTCTAAGACAGTGGCGAATATAGAATATATTTGGGGGGGAGGGGCCAAGATTAACATAAGGGCCTCGGGCAAGATGAATTTTAACAACCAAAAAAAAAAAAAAAAAATGGCAATCCTAATTTAACAAACAAGAAAAATTTCGGGGGGGGGCCCGGGCCCTCCGAAATAATAAATATAAAAGGAAAATCCTATTTTATCCTCTTTCTTCTTACCTATTTACTTATTTTTTTTCTTTATATTCATTATTTCAGGGGAGGCCCGGGCCCCCTCGCCCCCCCCCCTTACATTCGCCCATGGTTTAAGATAATGAGTAATCCATTCTTATTTAAACAAACAAAATAAAATTAATATTTCAAGTAATTCACAAATCACATAAATACAAATCGTTAAAAACACTGGAAAGGAGGAAAATAATGTGAAGGACCCATTCCCCTGGTTCATTTATTACAGAGTACACGTAATGAATAACGAATAGAATAGTTCTTAATGGCATGGGCTTTGCGACAATTCATCTATCATTGGGAAATGTCAGAAGAACTGATTGTTGTATCAATACGATATTTGTAGAAGTCAATATCTACGATGGAAAATCACAATTGTGGAAACAGTCTAGAGAATTCGAATTGTACTCGGTGACCTAAGCGTCTGTAATTGCGGCCTTTGAAAGGTGCACGTCACGGAAGCAACAAGGGCTGATCTGTAAGTAGTCACTGACAGCCCTTGGGACCAAGTCAACTGATAACTAATTATCTCACCAAATGATTCCTTTAACAGAATGAAATCTCAGCTTACATTAAAGGAAAAAGAAATTTAAGCACTGAATTGAAAAGGTTTTCAGAAGAGGTTTGATTACATAGCATTTTTTTTTTTGAAATCACCAAAATAAAATTTTAATTACATTTAAAATTCAAATCGGAATTATTTTATACCGTTTACAAACATATTAAGGACATAACACCCTAATATTTTGATTTATTTAATAGAAAATGTAATATAGAATGATCAAGTCATTCCTAAAAAAAAAAAAAAAAAAAAAAAGGGAATATTTACGTCATAATCTGTAGTTATTTACCAATTCTATTTTTAACGGCTTTGAAGTCAAATTGAATTTGAATGTTTCTTTAGGAATGAGTAAACGAAGAAAATATGATATAAATATTCCCTTTACAAAAAAAGGGAATATTTATATCATAATCTATGGTTATTTACCAATTCTATTTTTAATGGCTTTGAAGTCAAACTGAATTTGAATGTTTCGTTAGGAACGAGTAAACAAAAAGTCAGTTTGTTTTCGGTTTTTTTTTTTTTGCATTTTTTACAAAAATTTTCCGGCTTAAAAAAAAAAAAAAAAAAAGAAATCAATATCCAAAGAAATTCTACCTAATTAAAACTTTATTGAGCTAAATAACATTTCAGCTAAATTTTACAAAAGGAAGTCTAAAAATAAAAGCAAGCTAAAGTCCTCAAAACTTTTAATAATTTCAAAAAAAAAAAAAAAAAAAGGTTGTTCAGTAATCAATAATGGTTTTTGGTATTAATGCGTGGATTTCTGGTAGACAGTTTGTAGTTACATGAAAATCAGTCCACTGAGAATCGCAATGAAACATGAGAAATCGAACACAATCGATGCATAACTTGTTGAGCCACCATTGTTTGTTCTAATGTCTGATCTCCTTAGATCGCCCAAACAATGAATAATGATAATTAAAATTTATTATTAACATCAAACTGAAAAAAAAAAAAGAAGTCTTCATCATCATCCACTATGATAAAAGAACTGACAATTTAAATTCCTCTAAACTTTCTACTCAGAACTCAGATATTGAAGGCATCTCCTTGTCGCTGTAATAACCATGTCCTTCTATCTTCTGAAGTTCTCTTGAACTCGTAATAACATGGAATTCCAGCACTCTTTTTGTTTCCTCTAAAATTTTCCTTGTAGGCCTTCCTGTGCCCTTTCTTCCTATAATTTTTTCTTTCAGAATAATTTTTAAGAAACTGTTACGTCTAATCCCATGGTCAAGAAATTATGTTTTCTTCTCTCAATTCCCTGTATTAATTTTTCTCCTTTCATCCACTTCTCCCACAACCTCTTGATTCGTTTTCTTATCTGTCCAACTAATTTTTATCACCCTCCTTCATATCCACATCTCAGCTGCCTGAAGGCGATTAATCTCTTGTTTTTCTAACGTCCCGGTTTCACTAACGTACATCAAGATGCTCCACAATATGTTTTCGAGGTGAAACCCTTTTTAATTCCAATATCCAGATGGTTTGAAGTCAATCTCTGATTTTCAAACCCTTGTTTCGTAATAGCTATACTTCCTTTTATTTCCTCTATACTTCTATTATCTTACGTAATATAAATTTCTTCCCAGTAGCAAATTTTAGATACTTGTTCCATAAGATTTCGCCTTGTCCTTATATTTGCCTTCATTTTCTCATTACTTTTTCCAGCTAACATTACTTTTGTCTTTACATTTATTTTTAAACCCCATTTTTGCAATATTCTTCAATCATTCTATTCCTATCTTTTTCTGAATTTCCCATTACTATGTCATCATCAAATGCTACCCTTTTCCTATTATGCTAATTCCTTTTGTCTTAGTCTTCGTAATTTCTATTACTTCCTCGATGTACGTATTAAACAAATATGGAGAAAGTGGACATCCCTGTCTAACTCCGTTCTTAATTTTTGCTTCTATCGTTACCCCATTGTAGTTTATAAACATACTTTGGTTCTTATATGGTTGGAAAATAAATCTTCTATCTTTCCAGTCCAAACACTTTCCTTTAAAAATTCGAAACAAGAATTTCCATTTCACTGTACCAAATGCTATCTATAAATGTAACTCAGAACTGTGAATCAGACTTAAAAAAAAAAAAAAAAAAATCCTACTCAAAACTATTTGACAACGACTAATTATCCTCTAATACTCTTATTAAACCTTCAATAAATAAAAATAACAATCTAAATACCAATTTTTATAAACAATATTACCATTCAGGAGTTGGGCAGCATTTCTTTGATGTTTACAGAATTGGAATTACTAATTTTGATCGTTATAAAGTCTACGATTCTTTGAAGACATTTCTTGAACTAAAGTCCTTGTGATTAACAGTCCTCGATTCGGGGGCCAAGTGAAGCCGTGTCAGTTGCACTTTACGCCAGCGGCCTAATGAATTCACGACGTTATTAACTAACCACTGGATCCCGACATTAGAATTATCAATTGGGCCGTAGTCAATGTAAAAGTATCAGGCTGCGAATCTCTTAAAGGTGGAGATTTAAATTCATTTTTTATGATTTAATTGATATCTTCACTTTTTATTTCATAACGAACCCATTTAAAAAATAGTATTAACGTTATACACAAAGTATTGGACTAATGGCAATAATAGATTGCGGATACCTCGATAAAAAAATTAAAAAAATGCTTCTACTTTCCATTAACAGCAGTACTATTCAAAGTGAAGATTTGATATTTGTAAATGGTTTATTATTAAGGCGATATCAAGTTTTCTCTTAATTAAGTAAATTCTTGACATTTATTGAAAAGTTAATACTTTTGATCCTTTACAACAGTTATCGCATAAATTATAATTGCAGTTCAACATAAAAATATTCTTTAAATAACGTTAAATCATTAAAAAAATATATAGCTTAGGCTAAACAATGTACCTTCCACAACAATACAAATTCCTCAAACTAAAACGACAGCAAGAAAGAAAAGCGTTCATTCAAAAATTATTACAAAAACGGATTTAAAGGATAAATACACTATTGCATTCTCTGCTACATCACAGCCGATCCCGGGACCTTGTGATAAGCGCTGATCCGGGCTCGTAGATCACGTATGTGTGT
>JAFIDM010003189.1:7688574-7779470 GCA_023159025.1 Thereuonema tuberculata | reverse complement strand
GGTCTGGAAACAGAGCAGCTGCAAAGATAAAGACCCAGCACATACAAGAACTTCAGGATAAAAACTGATACATGTTGATAGCATTGCTTCTACGGATCGAGAAATTGATTTAAAAAAAAAAAAAAAGCTGATAGTAACAAAAATATACCATTAATTAATGAATTCAGTGGATGAGAATTATACATGGGTTATCGACCCTATCACCAAAAAACGATATATTGGTTTGTATTTTTAAGCGGAGGAATTTGAAATCTACCAATGGTTTGTTGTTAATCCACCTTTAATCTACAGAGAAACAAGCGAAGTTCCAGATCCCTTAACATCTGAATTACACTGAATTACAAGTGAGCCATTTACCATTTTTATATCTATTTCATTAGAATTAAAAGTGGATTTACATCCAATCTGCCAATAGGAAGCTTCTGAGTTACCATTGACATCAAATATCTGCATTAAAGTTATATACGAAACTTTGTGCTTTGTTTTATTTTGCTACAGGTAAGCATTGGTATCTTCACAGTTATTAAGTAGTTGCCTATACTTAAGTAACAATAAAATGAAATCAATCTAACATCTCATTTTTATTTTCGTACAAATTGAAGGTTAGGTTTCAAGTTGTTTAACGTGTGTGAATAAAGTTGTATTTCTATAAAAACATGAAGCCGAAAAAAAATTAAAAAGTTGAAACAATTATGTACAAGTAAAATCAAACTAGTTTCGCTACGTCTAGGCGAAGCATCTTCAGTGCATGAGAATTAAATAGCGATCCAGTCTCTTTCTGTTTCTTTTTTTTTTTGGTTTTCTTTTTAATCTTGTGAATTTAAGTAATTATTTTTTTTTTAATTAAACATTAAAACTTTTAATGTATTTATGAAAACGTATTGAGTCTCTTTTTTTATCATAAACTTTAAAGTTGTTAAATTTATTACACAAATAGATTGCTTTAAAAGAAATTCTGTGTAAAGCAGAAATATGTGAATTTTATTTAGAAATATGAATAACAGTAACAGCAACAATTATGAGTGAATTTAATGAAATAGAAGTAGACAGGTTACTGGAGTGAGCAAGTATAAAATGAGTAGCTAGATTTTAAGTAGGTAAAAGGTCGCTGACTGTATATTTTGTTTATGGATCAAATACAATATTTACGGAGATTAAACACTGAAATCAATAAATAACCAAATACTATTTCAGAAATAATATTGTGAAATACTGTATTTTTCTTTTATATCGCATGAACTTGTTTTAATACTGCTTGACTATTCAATGAATTAATAATTAGTACTTCAAGCTTGGCATTTCAATAACTTATAATCCTGTGCAGTCTTTTCTGTCGCAAGCCTTTAACTAAATAAACATATTCATTACGTGTACTTTCAAACTCAACTTTCTTTCACTAATCCATGAATAAAATATGGAGGTGTCTCAAAGTGATTATATACAGAGCTACATGGTTGTATGGAATTCTTTAAAGTCAATTAAACTTTCTTAGTCAATTTAAACTTTGTTTTTGATCTGAAAAATGAAGAAATGATGAACAGCCCACTTGTAATTCACAACCCTTCCATCTCTGAATCTCCGTTGTCTTAAAGAAATATCAGTAAAACTGAAACAGCATTTAAAACCAAATACTCATTACTCAATACAGTGGATTTTCAGTCTATTTTCATACGAGAATGAGTCTCAAATCAATCAGCCGGCGTTTGTTATGCTTAATGGAAGAAGGGCATCTTAGTAGGCTAAGAAGCGCTAAAGAAAGGCAAATAAAAAAGTGCCCCCCCCCCCTCAATACTTGTTGAACCTCTGCACAGATCTTCTTGAAACTTAATATACATATTTAAGGACAAGAGACGAAATAACTTCTATATTTGAAATCTTTTCCGTGTTGGGCGCTGTGAAGCATTCAGCGCGTGCAGGTTCCAAACAATTCCCATAGAAAAGCATTAGAATGAGAACAATACCAAACTTCGTTTGTTTAACAAAACGGACTTGCCACTTCATTACAATTAACCGACTGAAAACCGCTTGAATTACGCTAATTATTTATATTAGTCTTGTTTTTTCAAGAAGTGTCTATTACTGATATAATTTAAAAGTGAAAGTAGGCTATCGTTTTCACACAAAAGAAAGCGAAAGAAACAGAAATTTTAAGATAGAACGAGAGATACAGGAAGTTTCTTTCAGGAACTTCTTCTTGTATTTAAATCCTTGCTGAGTATTTTTGTCATTCAAGTCAGTCTTCATCACAATGTGAAAAATCGCGAAAAATCGTTCTCAACTCTACAGGTTGCAATTTACAAGGGAAGCTACCTCATTATTTTCTTTTATTCAAAAACAAACAAAATTGTGGCGATATTATACATAGCTAAAATTCCCTATGTTAAGAGTATTTTCTTTTTAAAAACTAATTTTTTATTTACATAGTCTGCAAAAAAATATTGATTATAAAATAAGTGAATCCTCTATTAAATTTTGCAGTCTGTATTATAAAAAAAATTAAAATAAAATACGTAAAATTGTCATATTATTTAAATAACTTATTTATTGTCCTGTCTTATTCCAGAGAGATACTTTAACATTTTTTTTTTAAAAAAAATAAAGTTTCAAACTTCCTGTTCATTATACAAATGAATCTTCTGGAATATTCCCAAATCAATAAGTATAAAATTTCACATTTTCGACGGTGTACCAGTACACGTCAAACGGTAGGATGCGTCAACAAAAGACTTGAGTAGTGATAGAAGAGACAAGCAAGGTAAATAATTAAGATGCGAAACAAACAGAAATAATGATCGTACAGACCTTTCTTTTTTTTTTAAAGATCATATTCAATGAACGGAATTTCTGAACGCATCGTAATGAGACGCAAAAGTTGCCTCGCGAGGGACGACAGTCAACGGATCTTATGGTTGTCGCATTGTAATGTCGAACATAAACCTCGGCTGTCAACTAACACTCCTCCAACTTCATCGTCTGCCGTTTAAATAACTTGGCAGATGCAGGTGGGTTTATTAATGCCTCCAAAAAGAAAAAAAAATTGATCAAGAACTTTCTGGAAAGACAGTGATAATAGTGTAACGAACTCTTAGCAATTTAAAAGAAAGGCTTCGATCGAAGTTACAGACTCTTAAAAGCTCCCGCGTCTAATGCTCCAGAACTTTAATTAAGTTCTAACTTAACCAGACCCCTGGGAATTTTAATTAAAAAAAAATAATAACTTTTTCCCTCCTTCGAGGGGGGAAAAAAAAAATCTGCTACTAGTTCGATTAGCTGTAATTTTAAAAAATGTCGAAAGCTGTTTTGCTCTTGTGTGTCCCCAGATTGTTTACCTTGTCACCACTTATCTATTTCTCGTAGCACTAATTAATCTCCGGATGTCAACAGACCAATACCGTGGTTTCACATCATGTAATGGAAGCACGTTTTCCAGTCAGTTGAAATAAACAGAATTTAATCGTTATTGAAATGAAATTAACCCAGAAGTAATGCTCCTCCGTGCTGAGTATGGAGAAGCAATTTCTTATGAAACCAACCATTTAAAAACCTCAGAAGGGTCAAATTAAAATTGGTCGAAGGCCGACTTGACAACGGAAGTTTCCACAAAAACACCTAAAAAACTCTTAGATCTTCTTTGTTTTGTATGTTTCAATAGACCATTAGCTGAATAAAAATTCCCCAATGTTAATATACTGAGGATGTGAAAACTTATTTACTTACGTAAAGGATAAGGCACGAAATAATTTAACCTCGGGGAAAATCACTCTTATTGGTTCTTAATTTAGTTTTCAATTAAGAAGAAAAAAAAATATCTAGAAGCTTCCTCTCCCCACCCCTCTTTTTCCCTCCCCTGCTCCAAAATCCCCAGTAAGTAGGTCTGCGATTTTGTTTATTTACAAGTTCTAATTTATCGATCTAACGAAGAGACCTGTGCAGACAAGTTCGTAAATTCAAGAACCGACTTCTGCTTCGTCTTCTACTTCTTGTCTTTGACCTGTCAAGTAAAAAGGTGTAAGCTCTTTTCAAAGGCTTCCGATGCCTACTTCATCAGTTGGAGCGATTTTCACAATGATCTCGAAGAACATTTTGATAAAAAAGGCAAACATAGTTAAAGCTTTCAAAATGTTCATCAAAGTAGGAAACATTTTATGAAGACATATGTTATGTTTACTCTTTAAATATAAAACATCTTTTTTTCTTATTCTCTGCAATTTTTTGTAATAAATTTTTAATAAAAAGATTCAATCTGGGCATTAAAGTATTAATAAACAAACATTGTAATGCATAAAAAAACTCAATCCGCGCATTGAATTATTGTTTATTAATAATTCAATGCGCAGAATTAATTTTTATGCATTACATTGAGGCCGGCGAACTGCGGGTACACGGATTTTCTCACTAATAGTTCATTAGTGAGTTTTTCATTGTTTATTTTTGCTTTTGATGCATCACTGCGATTCCAACGATCATTTCCATTAGCCTCAGTACTGAGACCTCGTTGTTTACTGGTGACTGCTCATCGCTAATGACCGCCAAAGAGCGTGAAACAGTTGTTCCAGGATGTCACTTGTAAACAATTTGGTCTCATCCATCGTTGTTTATCAAAATGAAGTAATTTATTTAAAAAAAAATAGTAATATAAACAGAATTCAAAGAAAAATAAAATAAAAGCCATTCTACAATACAGGCCTAATACAGGAAACGGGGCTTAATGTTCAACCAGCAAATCATATCTGTGCGTGGGGGAGGGCGTGTCTGATAATTAAATAGATTGAGACAAGTCGTTTCAAGAGCAAAATAAACATTCTTCATAAAACAGCAATTAATAATGAGAAATTCTCGAAAGAATTTAAAGCTTTTCTCAAAATGTTATTCTTTTTTAAAATTTCAACAAAATTTTAATGTTTGTGGACAAGAGCAGTGATCAACGTCTTGTCTGAATCACAAGGTTACTATTCGAGTTGAAGAGATTGCGTCAGTAACTGTCAAAAGCAGGCACGTCTGTTCGTAACTCACATTGTTAAGAGGGCGACGAAAGCAAAAAACATTTGAAATATGATGTAAATTTCGTTGTTAATCTGGCTGTTATTTCCGTGTTAAAAATTATGAATGAGGAATCATCCTAATCAAGATAAGGTTAGTCAGTATTTCGGTTCAACAATATTAGATGACTCGTTCAATAGTTATTAAGGAAATACACAAAAGACACGATGATCTTATAAGCCTTCTCTACCTTAGAAAAGTCAAGTAGAAATAGAAGAATTAATAAACTATTAACTTTAAAAAAAAAAACTGCATTTTTTTTTTTTTTTTCATATTTTTTGAGATGAATGACAGAAAGAGAATTAAGTTTCAGTAACTTTTTTTCTTTTTTTAAATTAAGTATGAATTTATATAATAACAATAAAAAAAAAAATCCACAAATATAGATAACTTAATTTTTAGTAACTCAATCAGAAATGATTCAAAATCTAAGATATCAGTACCCTATTTTTAGAAGAAATTAAATTGCTTTCTGGAGTACAAAAAAAAAAGAACTCACCGAATAAAAAGAAACGAAAGGTAAATTTGATTAGGCGATCAAAAGGGAATTGTGTTTTGTAAATTACATTCACCCCTAACTAATATTATTCCTAAATTTGCACTCAAAAGAACAGCTATTAAATATGCAAGGGGAAAAGTAGTAACACTGCTCAAAATATCGCAGGAAATTGAATTCTGAAATTCAATTCCCTCTTCATCCAATGTCCAAGACATTTACAAATAGAAAGAAAAATTTTACTAGCTCGACTGGGATCGAAAAATTCTTCACGAAATAGCTACAATAGATTCATTTTTATTTTTTTTCGAACGAAAAAATTAAAAAAAAGATAAAAAAATACAGTAGAACCTCATTATAACGGACCCTATTATAATGGACAGTTTTAAAAAAATTGTCAGCCTACAATTAAGGTGGGCGAAGTAAAAGACCCTTTAAATTTTGTTATTCAATATGTTGAACAATCGGCAAATGAAAATGTGTTTGCATATTACGAACACCTCCGTCAGTTATTAACTGAAGAAATAAGCAGCAAACAAACCCAGCAGAAAATAAATTATTTTTTCAAACTAATGAATGTAAGCAATCAACATGAATCAGGACCTTCTTGTTCTAAAGATTAATGCAGTGTATACGTACACATCTTTTTCAAATCAACCTACTACGTTGAAGGCTGTTTTTTATTTGTTACATAATAAACACTTTTTATAGCTAACTATTGTACTTTCATTGATGTACATCCTGCTGCATTACACCCCTATAAGAACTATTTGTTATAAACCGGACTTTCATTAATACGGGCAACCCTTCAGCCCCTATTAGTCCGTTATAATGAGGTTCTACTGTACTTCTACTCCTTATAGTATGTTTTCGAAGTCATGTCAAATCAAATTTCAGAAAGCTTATTCCGACTTCTCAGCCCTTGTTTTTTTTTATTAAAAAATGTTTACCCAGGATTTTCAAGTTATTTTCTTCTCTTTTCATATATTTTTTGGGATGGATATTTTGCTCAAGAGACGTTTTGGCATTTCAACAACCGTTGTAGGTTTTAGGTCAAGAGTTGTCATTAAGGACTGAATCAAGTTAAATGGGAAACGTTTGGGATGTGATTGCCTCATCTCTAGCCTCATGTTGTTTCAAGATGGCTCTCCAGAAGCACGTAGAGAGATTTAGTAAAGACGGTTTTACTGAGAAAGACTGCCGAGGTTTATTTGGTATCAAGATAGTATTTAAGGACGTATTTAATATCCTGACATTTAAGTTATTAATTTACTGGTAGCTTCTCGCTCAAAGATTTCAAAAGAAAATAAACTAATCTTAAAATAGTTTTATTTTAAGAGGAGAGGGGGCAACTTCTTCATGACGGGAGGATGCGAAATATCCTTGCAATACTTAATTACTAATTAATAATTAGAAGTATTAATAAAATAATAAATGCTAATTATTATTAATTAATAATTCAATCTTAACTTTGACTGAATAGTACTTTAATTAATTTTAATATTTATAATTATAAATTACTAGCCGGTTTCGTCGCTTCAATCCGCAAGCTTTGCACATGTAACGTAAAAAACCGCTTTATTTATTTAGCAAATAATATCGAGATCGGAGAATATACGACTTCCCAGCCCTTTGTGGCCTTCTCCACTGCCTTATCACATCAAAACTTCCCCAGTTGGTAAAAAAAAATAAAAAAAAAATCACATGATCATTACAACGTATTAATTAACCACATTGTATATTTATCACCGTATACATTGCCTAATAGAATTATCAAGTAACTCCCGAGTTACTCGTGGTCCGCGCCTGCAAAGAATTTCCTTAAACGCACTCATTGTCAACCAAACCATAGCACTTTTTAACACTACGCTAGCGCCATCTACTGACAGTTTTGGGAAGTTTTCAATTCAGATCTGTGGTGCCGCGTCGACATACAATCGCATCCCACAGGAACTACTTGCTCGACCGGGATGAAAAGTAGTCTACAGACTACCTGCATGCAAAATTTCATTCCAATCCGTTGCGCCGTTGAAGCGTGATTGAATCACAAACAAACGTAATAAATTTTCGCTTTTATAATATTAGCTGGGACTATATAATTATAATGATGCATGAAGCAATGATTATGGGGTCTCTTAACTCCTAAAACATAGAAGATGTGAAATCACTAAATTTATATTTTAAATAATTTTATGCAACAGTTTAGTAATGGAATGAGACTTAACTGCCTTTCTCTCTCTCATACTGTACGGGAGAAATTCAGCCCGTTATTCCGCAACAACGAAATACCGTAGTCAACGAATTGTTTGTGTATAACAGTAACAACGAATTGCAATAAAAACAGTTAATTAATGGAAACGATTCAATGCAAAGACGACATTCTATATCTGTTAGAATCCATTAATGAAAATATGATCTTATATGTAAGCACATGATCTTCATACGAAAATTTCAGGTTATGTAGCTTTGAGTCGTCTTGACAACAGACGCAATGCACACATGAGCGTTTGGTTTAATATATACTGAACTCAATACGGATCATTTTCATTTCCTCTATATTTTTATTTTCTTAACGATGTATATTTTTGAGCCGTATGATCAACGACAGACATGAAGTATTTTGACTTAAAATAGATTTTCAGATACTTCTTGGTCTAACCCTTTTCCTTTCCGATGCTCACTACAATTGTTATAAACCTTATACATAACTTTAGGGAGTTTAGAATCGTCAGACTAAGGCTTTCAAATCATTGAAATATGAAGAAATACATGAAGCACGGAGTGATAATTCACATAAAATTCATACAATGTGCTCACTGACTGACAAACTAAGTCATACATAAAAAATTTAAATAAAGTTTTAAACACATTTAAAACTAAGCCATACAAGCTAAATTATTAACACTCTGTTACAACGATCTTCAAAATATCTGAACAGAAAATATATCAAAAGTAAATAAATAAATGCAGGAATATCCTATGGCATCGCACCTAAGATCACAAATGCAATGCTCCTTTAATATTGCCTAGCTCTGGTCTCTCTTCAATTCCGGGTTTGTTTGTTTTTTTGTTTTTCCTCCCTAACATTAAAACCCTCTGGCGACTAAAAAATGGCAACAAACAACTTCACATTCCGCCATTAAAAAACAAAAAGGATACTAACAAGTTCAATATAAATGTAAATGTCATTTTCGTTTCTAACGGCAAAAAAGAAACATTCCCTTCGCCTTCTAGCCAGTTATAAATAATAAAAGTGAAGTAGTTTTACCCCCAATAAATAACTAAATAAATAAATACATTTTAAGAAGTGTGTTTATCCTATCCAAAAAATTTCAAAACAACGAATGCCATGAAACATTTACAACATGGGTTAAGATGGTGAAGTGCTTAACTCGACAACAACGAATCGAAATCAAGTGTTTGTTTAAATTCATGTGTCTGAAACCGTTAGAAAATTTACTCCGCTTCTCGTAAAATCGTAAATTAATAAAATCAAATACTCCATTAAGTGCTTGAATTATAATTAGTATTATTGTTAATAATGTAAATAAATATTAAGACCTTGAATTGAGGTTCCTGTCATCATTAGCCTAACGAGACGTCCAAAGTACAGTCAGACGCTCGCCCGCCTTTAAACCCGGTATCATTTGAGAAAGCTGAATCCTAAGAGAACAAATGTCCGATATGGCATCCGCTTCCTCCCTTTGGCTCAATTAGCACGCAAATGTAAGAGTAGCGTCAAACTGAACAGAATTCCTTAAGGCAAAACAGGTTAATCATTTTAATGGAATTTTTCAGATCGTCCTAAAACTAGTTCCCTTTTCTTTCAGCCAACAACTGAAATTTATTAATTAACGTTGTTTCAGGTTCAATCAGGGAAAACATTCGCAGACAAGCGATAAAACACTGAACGCAATCAGTTCTTTCTGGGTCAGAGGAATAGAATAGGGTTCACAATCGCAGACGGTGCTCGGCTTCTCTAGTTTTATTCCATCGATTTTTCCAGCAGAAAAATGACCGATTGATTTCCTCTCTTATTTTGGGTTGAGCTTTTCAATTCCTCCTATAGAAAACAAGTCGTTCATCTTGACTTAAAGCCAAGGTCGTGTAAGCAAAGAAACGGGATTCATCCACAAATTCCTCTTCACAATAACAGGATTTCAAACAGGGAACGGAAAACACTTGACTAAATAGAACTCATTTCTATTAAAATAAAGGCTCAATATCAAATGGGAGTTTCAAGAGCGTCTCTCTTGAATACAAAAGAACAATTCTTGTTTAATATGTTAAGAAATACATTTCGTCTTTATCAAGAGAACAATTGAGATTAGAAAAAAAAAAAAAAGGTTTCCCCAGACTTCGCTTGTTTCGTAATAAGGAGTAATTATCTCATCGGATCTCAATCACAGAAGTAATAAATTATCTTCAACTCGTCTTGCCTACAATCCATGCCTGAGCAATTGTACGAAGATATCTATTGTTATAAAGTTAAGAGATTAATGATGCAAACAAAAGTAGGGAAGGGAATTTATTTTATTGTTGTTTATCCCGGAGGGCCATTCGCGGGATCGCATTTGCTTTGGGTGGAGCTTTCGCGCGGCGAGCCAAACATCAACGAGTAGATTCTGCTGATGATTCCCCAATAAGGATGAAACAATTGTACAGAATTCTCGTTGATGTTGGCTCTATGGGCGAAGGCATATTTATTGTCCGGTTGGCGATTTCTCTCCATTTCAAAACAAATTTTGTTTGCAGTTGTTGTAAATGGTTCCATTCAATAACAAATGTAATTAGCAATAAAAAGGTAAAAAACAGAGAAGAATGTTCGTTCAAGTGCAAAATGAAACGGGTAGAATGTTCTTTTGTAAAACTTTGATTAATTAAAATGTTTAAATTTAATTATACATGTCTCAATCCACATTTGAAGTTACAGGACAATTACGTTTAACTTTATGAAATTTTTCATTTGCTATGCAAAGTAACAAAACCAATTATAAAATGACGACACAAGACAAAAAAAAAAACAAAAAAAAACTACAGTTCCCTAGTGTACACGAAACCATAGATTCATTCTCGTGTGATAGCAAACGAATGAAGACCGGAACTGGTATTTTTCCCCATCTTTACAAGTCGTAAAGGCTTTAGCAAGTTTTACGTCTGTTCGACTTGTAGTTGGGGCTGCTGAGATGACGGAAAGACGGACTTTTAACTTTTATTAATAGCGTGGTCTGATAGCCTAAAAGATTTTTTTTTTCTTGTTTCTCCTCACTCAGCTGTCAAATGTTTTTATTATTTAGTCCAGTGAAATTGTTTTGACCCGGACATTAATAAAATCTAAACTTCCTTTGGAGGAGTTGTTTAGTGGGGTCCCCTGAACCCAAAACTCCGGCCCTCATAAATCCGAGGTAGGCTTTGGGAGAAACCCGCCATTTTAGAAAATGGCCGCCAATGCGCGTAGTTGCAGTCATTTTCAAGCTACAGCGAACAAATGGTTAACTCAATTTAAAACCTAAAAGAACCAAAATGTAAAGGATAAAATTTGTTACAAAAAACATTCTTACAACTTTTTACATGCCGTAACTCTAATGGTTAGGCAGATAAATTTAAGTATGAATTCAGTTGAAATTTGCATATTAACGTTTGTTTTTATCAGATAGTGGGTTAACGGTTAATTTAAATGAAAACACACCAAGATAGGAAAAGGTAAAGAATTAAACTGGCTACAAAACACTTTATGATCAATTGTTTCGTATCTTTACTGTGTAAGCAGATGGACTTTACGGAAGTAAGATTATACACTGTGCGCCCCTGGAAGTGGCTCGCTGAGGAGCTGGAAGTCGCGACTCCCAACTCACAATTTTGTTATACTTATAAGTAAACTTATATGCATGTATACTTTTGTGTAACTGTATTACAAATATTTCATTGTATAAATTTTAACTCGCCGAAAAACTAGTGAAGGTCTTAGAAGAGCGTTTTGTTGAATGACTGGGCTGGTAGTGGACACTCGTGACTCGTTCACAGGAATATGACAGAATATGACAGGATGACAGAAGAGCCTTCGCCCCGACACCTCCATTGCAGTCCTTACAATGAGAGTATCGGCGTCAGCATGTGCCTGATGAACTTTGCATCCCACTTTCTGTAATTCTTTAGTTAGGAAAGCAATTAATCTCAGTTTGTTCGTGGTGTTGGCAAGAAAGGTTATTGTCTGACACATCGTTCTTGACGATCGCGTTTGCGCGGGAAATCACGGAAATTACGAGATTTGGCCATTAGCCTCTTCAGCAGGTCTCAAGGAATGTAGTATTGTGAATGTCTGTCACTAGGAAAATGCTAGAGAAAAAATGTTAAAGTTGGAATTTTACCTTCAGCGTAGAGGCGATGGATGCAGCGGCGAATAAGGCATCGGTCAAAATCGTCGACATCAGTAGTGGGGCTTGCTCGTGGCCGCTTCTTCCCCGGAGTCGATAAGCCTTTTTTCTCGCCATTTTGTGAGAAGACATGGATAGAGGCTATTCTCGCGTCAATCTCGTGAAATCGCGAAAATTCGGGATCATCAAGAACGATGTGTCGAATAATAGCTGTGATGTTACTGCAACAGTTGTATCTGAGACCACTACATCAGCTGAGGACATTTTAGTTCCAGCTTCTCTTCGATAGCGTTCCTCGTCCTTGGTGTTGCATACTGCATAACCATACTGTAGTGGCTATTTACGTAATTAACGTGCTGCTGAGAAATTTCCCCATAAGTTGCAGGGCGGAGCCGTACTGTACGATGTATAGGCATCCACCGTCTATTACGTAAGTAACATTGAAGGGGACTTGTGTAATTGGTGGTGCTATGGTTTCAAAAACTAGTATAAGTGACGACTTCGCATATACAAGTCATCGAAAAGAGAAGGAGGGCGTACAGCAAACTCATACTTTAAGTAGTCAACCAGTTCACCATCACTTCTCACAACATAGACAAGACGATGAAACAGTTGGTTTGGGTTTACCATGAAGGCATTGTCCTTAATCTTCACTGGCCTAGTAACTCTTGCTAATTACCTTACAGCTGTTTTGCGCTGTAAGGGAAGTTGACTAAATCATTAAATTCTTAATACAGTTCAGTCCAACTTCTACCGCTTGATCATAGTTTACAGTATCATTTGCTTGAATACCAGAAGAAATTGAAGACAATTTAGTGGAGTCACACTCAAAGGGAGTATGGAGATGCAACCATTCCAAAAAAAAAGGCTAAGATGAGATGCGTCTTTAGCTATTCTCGTATCCCTTAGTTCCATATGTTGCTCTGATGTACTGGAGTAAATACCACTGAATTCCTCTACTGCTTCAATCACTTTCAAACAAGTTGGCATTGAATTCACCCAATGGGGGAAGAGTTGAATCTGAGATGCCACGACCATGAGTAAGTCCTCATGGTTTTAAGATTTGCTCAATATTCATGTCAGTCCGAATATCTGACCAATATTTTTTAGATCTCCTTGTTGTAAAATACCCTTCTTGAGAAAACTTTTCAAAGTCGTCTGGTGGGAGAATACCTTCAAGGTTTCTCATTTGTTGCAAGTAAACATGCGCTGATTTTGGACAATTGGATGTCCTGCTGCGTTGAAGTATGGCAGCCTACACCGAACACTTTACAGATGAAGTGGCCAGTCCCCACCGCTCCGCCCTGATAAAGAAACGTATAATCTCGACCATCTTGAAATATTGAACCCACAGTAAAATAAAAATCGTAATTTAAGATAAATGAGGAAATACTTAATTTAAATAAGAAATAAATGCACTTCATGGTAATAATGTTTTATTTAATTAATAATATACTGATTATTTAAATAATTAGTAGTTTCTAAGGTAAAACCAGCTCCTCAGCGAGGAACTTCCAGAGGCGCACGGTGTATAATCTTACTTCAGTAAAGTCCATCTGCTTACACATTAAAGATACGAAACAATTGATCATAAAGTGTTTTGTAGCCAGTTTAATTCTCTACCTTTTCCTATCTTGGTGTGTTTTCATTTAATTTAACCGTTAACCCACTATTTGATAAAAACAAAAGTTAATATGTAAAATTTCAACTGAATTCATACTTTACTTAACTCTAATGGTTAGGCAGATAAACTTATGTAAAAAGTTGTAAGAATGTTTTTTGTAGCAAATTTTATCCTTTACATTTTGGTTGTTTTAGGTTTTAAATTGAGTTAGCCGTTTGTTCGCTATAGTTTGAAAACGACTGCAACTACGCGCATTGGCGGCCATTTTCTAAAATGGCGGGTTTCTCCCAAAGCCTACCTCGGATTTATGAGGGTCGAAGTTTTGGGTTCAGGGGACCCCACTAAACAACTCCTCCAAAGGAAGTTTAGATATTATTAATGTCCAGGTTTGGCCCCAAAATTGCATAACAGCACTGGACTACATTTGAAAGTTCGTGGAAGATGGCCATGCACTAGTTCTGCGACCTCAGCTGGACAGAAGTTTAATTTACGAGTTTTTATCAAATCTCTAATCAGATAAGAGCGCCTGATGCTTTTAATCATTCACAGCGTTTTTACTTCCGTCGCCACTGTTTGTGTATCTGAGCTACAGCAATCAATAGCAACAATTTCCCATCGTTTAACAAAATGTGTTTTGATTTGCCAAACGATGGGAGGTCTGTCCAGTTTTTCAAATTTACTTGGGGGGGAAAAAAAAACAAAAAAATCAACCTTGAGTTCGATTCATATGGAAAACAAAAATTTAAAAATTGAGAAAACGAGAGACTAAAAAAATCACTTCTTAGGAAATACAATTACAATACAGCTAATGAAGCTAATGACATTAAAAATACGAATATCAAAGTTGTTCTCTTAAATAATCTAATAATTTGTAAAGTGCCTTTTCATCTGAAATCTAATGAAACAGATTCTCTAATTCTCTCTAAAGTTCTCCAATTTAAACTACGGAAACTTGATTTTACAATCGAATGTCCACGAGGGCATCTTCGACCTTAACGAGGGACTAAAAAAACACCCACCAACGTTCGTGTTGTAATTTCGATCCAATCAAAGAAACTGTCCGTTGTACTTTGCTTTTGATTTATTTCAATGGTCAAACTCACAAACCACATTAAGTGATTTCGCTTATGACAACTGAACGATGACTTGACAATTTCAACTTGCCAGTTTGTTTTGTTTTTATCGTTTGATGTTTTTTTTTTTTTTTTTTTTTTAAACACTTCGCAAAATTTCCTCAATCACCTTTGATCTTTGCTACCACATTTCCTTAGCACATTTCCACATTTTATGGAAAGAGGCGGCATAAAAATAGTCAACAAAACAAGAGAGAGAGGAAAGCGCTGTATATATGTGTGTGGTCGGTTCGCACCGTGCTCCAGGGAGCACTAGTGTTGCCGAAGCATCCGTGCTCCAGGGAGCGCTAGTGTTCCCAAGACGGCGAACCCCTAGCAGACTCCCTAGAATTACAAGGGAAAGATACTGGGGTGGTTTCCCGTGGCCTTCCCCAGGACGCCATTAAGGAATGACGTCAGACCGAAGAGAAAGTGAAGAAGAGGCTACAACACAGGAAAGGAAATTTTTGAAACATCCATGCTCGCTACCGGGATTTGAACCCGGGCGCTGGCACATTGATCTCACGACAGACCGACGCCTGAGACCGCTCGACCACACCAGCGCGGCGCTGTATATATAGCATTCCCTATTAGTCTTAGTGATAGAAAAGCCAAGAAACTGACCGACATAGTTTCAGCAAATAGTGGCCCTTTTCCATTGGCATTTCTTAATAGCACCAATAGGTTAATACGTGATAAAACTACAACGTCAATTCTGAATTCAAATGGAATTCTCTGCTCTACGATTAAAAGTTATCGATCCGTTGCCAAACTTTGACACACACAATCTATAATGCATGGATGCAATAACGTTTCAAGTACCCTAATTTTCTCCTACTTAAAGCTGATTAGGTACTTTCACTTACTGTTCCGAGTAATCTATAGCAGTGATTCCCAACCTTTTTTCGCGTTGCACCACTTTCTGAAAAAATAATAATTACAACGATAAAATTTCGACGGCAGATATTTGAAGCACTGATTTCTTGTTTTAATTTCAAAGAAAATTATTTACTTCTTTCCATTATGACTGAATGTATATTATATTCTTTCATTTGTTTACATAATAACAAATATATAAATATTTCTCTCTAGTATTCTTTGTAGTCTCTTATGCTGACTTATGTGGACAACTGAAAGACGTATACACCGAGTCCAAATATTTTATCTAATTCCTTAGCAATTTTTGTTTTTTATTCATAGTGTGTGTAATAATATAATTAATTATATAAGACCATCCATACAAATAAGAAAGATATAATTTGTAAATCAAGACATAATAACAGTAATAACGGAAAAGCCTATGTTTTTATATAAGCCTATGCTTTTCAGTTTTATATTTATTTACAGTCTGACGATGAATTTTCGAAACATGTCACTGTTATTATGTCTTGATTTATAAATTATATCTTTCTTATTTGTGTGGATGGTCTTATATAATTAATTTCTTTTTTGTTAAAAGTTTGTTTTATTGAAATGCTCTGGTCTTTGATAAAACCTCCGACCAATCATTAATGAAGATTGATTTTTTTTTTAAAGTATAGTTGCTCAGGATGAACAAATGAACATCTTCCACTGCTACAACTAAAGGATTGCCTTATTTGAGAAAGACATGGCCGATCAATTACGCATAAACATCATTTGAATCAATACGTGAATTGTCTGCAAGTCATCCACGACCACAAGTTTCTATGTGCAATTCAAGAAAGAAAAGAAAAAAGGCGGGCAACATAAAATTATGCAGTCAAATGATATTTTCTTCATTTGCTACAGATGGCGCCAATAATATTAGACAACTGAATACTCATCATCTCCGTGCTTTTCTGTTTAAAAAATATATTCTATTTTGTAACTACAATAAAAAGATTATCACAAGCATTTGAGTTTTCAAAAATGATTTCATTCCTGATTCTATCGTTTCAGTTTAGTATTTAGTTGCTGTAGTTAAATTATGTTCTTTTGAACATGGAAAGAGTTATGATAGGAAGAGAAGAACGTGGGAAGAGATATCGTACTTCGAAAACAGCTGACAAAGCAAACTTCAACAGTTAGTTCTGCAAAGAAAAAAAAGTATTACCGAGTTCCTCGTATAATGTTCAGGAAAATTGAGATCATGACTATGCAGGGAAGTAAATTTACGCATGACTCAAATGAAAAGGAAATTGCGCGATTGAAAATATCCTCTTTGAGAGGGTTTTCTGCTAAAAAAACTTTCTTCGTTAAAACTTGTGACTTCTGCTAGTTGTTCAGTCTTGTAGAAAAAAAAAAAAGAAAGCAACTTGTGAATATGGAATTGATGAAAGAAGTTATTTAGTCGAAGAAGGACAATTTATTTGCAAAACTACCAATAAGAAATGGAGTTAGGCGTAATATGAACAATCTTAAACGGAGTTTTAGAAATAGTTCTTTTCGGAAGCACGTCAAAAATAAGCGATCAAGGTAAAAAAAAAAAGTTTTCTTTTGACACTGAAAATTAATCAACAGGTGTTACTGAAACGCTGAACTACTGGATCTGTTTTGTATCAACTAATTGACACTTTACAGAAAGTGATGTGGATAAGAAAACCAGCTCTAAATTGATGTTCAGTGAAATTTTTTGAAACTTCAGACTGTAATGGAGCTTAACTTTGATTATGTTTTAAAGACCACAATGATTTTGACACATTAAGTCTACTACTGAATGATTGAGTCAAGCCACAAAGTTCTACTTCTTGACTACGATCATTCAAACTACGAACGAAAGAACTAATTGGAATTCTCCAAATTAGTCAGGTATGTAAATTGGTGGGAAAATAAAATATAAATTTTCTCTTTAAAAAAATTATCAAAGATGAAATGCTAAACTAATGTATCATCAAACTGGAAAAATAAAAATTATTTGCACAAATTCGAATACTGTTTATTTTTATTATATAGTAGCTATTAGTCTAACAATCGTATCTCCGATATCCAAAACCTTTTTCACCCATTTGGGCTTTTTGGAATCAATATGAGCAAAGTTGTTGTTTTTTTTTTTTTAATCTGTCAACGAAAATCTATTTATCGTATGATTTCCTTAACTACACTTACTGCTACATTCGCCAAACACTTACCTTTTAAAGAAATACTTGAATTAAACATGAGGCTTACCTAAAATAAAAAGAACAAAAGGCAGGCTTAAGTATTTTCAGAAAACGAAAAGGTAGGAAAACATCACATTAAAATTAAAAAATTAAATTTTAAAATCACTGAAAAAGAAAATCCTAGAAGAAGCGAAGACATATGCCCTTCATAGTTTTGAATGTAATTACATAAATAAAACGTTAACATATACAATTGCTAAAATATTTAGTAAGCTAAAATATTTATTAACATAAGAATTCAGTAACTGAAAGGCTTTTGTAAATGTCTGTTTGTCTTCTTAAAGGACATAGATGTCTCTAAATCAAAGTCATAAAGAACCAAAATATCCAACAATTTTAACCTTAATTTAAAAGACATGACTTACAAGCAGCAATCTCCATCGACTAATCAACAGCGTCAATTCTAAGAACAGTTCGATTTACACGTGTTGCTGGACACATACATTTCTTTAGCTGGACACAATATCAACAATTGTAAACCTGTTTATTTTATATTTTCTAAAAAGCCAAACTACTATACTTCTGAATGATCTGTAATTATTATTCCTCTTTTATTTGTTTACCATTTCGAAGAGATGGTCTTCTGTTATTCTTAAGTATTGAATTACTCCATCTCATCGCATCCCAACCTTTACTGCTTCTCTATACCATGTTTTTTAATAAACATTCTGGTGTCTCCTATTTCAACTTCACACAAAACAGATATTACGGAATCTACACATAAGAAAACAGTTCTTAATAAAAGGTAGGAAACAACTCAAATGTTGACTTCATAACTCAGAAATGTTAATAACTCAAAAATCTTCGGAATCTGCATTTTGTGAAGGTACACATATATTACAAATGTGATTCCTCTTTTCATTTTTCCAAAAGTGGATCCATGATGGCAAAAAACTACAAATACTAGCATTGGTTCTTAGTCGTAGAAACACACCAACATCATGACAAATGAAACGTCTAAACCAGGTGTAGGGAACTTTTTTCTGTCTCCGCCTGTTGATATATAGTGGAGACTTCGTCAGGTCGTAATGACTAGAGTGTTGTATATATATATATATATATATATATATATATATATATATAAAGAGAGAGAGAGATGTATGCTATTTCAGTATTCCCGATAGTTCATGAAAACATATATTTATTTATAATATAGTAAATATTAGTTTTCTAAGATCAAATCTACAATTAAAACAAGGGGGAGGGGGTTATGTTGGAAACCGTTATTCATTTACCGAAAAATAAGTTTCAAGATAATGTTTACGAGAAACCTAATTCTGTCGTTAAGCGATGTATGACTATCGGAAAGAAATATTTGGGCGATTTAACCCTATAGTTTTAAATACATTCCCTTTCTGTGTTTGAAAGCCATGATGGTGTAGCTCAGTGGTATTTGTAAATTTGTAAATAATGTAGTCATGGGCTCGAATCCTCGCCGCGGTAGACAGTATTTTTTTTTCCCCCAGCTTAAAAAGTTGTTTTCTAAAACAGTCTGCTGTTTCTAGAAAGTTCTGTTGTTTTCCGTTTCCCTGTTCGAGAAGACTCCACATGACTACACTGTTCGTTGATATAAAAAGGGAGGCAAATAAATCTGAGGGTTAGTCAACCCACAGTTACTGTGCTCGTGTGTTGACTGCGCGTTCATAACCTAACAATATCATCATCTACTGTTCTTTTTGTAAGTTTCCTACTTAAACCACTTAGGAATTTGAAACTGCATGCGGAAGACCGCACTGCGTAGCACAAAATGCCGCAGATCCACCCACGCCTCATTTAGATTACACTACCTTCTTTTTTTCTTTTGGTGTATTTATTTAGATCTTACTACGAGTTGGCACATCAATTATATCTTAGTTTTAGTTTCTGATGTCTCAGCCGTTTGGAAACAAGTCACCGGAGCGCAATTCGATAACCCTTTAGATTGAGAACCACTGCGTTCCGTTCCAATATATTCTTTTTTCTTTTTTTTTTCTTTTAATCTTGATTCCCTGGCATGACCAATCCAACAAATCTTCCACTAATGAAGTTATTCGATAATGTTGAATCTGCTTTTCGTTGACTGAACAATTCAAATGATCTCCTGGCAATATTTGGATGATTTTTCTATGTTTTACATTAGATGTTCTGAAATGAAGTGGAAGTTTCACAATCCCTCCAAAATAGCGAAAAATGAGTAGCCAATGTCTTGCCATCCGGAAAGTTCTTATTTCCTAATGAGAGAATTTTCCATTGTCATTTTCCTTTCAACCTAGTTTCCGAAGATTGAGGCAGGCTCATGAAATCATCAGATCTCAAAGTGAGAAACTTAACATTGATTGAAAGTTAAAAAATGAATCTAAATTGTACAGAATAGACTATCCTTGGAAAATTTCGATGTCTGAGAATTTTAATCTCTGCATGAAGGCGATAAAAATTCCCCACAAGAAAGAACTGAATGTAAAGCAATTAAACCTCATTGACGAGAACAAAGAATTTGCATTAACGTGTTATCACAGTGGCACGTGCTCAGTGCCTATTAAAAGTAATTTAATGATGATAATTAATTGTATTTTCACGTTTAATGTAAGAAATCGCGGACCTGATCACTGTTCAAAGCAGAGGGAATATTTCAAAATTGGCCGTTGTCGTCCGACAGACTCGATAATTTCCAAACGCTATTTTCTTTTTCCTTTGTTTTCACAACTTTAAGAAAGTTTAGAAAACCGCAACATTCTAAAAGAAAATAGGATCCAAATTCCTTCAGCAACTTCTTTTTCGTCTGAAGAACAACAACAACTTCCATTAGGCAGATGACTTTGTTTAGAAACTGTCCTTCAGAGATACACGGACTGCACATGTTGCTACCAATGGAAAAATTCTACACTGCAACGTCGACAGAAATTGGATTTTCCAGTTCTTCAGTTTTTGTTTTTAAGTTATTTTTAACTCCTCCACAGACACAACAATTTGAGGATGGAAAAATCTTAGGGAAAACAGAATAGGTAGAGACAAAAACACTAACAAGAAGAGACAGTGAAGTTACTAGAAGTTAACTATTAATAGAAAATGTAAGATGAAACCCTGCAAACTGAAAAAGCTCTTACGAAAAGAAACGAAATGCGAATTACACCAACAAAAGGAAGAAATTTTTTTTAATGCTAAGCAACTGAATTTATTTATCTAATTTATATTACAAATTAAAGGTCTTGTCACAAACATGAAATACAAATAACAGAAATCAATTTACTTCTTTCTTTTTAACAAGTGTCAAAATCATTAAAAATAGGATTGTCCAACGAAAGATACTGCTGAAAACCTTTTACTTCAAGACCTGTAAAGCTTTTCTTATTGGTATTTTAATGACTGACTCTAATTCGTATTTTGGATTAGTGGAATCTTGCTTTTCATAGTCTAAACATGTAAGTAAAGTTTAGACATACAAGTTAAACTTCGT
The DNA here is from genome assembly GCA_023159025.1 of Thereuonema tuberculata. NCBI lineage: Eukaryota > Metazoa > Arthropoda > Chilopoda > Scutigeromorpha > Scutigeridae > Thereuonema > Thereuonema tuberculata. The sequence continues at coordinate 7,758,272 of JAFIDM010003189.1, read as the reverse complement.
AGAATAAAAGCAGTTCTTGAGTTATCATGAGATGTGATTTAAACGGTAATTTTGTGATTTTGGACCTATGATGCAAGAAATACCGAAATCAACAGAGATCTTTTCTTTCGATGAACCCAAAGGAATAACTAGTTTTAAAATTATCGTAATCACAGACGGGCGAACCAGATTTTTCTTTTCTTTTGTTGGTTAGCGAAGTGCCTGTTTTTGGAAGCTCTGATTAGGATGTGGATAGGAAGAAATGCAATCCTCATACAGTCAAATTGGCGTTATTTATTTGGAATATTATTATTAACGAAAAATCATCGTCAAAAGAAACGGAATGCAATAAAACAAATTTGAGATGAACCATATTTAACCAATTTAATAATAAATCAACCAATGGATCCTCTTTTAAGATTTAATAAATTTCCGGGAAAAGGTAAAAATAATCAAATGGTGAATGAATAATGCAGAATCCCAATAAAGTATTAAACGTTTTTAATATTTTATAATTCAAAAATTAGACTATTTTTTTTTTTTTTTTTTCAAATGCACTGATATTTACGGACTAACCTTGTAATAATTTGATTAGAATTTGAAGGAAAAAAAGAAAATACCTTTAAAGCTTAATTTCTTTGGCTTATTCGGCAAAGTTTTCGTAAGGGTTGTGTATGATCAAACATTAAAGAAATTATAAGTGGTTTCGAATGCTTTGTTTTAAACCTCAGAATTTATATTAATGGGTTTACATTATCAACATCCTATATTCTGGTAATAGTCAGGTTTTCAACAGTCAGAAATTATGAGGTGTTCAGTTCCAAAATCAGCCCTATTCTTTCTAAGTAGTGAATGGTAAATCACTGGCGGAGCACTGAACACTACATAAACATATTTCTTCAATGCTATAAATTGTAGGGATTAGTTGATTTTTCATTTTTTTTTTTAAACAATTCCACAACATGATTCAGGACTGCCATTTCAACAGTTATCCACCATTAACCAATTGTGTTTTATTATTATTTTTAAGGGAATAAGGTTACACACAAAGTACGCACACAGAAAGAAGAAATACTGCGTAAAACAGATCAATTAGTTGATCCTGGAACTCATTGCTGCAGAAAGCAATATGGCGGCATCATGGGAAAAGGTTACTTAAGGCCTGCGCAGCCAAGCTAGCAGTATAATTTGGAGCGTATTTCCACTATTTTAAAAGTCAGGGTGATGGAATATGTATTTCTGAATCACTAGGAAGACCTGCCATTACTAAAACTTTGTCCCAGTTGACTGCGAATTGTCAACGACCGAAAAACGACGGGAGCGCAGTTCGTTTTCCTCGGCCGGGCATTTAGATATGGATGCTATTTAGAGAAAATGTGAATAATACAAAAATAATAACAACAGTATATAGGTACGTTACAGATGCAAAGAATAAAAAAAAAAAATATCGAAAATCTTCTTCTCTTCTACTTTGCCTTGCACAAATATAGAAAATAGTTCCGATGCAATTGCAATAGCTGAGGTCGCTGAGCATACATGAATTAGTAATCCATAACACACGATTTTCTTCTTTTTGTGTGCCTCTTTTAGTTATTATATATGAGATTCAGGTTTCGTGTACCTTTATTATTTTGGACAGAATTTTACTAATCTAAAGTTTTAAATGCCAAACTGTATTAAAAAGGATTGCTGAAGAAAATTGTTCAAAAATTGATTTCGTTTTATCTTTCTTCTATATTTAGCCAAGAGATTTCCGCTATCTCAGAGCGTTTTTCCATTATATTAGAATTGCAGAAAAAGGCCATGAAGATGCAGCAGAAAGCGGCTTTCATGGTAATGTGATTTTCTGATGATTCTTTGAATCTCTTCCCATCAGGTAATCGATTTAAGTTAATGAAACACCAATGTTCATAATGCTTATTAAACTATGAATGACATTTAATCACGATAAAGGCTAATGGTGGTGACTATGTTGAAACGATCAATTCGTGTTCATGGGATTCCAACATGCGAACGCTGTCGGCATCCCATCGCAAATGAGCGTTTGACTGCTTGTTTACCGAAATTGCTACAAAGCGAGTTCCCTAAATTCTAGTTCTAATCGAAGAAAATTATTAATTTCAATAAAAATTATTATAGTATATATAAACAGGATATATTTATAATTGCAAGGTTCGGTTGGTAAACTTAAAAGCCATGAAGCAAAAAAATACTGGAGGATATGCAGGAAGAAAGAAAGAAAGAAAAAAAAAAACAACAACAGAAGGGAAAACATTTACTTGAAGCGAAAATAAATGAATAAGAAGTAGTAGAATAGTCCGGAGAACGGATACAGGAGGAAGTGATAATAATAACTTTAAATTACGATAAATATGCTGATGGAAAGCTATTATTAAAATATAGATCACATTTAATTATTTGCCTCTTTTGTCGAAAAGATAAGGACTACGTTTAACAAATATAATACTATGAAAGAATTCTAAGTAATTACAAAGGACAGATGAGTGGATTTCTCAAATCTACGGGATGAGATAGTGAATGATTACAGATGCTTCACAGTCATTCATCCTTTCCTTATGTTCAACTATGCGGATGATTTTGCTGAATCTAAGCAAAAATTATCTTAATTAGAGCATAAAATTGTTTTTTTTTTCTTCTTTTAATTGAATAAGAAATCACCAGCAAATCAAAATTTGTTAAAAACATAATAAAAGTATAAAAATATATTACGGAATCAAGGAGAGCTTTCGGAATCTTACGCGATTAACTTGTCAATGTTGACAAGGGAATCGCATAAAGATTCCGAAAGCTCTCCTTGGTCCCGTACTGTATTTTTAAATTTTTAGTGTGTTAATGATTTCTTATTCAATTAAATGCATTTTTAAACACACGTTAAACTTTTATTTATTTTTTTTTCTGTGAATAATGAAGACCTCTAACAACAAGTGTGTTAAATTATTTGTAATAAATTCATTAATTGAAAGCATTCTCAATTAAATTTACGCAGCACTGCTTTTATAAAATAGAACTCATTGAAACACAATACATAAAACATATCCCAAAATGTAAATAAGCTTTGTGTTTACTCATAAACTTCAGTAATAAACGTAACTAAAGCTGTTGTTGTTGTTTCTTTAAAAAAATATCAAAATTTGCTGGGAATTACCAAACAACAAACATGTGCATGGTTTTCATTGAAAAATTCATCTTCATCAAATTTAGATTTGAGATCGATTTAAATTAGTGACTACGTAATCCATCGTATTAGAGATCATCAAATATATCATCAATTATTTTAACTCCTAATTCTTCAATCATTCATTCATTTCAGAGATTAGCCTATTCCTTTTATGAATCAAAGTAAATCTGTTAAATAAGTTTATCGTAAACTACATAGCGAAACACAAAGTTATTCTAAAAGGCTTTTTTTACGCGCAAACAATTTTCATTAGTTTATCTAACCAAATTAGCACACTGTCAAGTAAGTTTTAAAATATAAAAGAACATTTAAAACTTTTAGTTGACAATGTGCTAATGTGATTAGATAAACCAAACTAAGTTATTCTTTTAGGGTTGTCAGTAGGACGTTACGTGAAATCCCCTTGTTGGAGCCAATATTTGTTGCCATTGTTCTTCATTCAGGTGGTGTCTGTGCAGGATTTTGGATGGGAATCTGCTGGGAAACTGCTGAAAAAGCGACGGCTATCAAATTTCAAATGTGTTGCTTTATAAGGTCATCCGTCTCCCACCAAAAAAATCGTGAAGCTTTCTTTGTTGTCGAGATCCAATAAGGAGTATCGAATACCGCTATGAGATAGGATTTTGATTTCAAAAACAATTCCCGATTTTTTAGTAAGGATATCTTTTGAAAAGAAGCATTTGTTTTACCCAAATATTATTTATTCTATGTATTATAAAGTAACACAGGCTTCTTAATTTTTTGAAGGATATGTTATACAGGGTAAACAACTGAAAACCGGCCCCGCCTCAGCTGGTCTGTACTGCATGCCCCCTATCGATTGTAGTTGTAGTGCTACTAAATTTTATTTTCTCTACTCGGTTGGTACAATAACATGGTAAAAAATACACATTGTACCGTAATACTCCATTCTTTACATATGAGACCAGATTGCAGGGGGAGCTCACTTGCAACATCTTTTTTAAGAATAAACATGTCAATTTCACGAATAAAAGTTAGTATTAAAGGAGTTTCTACTTTTTCATTTCTTTGCCCAGTATGTGGTTGTGTGCAGCGAGCCGAAACAATCGATAATAGCGGTACAACTACAACCAAGAGGCGCAGCAATGACTAGCTGAGGCAGACCTTCATGAAACATTAAAGGCATTTATCCATAATCCTTTGCGTGCTTTTCAGCAATACCGAAAAGATCTACTTTAAACAGAAATAACTTCTGAAATAAATTATTCTAACGCATTCATTAGACAGAATAAAACATTGTTTATCAAAATACTACTTTATTACTGTGGATATTAACGTGAAATAGCTCTTACCGGAAGCGGATAGGATGTCAACCGCCATGTTTCTTAGTAGGCTATGGATGATAATCAAGCGTAGTTCGATGGATTAGTAAATTGTCTTTCAGTCATTAGTAACTGAAATTAAATGTAGACAACAAATTTCTAAAATTCAGCGAATTTTCAATAAAAAAATTGGGAGACTTTCATCCAGCTAGACGCTACATAAAAAAGCTGTTTAGGTTCTATGTTTCGCCACCGGAGGCGCTGCTAACCATCAAGCAATTCCTGAATGGAACTATCCGAATTAAATCCGTGTGAAGGCACTCTTAGTCAACAATTCATGCGATGACCAATTAGAGTAAAGAAATGCATCAGACGTTATGTCATGCATATTCTATAAACTGAAACGCACCAGACGTTACGTTAATTTATTCTGTACATTAGGCGCCCTTTGTCTTCACTGCAGTTGAACGGAGGGCAATTAGAAAATATTCCACAGTAAGGCCATTATTCGAAAGAATATAAAATTTTACAGTTAAATATATTATTTCTTTGCGTCAGGTTGTAGCAGAGTTCATTTAAAAAAAAATAATTTGAGTTTACTTTCTAGACTTCATAAAAATAGCTGTTGTCCACATGGAATTATGAGATCGCTGATAGTTCTTTTTATTTTTTTTAAATAATTCTGTAGGGAATCTGTGTAGTTAAAAATTTTATTAAAAACCACTTAAGAACGTCCGAATTGTCATGAATCTTAATCATCTTCAGATATCGTAACATTACAAATACTTTATTATTTAAATAACATCTTCTTATAACTTACACAACCGGTAATATTTCGTGGGTGTTAATCCACTTTTTCAAACCATCTATAAAAATCCCTTAGGGAGAGAGAACACCTCTCTTACATCCTAAATTACACTGAATAACAATACAAGAATTCTAAAAACATGACAACACTTTAACAATAGAAACGTTCACTTTAAAAAAACAAATTAACAAGTCCAAATCATTAAAAATTTCTTAATCTCCTCTTTTTGTTTTAATGTCTTATTTTTATATACACGTCTTTCGTAGAATCTTCAAATTTAAAAAATTAATCCATCTTCTTATGAACTCTTACCGTAGCCTTCTTACGGTAAGAGTTCATAAGAAGATGGATTAATTCTTTAAATTTGAAGATTCTACGAAAGACGTGTATATAAAAATAAGACATTTAAAAAAAGAAAAATAAGACATTAAAACAAAAAGAGGAGATTAGAACATTTATAAAGGAATTTTTAAAATTTTTTTAATGATTTGGACTTGTTAATTTGTTTTTTTAAAGTGAACGTGAATATTTCCACGTTTCTATTGTTAAAGTGTTGTCACGTTTTTAGAATTCTTGTATTGTTATTCAGTGAAATTTAGGATGTAAGAGAGGTGTTCTCTCTCCCTAAGGGATTTTTATAGATGGTTTGAAAAAGTGGATTAACACCCACGAAATATTACCAGTTGTGTAAGTTATAAGAAGATGTTATTTAAGTAATAAAGTATTTGTCATGAATCTTATTATCTTTCCAATCCATCACCTACCTTTAATCCATTCCGTTGACCACCTGATGCTCGTAAATCTCGTGAGGCTTCACAATGAAACTGCACTATGTACGAAAAACTTTTATGCATTTAATACTTTTGGCTGCTTTTCGGTTCGGTAATTCCTTCTTATAGCTGTAAGCTCACTGAAGAAAAGGATGTTAATAAAAGTAAGTCTTACGAGTTCTCGTTATACAAAAAACAAAAGTGCTCTTCTAGACCAATTAACGCTCGAGTCCAATTCGTTTCTTTATTGGTTGACTTTTTCCACTGCACCTTAATCACTACTAATTTTTCGCTTTTTTTTTTTTTTTTTTTTGGACTATCGCGCTGTAGTAATTCTGTCTGGATAAACAACTAAGCTTTTGGATTTATAAAATCCAACAGAACTAGTTTTGTTCTGTTTATCCATTTTTATCAACAAGGGTTTTTTTTTTTTTTTTTTTTTTTTTTAAAAGTATAAACTACGATTTGCAGAATGCATTGCTACGAAAGATTTATAAGAAACGCAGGAAACTATCAGTAAACCTTTCGTTTCTGGTTGAGTGGGGAAAGAAATGAAACCTCCTTGAATATAAACTAAAAACATAAAAACACATTAAAAATAAAGAAAAAGAATTTATATGCTGGGCTCTGCCAGCCTAAATGAATTTCTTATGCTCATCTAAATACAGGAACTTTTTCTTTATTTTTAATATGTTTTATGCAGGGGCCGTCGCGTGTTTTGTTGGCACCCGGGGCAAGATTTCGTCAGGCGCCCCTTGAATCTCCAATTCAACAACCAAAAAAAAAAGAAAGGAATCTCCTTTTGCCGTTGCCGCGGCGCCCCGGTGGCCCCGCCCACGCGACGGCCCTGGTTTTCTGTTTTTAGTTTATATTCAAGGAGGTTCCATTTCTTTCCCCACTCAACCTCAAATATACCTCCGATATGAGACCTGCTTTGTTTATTCTGACTACTCTCAACTGATGATCGCCTAATAAGCGTTAAACAGGCTCGTCTTGAGATGTCATTTGGAACTTTGGTCTCAAATTTTAAACTACAGTAGACTCCCGATTATCCGCGGAGTTAGGTGGCGCGGCAATCGCGGATAATCCGAAATAGTACGAAAAAGGACGAAAATCAACACAAAAATGCTTTTAACATGTTTTATTTACATTAAAGTGGCGGTACATACATTATAAACAATTACTTTATTTTAATTTATTTTAATTCCTTACTTTTTAACAAAAATTTGTTAATTGTCTTTGTTTTTTTGTGTCGAAACACGAAAACCCCTACTTGGACGTCGCTAAATCTGCCTTTTTTATTGTTTACCTTATTCTAGTTTTAAATTTTTTTTTGTTAATTCCATAATTTATTGTAGAGTGAAAAAAAATGGAAACCGGAGAGGTTCGCGGATAATCGGGAGTTTACTGTATTTCGTTTCTTCCTGAAAGAATTTGAAGAAAAAAGAATTTCAAGTAAAAGGAGGCACGAAATCCTCCAAAATCTTGTAAGGATGGTTTTCCTGTATACAAACTGACGATGATCGTTCAAGGAATTGCAAATCATTAATAAAGCGAGAATGACAATTATGTTACACTGTCGGAAAGACTAATTGTATCGATTGGGTTACGACGCACCGATGTTATTAGTGAGGGACAAAGCCAAATAACTTGCGAAAGAGATGCCTGAGAACATGTTGCAAATGCTGCTGTTGACTCGCAATGAAGACGACGGATGCGAACCACGATTCTAAGACACAACATATTGAGAAGGAGATGACGCCAACTGCTACTTAACTTGTTATTAAAGAGAATGAGGCATTCCGAATTTCTTTCTCACGATCAAGCAGATTTATTGACAAATTTTACTTATTGTCACAGAGACAATTAAAATAAGTTCCACTAAGCAGGAAGAAATGAATCTCCCTCACAATACTACTCAGCCCGGGCTTCATTCCATTCTATTGGTCTTACCCCTAACTCTGTAAATCAGCTCTTCATTCAAAATGGTGCTGGAAATCTTGGTAGGGAGGGTAATCCAAATCACACTGGGGGAGAGGAGGATTTTTGATGCTCATCTCTTAATTAAATACATTTAATTTATATTTTTAATTATAGTTTTTAAAACAAAATTATCCTGTAACAGTTAATCAAAACAAAGATATATACAAATCTCATTAAAAACTCCTGTCACTGAAATGTTTGATAAGCGGGTAAGTTCCACAAAACGAAATCGTGGTGTAGTTTGTTTTTTCTGCACAGTCTACGTAGTATCCAGGGAAGCCTCACTACACCAACAGAAAATGCAGAACCATTGCTATCTGTTATAACAGATACAGACTACTTTTAGTTTATCCTCTTGTATCCTTTGCTGTATTTCCTTTAACACTTCTGGATTGGCGAAAAACAAATACTAAATCCTAATATTTCAAGAAGAAAACGAAATGAATGCAACCTATTTTCCTAATTAAAGAACAAACAAAAAAACATGAGAAAGCCACAGAGAAAAGAGGAATCGGAACTACTTTGTTTTGCGTCGTTAAAAGATAAGATAGCGATTTCATGCAAGATTTCTCATAGCAATCCAACAACATCAGCGAATGAAGCGTTACATGAACTGAAGACTTAAATTCTCCGAATATTTGTCAGCGAAGGTACCTTAAGTGGATTCAGCTGGGAATCTTCGAGATTCCAAGAAAACCATTTCCATACTTCTTCAGAATCGAAATCATTTCCCTATTGAAATCCACTATTTCAGAAAATTAAAATTAAATGAATTCAAAAATTTTTAGAAAATCATTTTAATACTTTAAGAATTAAGCTAAGTGCTTGTTTTGCATTTCTTCATAAAAAAAATTAAAAATCAGTAATTAGTTTTTAGATTTTACTTGAAGAAACTCGAAATATTTTGATTAAAAATAAACATTGAACCCACCAAGGTCGTCATGAATTTTAATATAACATTTTTAGGTTTTCCATTTGGAAAGAAACAAAAAGGACAAAATGAGGTAGCCAAGGGTCGTCGTTTACAGAATAACGCAAAACAAATATTACAGATATTCTCAAGTTCAAGAGCGTGTCATGGTTCAGTGGTTCACTGAAGGGATCTAGGGTAATCGAATTTTTCAGCTAAAGACAAAGCCTTTTCCTTTCTACTAAATGGAAATATGTATTAGTATACTTCAAATAAAAAAGAAAAGAAAAATGGACACTATACTAAATAAAACTGCCCTTACACAAGACATGTCTACATTCAAACATGGCTTAAGTCCGACATTTGTTAACACACTTCATTAAAATGAACAACAGAAAATGTCTATCCTCTTAAACCTCCAATCAAAAGCCAAATATTATAATGTTAACAATGCATTTATTTAAGGAAATTTAACTCTCGAAACAAATATATTTATTGATGTAATCCATCCAAAATTCAAAGAACCCTATCTCCCTCCTTGTTTCTCCCGATTCATGTCTTGTAAAAAAAACAACCAACAAAAAAAAAAAAAAAAAACCAACAAAAACAAAAAAAAAAAAAAAAACACTGATAAAAAATGTTTGCCTTCAAAAAAAAAGGCCCACGCAAAATATTGATTACTTTTTCTTTCTTTTCCTATCTGTACGCAATAGTTCTGTAGGTCTCAAGACATCTTTATTCTACCTATTTCCGCCAAATAAGGCATCGTACCAAGAAAACACTGACGATGATCATTTTACAAAAACCACAAGAGCGTTGTTCTTTCCACTATCTTTCTTCTTTATTTCATTGCGTTTATTTTTTTCTTCAGCCGTAACAGACCAAATACTTAGGAGAAATATTTGTGCTCAAAAGGTAAATCAACTAATCCCTTTACAGACCGCAAAACCTTTCCGCAAATAAATGTGAGGGATCATAAGTTTCTCAATGGCATTCATTAGGAATTTCGAATGAGAAAGAGACAATGTGGATTAACAGATAACTGATTCCGTCTATTTTATATTTATTTATTCATGAAGGACCAAATCTGCCCTCGGATAAAGAGGGAAAAAAAAAAACAAAACAGGGTTTTTTTCAAATGAAGTCATTTTTCAAAAGAAAAAAAAAAAGCTTCATTTTTTTTTTTTTTACTAAACGAAAGACAGAAAATAACAATGTTCGAGATATATATATACAGGGTGTCCCAAATTGAAGTATACATTCTTTGAAACGTTATAACTCAGCAACGAAATGAGATAGAAATATAAGGTTTGTTGTATTTTATTCCGTAAACTTCCTTAAGCCCGTACGTGTTCAAAATGTCCACCTTCTGCCACAGTACACTCCCAACACCGACATCGAACAGAGCGACATACCGACTGGATTATAGCCAATGGAATGTCATTGATGGAATGTTCAATCTGATCTCTTAATTCCGTTAGTGTTTGTGGATTTGTGGCGTACACCGTGTTCTTTAAAGTTCCCCAAAGGTAGAAGTCGAGAGGGGTTAAATCGGGAGATCGAGGCGGGAACTCCGTCGCACTTCCTCTTCGTCCTATCCATCTGTGATTGAATGTGTGATCGAGGAAAGTTCTCACATCGATATGAAAGTGAGATGGAGTCCCGTCTTGTTAGAAATAAACCTCATTTCCATTCTCGAAGAGTTCATTAAGACGTGGAATCGTGAGTTCCAATATCTGCAGGTAAGTCTGACCCGTGATAGTATGTTCGAAAATGTACGGCCCAAGTAATCCTCTGGAGGACAGACCACACCATACCGTTATCCCTGGAAGGTTGACGGCCTTTTTTTCAATGATGTTTGGGTTTTCGTTAGCCCAGTACACACAATTATGACGATTAATTGTGCCATTAAGTTTAAATGTTGCTTCATCTGACTAAACAATTAAGACTTGTAAATCCTCCCTTTCGTCACACTTGTGCAGGAACCACTCACAAAATTGCAGTCGCCTATCTGGGTCGTCTTCATTTAGTGCGTGGACAAGTCGCGGAATGCAAGGTTTCCAATATTGACCTCCCAGAATTCGATGAACACTGGATTTCGCGATACCAATTTCACAAGAGCATTGCCTCATTCACTTCTTTGGGGATCGTGCAAAAACCTCCATGACGGCATCAACACACTCGTTATCAGTGGAACTTCTTTCTCCCGCACCGACCTTTCAACACATCTTTCACCGTTCCTTCGGCTTCAAATTTGTCTCGGAGTTTTGTTATTGTTACCCTTGTTGGCGGTGGTGTACCAAATTCAACCCTCCAAAGTCGTTGAACCTCAACAACATTCTCCACTTTCCAATAACACTTCAGTATCCAATTACGTTTATCGAATGAAAGTCTCACCATCATTTTGGTTTCTAAACAAATGAACAACAAAGAGCGTATTGCTATGCTGTTCCAGCGCCGTTTCGATCATACACAACACAACTAAAGGGGTGTATGCACTTCTGCGTCTCCGTTGTGTTTATGAAAACGTCTTGTTTCAGTCATCGGTAAAATCAGCGTGCAAGTTCCGTCAAGCGGCAACGGAAGTAGACCGAAAGAGGAAACGGAAATTCTTCTACGTCATTATGGCGGCATTTCAATTGTTCAACATGCAGCATCTCCACGAAGATCAGCGACTTTTCATGGCCATGCATTTATTTTGCTTAGCCTTGAAACATAAAACCAAAAAGATGTGGGTGCGTAAAATATTGCAGAAGAGAGATCAGCTCGGGGAATTTAATTTATTAGTGCAGGAGATGCGTTGTAATGTAAGTAAACGCTTTAAAAGTTATAAATGACGATCAATTCTAATTTCGATTTCATTATTAAATGAAGAATGAATGCATTAATTAATATCTTTTATATTCAGGATCAGAGCTGGTACTTCGAAAGTTTCCGAATGTCGAAACATAAAATGGATTATTTACTAAGCATTGTGGGGCCAGTAATTAAGAGACCGGAATCGACCTTTCGACTGTCAATACAGCCCGATCTGCGACTGCATTTGACTCTCAGGTAATATAAAGTGAAATCGTTTAAAATTATTTTTCAGTTCCCGTTTCCATAGCAAGTGTATAAAGGGCGTTTCACATGGATCCGAAAATGGGATGGTCGGATCCACGAATCGGACGTATTCTCTTTCACATGGCCACGAAACGTCGTCTAAACGAAAGATTTAAATGTTACATGTCGTATAGACGACGTCGGAGAGAGTTTCGTGACCATGTGAAAGAGAATACGCCTGATTCGTGGATCCGACCATCGGATTTTCGGATCCATGTGAAACGCCCTTAAGTGTCAAACCGGCAAAAGTGTTTCCCGGCAAAATTTGTATCAATGCTCTCGGATTGGCTGTTGCTTAACACACACACTCCGATTGGCTACCGCTACCTTTGATGTTTATTTACATGCAAAATCTCTTTACAAAGGTGAGATCTGCACATTCTGACGCATAGCATTAATTTATTTCAGTAAAAATATTGTTTATTTTCGAAAAATAATCTCCTCAATGTGATATTTAATTCGTAATAACCTTCGATCCCAACGAAGCGGTGAACAAAATGGCGCCGGCGAACTTGCTTTCGATCTTCAAAACTTGTAGGAATACGTCAGTGCTCTGTGATTGGATGTTGCTCACACACAAGATCTGATTGGCTGGCCTTACGTCTGAGGAGACGCTTATGTTCGTTCATTTCAAGATACGTTTGGCCTTAAACTGAGACGTAAAAGCAATTATCTTACATAAACTTAACGATTGACGGAGATAGACGCGGAAGTGCGTACACCCCTTTATATTTCTATCTCATTTCGTTGCTGAGTTATAATATTTCAAAGAGTGTATACTTCAATTTGGGACACCCTGTGTGTGTAGGTATATATATATGCCTATACACACACACACACAGTATATTAGCTTACATAATTAAAATTCATTGGACGCATTTCAAAACCTACAGAACGTTTTTATTTATTTAATTATTTAATCTGTTATAAATGAATGCTGAAATTAGCTCCTGGCTTCTTAATGTTTTCCTGCTTACTGTTTGATTTGTATTTCCTTCTTTCTTTAAGGAATGGTACAGAATATCTATCACAATTAAGCCTACGTAAAACTACTTTCAGTATCATTCTACTTTCACTATCATATAATGATACTTCTACTAAATCCCCGTCATTACCTGGTGGGGTGGGGGTTTAGTTGTTGACGAAAGCAGATTCCACATTCGTTAAAATATCAAAAAAGGAACTAGATCTCAAACTACTGCTCTAATATTTCTTTGCTGCAATTCTGTGGTAAAAAAAAAAAATCGTAAGGAGCCAACTGAGTTCTACTGGCGCCATCTGGAAGAGGACATAATTCTAGTAATAAGCACCCCGTCGTCCTGGGAGTTAGTTTAGCTCTTTGATAGCAATCAACTCTACTGCTGATGTATCCTCGAGGTCACTTAATCCACTTTTTCTGACATCTCGTAAAATGTATTCATAGTATCGTAAGATGATATATTTAACAAGTAAATATATATGTTTAACAAGAAAGAATATAAAATAAAAACAATAAGTGAAATTTAAATACCGTAATAATGTAATTCTTTTTTTTTTCTTTTAAATTTTTCTAGTGTAATTATAATTAAAATGAGAAAGTAAACTTAATAATCCAAATTATTAATTTGCTTTGGAGGTTTTAAAAGCATTCTTGATTTATCTTCAAGATCTAATGGAATGTTAATTCGTTTCTGGCGAAAAAAAAAAAAAAAGAATCTTGCCCGCTTGTTCTTAATCGATCCAAGTCAAAGCATTATTCGCAGAAATATTTCTTTCAGTTTAGATATTTTACAATTTTCTTTCGAAATAGAAGTAACTTGGTTATTCCAAGAATAATTAGATTCGTTGAATAAGTATCGGAAATTTTTAAGGAATCACAGCAGCCAAATAAAGTTGACTGTATTCTATCCAAGAGAAATTTAGCAATGTCATTCTCACAGACGAACCCGATTACGGAGGATCAATTTTTTAATGCAATTGAGAAAGAACCATATCAACGTCGATGGTTTGAAACGTGGTGATAATTTTTAAATTATTTAGATTATTTTAATTGTAATGTGTTTTTAATAGTTGAACATTTAATTTTAAACAAGCACTTAAAAGATTTTTATCATGACTGAAATATTTGTTCGATTTAATTCGTTTTTCGGCGAACGGAAAATTTTAAGTTACTGTGGATCTGGAGGTTTATTATAATTAACAAATACTCAGGGTTTTTTTGTTTTGTGTTTTGTTTTTTTTGTTTTTTTAAACAATACAAACACAAAGCGTTGAATTTGTATATAAAAAGGAAATTTTTGAGAAACTTTAGACTTTCTATCAGAACTTCTTATTCATTATTTCTGATGTAATTCTGAACAAAAAATTTCGGATGGTTTAACTAAACAGACATTCATTCGTTTAATTTTCTTTAATAGTTTCAATTCTATCCCCAAGTCGTCCTTCAGTTAAAAATCTCAAGGAAAATAAAGACTGGTGTAAATTTGAATACGCTGACGTCCATTATTGGTCAGAGCTGATGACGTAGGTGTTACCGTGGGAACCTTACCATGCGTTGCTGATCGAATGACAGCATAAATCCTCTGCTCTGAAACACTTTTACTGTTCGTCTTGGAACCGAAACACAAGATGACAGAGCGCAATAACCCTACACCAGTGCAACCATTCAGTTCCGCACAACCATCATCCCCCGCTAATCACTATAATGACGAAAGCATCAAAAAACACCAACTAAACAAACTGCCGTACCAAACATTCTGCGAACTAAACAAAAACTGCCGTACCAAATGAAACCAAAATAGGCAATGTAAGTATTACATAACACTGTCCATGTTTATATCTTACAGAGCGACTTCATTCTTATCATTGATCAAGTCAAACAAACTCAAGATTGTAACTCTTCTAAATCATGTGGTTGACATAAACCAGCTTTCGAATTCAATAGCTTTCTAGACGAAAGAACATTATATAAAGTTACAAGTTAACTTTTTGATTCTCTGCATAATTAGTATTAATAATGATAACTGTCCTTTCAGAAGAATCGTGTATTGGAACTTAGCTATTATTCACCAATCTTTAGGAAGCTTCTATTATTATTTATTTAAAAATAAAATCTTCAAATTTGTAGTTTGTTATCAAAGATTGCTTTATCTTAACGGCTATTATGTTTTTGGCCCTTAACCATTGTCCAATTTTTTTTATTTTTTTTTTATCAAAATCAATATGAAGGAAAATACACATATCTCTAAATTCAGCTTGTGAAATGTATATCTTGATTACAACAGAAATTCTTATTTTACCTTAAAATTGCGTTTAAAAACCTTGCTTTAACCATTTTTTTTTCTTTTCAGAGCATATGAAGCGTATTTAGCCTATTTGATTAGGATATTCCTTATCAAAAGTCCAAAGAAAAATTTGGAAGTTTACTTAAGCCTGCTTTGACTCGTATCAATCATCTTTTCCATGTGGATCCCTGAGCATCAAATGTCCTCGAATTAGAACCAATGTTTTGTTGTTATGAATCATAAGATAAACGGACATTTCCGAAATATAAACATGATTGTCATGTGAAACTGTCCAGGTTTTATTATTATTATTTTTTTTTTATTTATTTATTTATTTATTTATAAACAACTTTTAACTCAACATATGTCTCCTGAATAATTTGTAATTTTAAATGAAAAAATTAACAGAAATTAAATGGTTGAAAAATTAACAACCTATTTTTATCATTTTCGCAAAAAAAAAAAAAAAAAAATTAAAAATAAGATTTTTTCCTAAATGTCTGAAGCATATTATATATATCAAAAGCTTTATTAGAAACTATCAAAAGTAATCCGAATTTTACTAACATCAAAGAAATCAGGTACTTGTCCAGTGTTCTGTCTTAATGACCTGTCCTCTATTCCACTGGGATTCAATTGAAATTTGACAGACGATTGCAACGCCTCGAGGGAGAGACAGGATTAAAGATTCTCTGCTAGAAATATAGACAGAAGATCAATCAATACAGAAACTAACAATAGGACTTAACTTTAAAGAATAAGATCTTCGGAGCAGCATCAAACGATTCTCTTTAAAAAACAAAATTCCTTGAGATGTTGATGTTGCTAAAGTCTATCCAAACAAAATATTTTGGATAATATTTTGTTAATAAGAATAATAATAGCAGTGTTATTTTTTTGGGGGGAAACTATGAGAGTATTATATTTATAATAATTGTATGTTTCTTCTCTTTTGTTTTTGTTGAGTTCGGGGGATACTTCCACGTATACGATATGATAAACAAACAAATTTAGCTCGAAAAAAGCTTCTTCCCGAGTCACTAAATTATTTTCTTAGGATTAAAAATTATTATTGATGTGTCCTGTAATTATTAAAAGAATTGAACTTTTGTAAGATACTTTCAAAGTATCTGCTTTCCTTAAGCAAAATAATTATTTTATAGAACGAAGGAGACCTTTATTAAATTTAGTAATTTAACTACGGCAAATAAAGTAATAAGATATAAAATTAAAAGAAGTGTTAACAGGTAGTTTTGGGTGTAAAATTTATTGATAATGAGATTAATATCAATATTTTAGGGTATAATAGAATAGGAAAACAAATTTTTACTAATATATAGTAATAATAAAGAGTAATAGTAAATTCTACTTACATAAAAAGGAATAATAAAAATTTTAAATAATCTTGTCTTTAAGAAAATTTTATTTGAAGCTAAAGAGGCAATATATTAATAAATAAAAAGGAGTAATATTCCTCCTAAGAAAATTACGAATAAAATGTAACTGAATAAATAAGACATGTTAAGTATTCTTACTAGAATAGCTAAGATTATTGTTTGTGAAATAATAATTACTAAAATAGAAAAGGGGTGTGAAAGAAAAGTAAAAATTACTGATAAACTAATAGATAAAGAAATAAGAAGGAGGATGGCGTTTTCTTTTGTGGAATTTAATCCAAGATTAAAAACTAATGATTGTTTTGCTTTTATAATTTTTGGAGGTGCAGTAATGTTTGTTTCTAATCGAAAACATTTATTAGTTGTTCTGATGAGAATTGAGCATCTAATGTTAGGATTGTTTTCAGGTTTGGGTTATGTTTTTTTAATGAGGTATGGAGATATGTTTTTTTTTTTACTTGTATTTTTAGTTTTTGTTGCATGTGAGGGGAGATTAGGGTTAAGAGTTTTAGTTGATATTATTCGGAGACATGGTAATGATTATTTTAATAGTTTAAATGTACTTCAGTGTTAACTATTGGGTGACTAAGAGTCAGAGAGTTAGTTATTGATTGTTCGTGAATATTTTAAAGTGAGAAGAAATTTTTTTAATATTTTTAAGTTTAGTAACTTTTGTTTTTGGGGCATGATGTTTAGTATTTGATATCGGTTTTCTACGATGGAAGGAAAAAAATAGCTAAACTTCCTCAACCTGGTGAATAGATGTTTTAAAATTCAGTAAGATTTCAAAAATACAAAAAAAAAAAAAAAAACGGAAAAATGCAATTGGTTAAAATCGTGCAAATGATACAATCACGATAACGAATCAGTTTGCTGGAAAACGGTCACGTGTCCATGTCATAAACTGTTTTGCAATAGTGGCTTTTATTTCGAATAGCCTTTGCTCAGTGATTTCCCCATCTTATTGCCAAAGGAACTGAAACGAAGAGGCACATTATCCTAACTATCCATTCTAACCTTTGAGAAAAAAACCCTTAAGATAATAAATCGATGGTGACTAGATTTTCAAAACCCGTTTACTTAGTACATTTATTTCATATTAAACTTAAGGAGCCAATCAATTAAGAAAGATTTAACGCATAATAATGTAAAATTAAAATACACTTGACTAGTTCTTACAAAGCATTTAAACACACGACCGGTTTCGCACCAACGACGCGTGACAAATTGTTACAGAAGACACGGAACTTGATGGACGCTCGCAACCAATGGGACGAAATCTGCAACATGGGGCCAAACAGTGGTGCCATCGTGTTTTCCATTTGTAAATAATAAATTAAGCTGAGAGCAAAGATACAGAGCACGTGTTTTCGTCCGACTCAAATTCATCGTAAACATGAATCTACAATAGTGATGGCCTCGAGACAAGATGGAATATGACCAAATGAAAATGCTTTACGTAAATGCTTTTGCTCAAGCCAACTCCTTGTAGAAAAAAAAAATCAAAATTTCTCAGTCATCACTGAAATTCCTCACATGCAAGGAAGAAATTGCTACTGCGCTAATTCAGTTGTAGCACATTTTGAAAATAAATATGTTCCTGAAATAAACATTAAAAAAAAAAAAAAATCATAATGTAAACAACAGGATGGGAAAGGAAGTCTAGGGCCTTTGCAATAACAACGATTGCTTTTCGAATAAAAAGTAATCTATCTTCAATGTTTTCCATTTGGTAGAAAATCAAAAATATTAAAATCTCCACATTTTTACAGTAAGTGGTTAACTCCAATTAATATCAAGCACCAACATTTATGGATTAGCATTTGGTGCAACGGTATCTACTCAGTGACAGTTAACAGTCTCACTTTCAACGCTTTTCGTAAGAGGATTTCTTGGTCACCTTTAATTCTCAAGAATCTGAAGGGCGGAATTAATAAAGAAAAGAAATGTTCCTTAACAGAAATGTGGAAACCCAATTTAAAGATCTCTACATTGGTTCAAAAGTTATTATTGATATATATATATATATATATATTACATACATTAGAAAGAAGGCTTAAAAATGCTTTTAAAGTAATAAAAAAAATATTTTTTTTTTTTTTTCCACAAATCAATGATGATTAAGATTTTCCGGATATTTGAAATTTTATGTCAAAAGTAAAATATATTTTCAATTGTTTATTAAAACTAACTTTTGGTAATTGACGCAAGACTTCTTCTATATTTTCACTACAATCTTATCTGATTACAAAAATTGTTATCCAATCCTTCTGAAAGCTGGTGTTACAGAACCAAATATGTGGTAAAGAACTTTAACATTCTGAGAAGCATACGAAAAAAACCATAATTTCAATATAAATTATATTTGAATTTCTAACATGAGTCAAAAGAGACGATTTTAACTTATTCAAAAGCTCGTATCGAGATAAGATTATGTATTAATTTTTGTTGTATTTTTTTTAAAACGAAACAAATCAAACGTTGAATCTCCTTTAACAACTGACAATAATCCATCAGGTTCAATGTAAATCCAATATCAAATGTTATTCTTTTATTATGCACTTATCTATGTTCAAAATGGATTGAAATGGAAATGGAAATAACAGTAGTCAGATGACGATCCATAAAATGCATTAAAAATTATAAAGAAAAAAATTCAGGTAACTTGATATAGTATTCAAATGCAAATGAGCAAATCTTCTCTTTGAAATCATAAGGCTTTTACACTAATGAAATTAAGAGAAAGTAACTTTGGAAAAATATTTTTAAGCATCATTTAAAAAGCATAATACGATGTCGTTTTTAGTTATTATACAAAGTCTTATTCTTTTTTTCGAATTTTAACAGAAAAGTTACACAAACAAAGACCGGCCACAGTACATTCATTACACCAAATTGTATGCAAGATCAAGTGGCTTTCGTTTACAGCTCTAGATAGGAAATGTCTCGTACCTCATTGCTTCTTGTTAGCCGGGCTGAGATACAAGCAAATGTAAGCCATCATTTGGATCTTCCTTTGAGATCTACAAAAATAACTATCCTCTATCGCTGATTAGTTGCACCTTCTACCAGAATATCTCCTCAGGTTACTTTCAATAGGTTAAGCCTACAAACGCATTTGCTGCGATCTTTCAGCGATGTCATAAAATTTCCCCTTTTCTTCCGTTTTTATTGCTGCCTCAAGCAATGTAATAATTGTTCCTATTGTGATGACCCCCTTGTTGCTGTGGAGAAATATAGATTTCGCTCTATGTGGAAGCGTAGCTAACAGACCTCGGGCAGAATGAGGGTTCTCTAATGAACCTTCCCCCTTTTTGCAACAAAATCGCAGCAAATGCGTTTGTAGGCTAATACGCAATGCTATGTTGCCCAATATGAAATTCATGTCATCTAGTAACAGTTTTGGCACCATAATACTTTAAAGTAGAGAAGAAAGTTGGTCGTAATATTTTTGATGCACGGTAAATGTCCATCGATCTGATATATATTAAGCAAACGAATCAGAATGTGAAATCTCAATGATTAAAATTGAAATTCATTCGTTCTTACTTTGATAACCCGAATTTCCTAGGAAATATTAATTCTTTGTAATGTTTTAGTGCGATAGGTCAACAGGCAAACAAGGAAAACAGGCTCATGTTGAACAGTAAGATCTGTATGCTCAGATAATTAATAATATAAATGCACACAATGCTCATGTTCAAAATCTTCGGGGAAAAATTGACTGCTAGTCAATGCCGATTAGTGATTATGGATTAGTGACTAACTGATTAGTTCACCAGAATTTTTTTGTAAGTTTAGAACTAGGAATAAGCTCTCGTATCCATCTTAAAAACGGGATTTAGAATATAAACGAAAGAGGAGTGATAAGTCAAAAGTGAGAGTACTGCTAATGAAGGATATTCATTTGTTCGAACGATATGCCTGTTCTGTCGTGTCCAGATGCTGTTTTGATCTGCTGTGGCTTATCAGTATGCAGAAACATTCGCCTCCGTCTTCTCAGAGTTCATCAGTTCTCTTCTCTATTGAATAAACATTTTTTTTTTTTAATATGAATTCAGAACACTGAATGCAAATTATCTTGGTTTCATGTGCGGCTAAAGGAGACGAGATGTGCATTCTTAAAATAGTTTCAGAGCAGTTCAATGGAAGTATCGTGCACTCGGATCACGACCACGAAACAGCTGGCCACACAAACACACACACTTCAACGAACATCAACAAAATTTTTCCATGAATAACCTTTTAGTTTTGACCAGAAAAATTTACAGATTTCCAACGATTGAAACAGTTCTAGGGCTTCTGCGCCATCTTTAATCAAAATGGGAAAGTTGTGTCCTATTGAGCGGGAAAACAGTTTACTTATGCAAATGCAATCCAGAAACAACCTGTCACTTTGAAAACGCTGAGTTCGACTTTGTCAGAAAAAAAAGAAAAAGATCCAAAAATAACCGATTTCAACGATCAATAAAGCTATATTAACGGAAAACTGCAACATAATATTCCATATATAAAATTCCCATCAAAAGCAAATATATTTGTAATCCTTTCTCAAATACTTTTTCTACTGTTAATAATTTTGTATTAATTCTTTCACTGGTTTTCCATTAAGAAAATTAATTCTTAACAGCCATAAATGGTGATTCGAAGACAAAGATATGGATCTAATCACCTTTAGGATATCTCTTATTAAATAAATAAATTTAGCTAATGATTATTTTTTTATTAGGTTTTTTTTTTCTACTTTTAAGTAAATAGCCTAGATTTATATTCTTTATCTTATCCCCAGAGCGCTACAGAGAGACGCTGGCCTTATTTTCTATTTTTAGTTCTTCTGGGAAACCATCGTGTTTCAGATCATCTTGTCCTTTTTCTTTCGCCAATTTATGTCCTTTTTTAGCTTTCGTCATTTGGTTTCCTAACAATCAGATTTTCTGAGCTGGGGTTTACTCCTGGAAGAGCCGAGTTTCTCCCTTCGCCAAGATTACCAGTTCGAAGGCTTAGTGATTGGTTTCTTATTACTGAATGAATTAGTTCAGCTTAATGACATTTACCAATTTTATTTTTTTCTAATTTTCCCATACTTATCGGCATAGTGAATCTTCCTTCCAGGCATTCGTCCTGATATTATTATTTATAACTTTAAGGGAAAGTCGATTTTTAGTGTTGTGGGTGGCTTATAATGGAATGCAAGGGGGGAAATATTGTATTTTACATTTCTGTCAGTTTTTTTTCTTGCAGATTTAAATTTGATTTAAATTCGAACTTTCCCAGCTTGTTGATAGGAGAATTTGTTATTGTAATTCTAAACGACAACCTTTCCTATTGGAAGACTCTCTATTTTGTTGTGTTTAAACCTCTACGATCTAATTTGAACCAAATATGTATAATAGAATTAAACATTAATTATAATCATTCTGTATAAATAAAGTTCAACTTTCAACGTGCTGTAAAAAAAAGAACCACTGCTCAGAATGACCTGAAATTTGAACTTAATATACTCGAAGAAAGGTGAAATGGTATGATATAAGAAAAAAAAAAAAGTTCCAAATGTTAGCACTGGGTGGCGCTTTAAACGTCATAATATGCAAAGAACAATTGTGTCATGCGCACGATACATTGCATTTGTTATAAAAACGCGGGGTACGTGGCGTTTTTCTCATATTGCTTCTGAGAAGCTCGCCATAAATCTCTCAATGAAGGATCGCGCTCTGCTTCTGAAGTTCTTTACAAGAACGGTGACTGTGCGCTAGTAGCTCTGAAGAAGTTCTGGACAGTGAAGAGTATGAAAAAAAAGGCTGTGGTCCGATGTCTGCCAAGGGTCTGGAGAAAATGATGAAGAAATTCGAAGAAGTTCTTTTGAAGTGAAATCTGGCAGAGGGAGGAAAATTGCTTCGACGTCAGTAGAAGATGTGGCCACAGAAGACCAGGAAGAGACGAGGGGTGATGTGCAAACGTGCAGTGTACGGGGAATTGCCCGAACTTCAGACATGCCTGTAAGCACGGTGAATAAAATTTTACGAAAAATCCTGCATTGCTATCCATACAAAACTATCCATGTTCAGGAGTTGCTTCCTGCTGACCTGCCAGTAAGAGAAAGTTTTGCTCTAGAATTTCTTGCTCTCATGGAAGTGGACAATGAATGGCCATGGAACCTTTTGTCGACAGACGAAGCCCATTTCCATCTCCAAGGACATGTCAATACTCAGAATTGCAGAATACGGGCAACGGAAAATCCGTTCGCACATGAACCAGTACCTCTTCATTCCGCTGTGGGGTGCGGGTTGACGCCAGCGTTTGTCGTAGGGCATTTTTTTTTCGAGGAGACGGGTCGTGCGGGTCCTGTTACCTGTACAGTCAATGGTGAACGATATAAGAGTCTTTTGCGCAACCGCGTCATTCCAACACTTCAACAACGAGCATGTCTGGGTAGTAACATTTTTATGCAAGATGGAACTCCTCCGCACATTGGAATGCCAGTGAAGCAGCTGCTGAAGAGTCATTTCGGAAATGATAGAATTATCAGCCGTCATTTTCCAAGAGCCTGGCCGTCAAGATCACCTGATCTTAATCCTTGTGACTTCTGGCTGTGGTGTTATCTGAAAAATGTTGTGTTGTATGATTGCAAACTTAGCTGAATTGAAGGCATACATTGCGCAACGCATTCACAACGAGACCCCTGAAACATCTCAGTTTCAACTTGTGTCAGAAAATGGTGGACAGTACATTGAACATGTCTTGCGCAAGTCTCGCGATAATTAAAAACCGATTTCATTGTTGCTGTTTATGCGGTTTTTGGCCTTACGACAATTAAAAACTTTTTTTTTTTTTTCCCATCCGATGTGGTACGATCTTGCCGTGCTGGATGGGCTTTAAACTAACACTACCACAACTGTTGAATGACTTGGAAGTCATTTCTTCAGTAAAAACTCGATACAGTCATGCACATTGAATAGTACAGTTGGTTTAACGTGCAACTCATGCCGTAGCCGTCGTATTGCGATTCAAATGTCACTTGTAGCGGAGCCCATTTACGTTATGACTCTTAAAGGGCCATCTATTGCTGACATTTGGAACTATTTTCTTTTCTTATGCCATCCCATTTTCCCTTTCTTCGAGTATATTCAGTTCAAATTTCAGGTCATTGTGAGCACTGGTTCTTTTTTCAGAACAGGTTGAAAGTTGAACTTTAATTATAATCATTCTGTAATGTTTAACTCTATTTATATATACATGGTTCAATTTAGATAGTAGAGGTTGTAGTTTAGAATTACAATAACAAATTCTCCTATCAACAAGCTGGGCAAGTTATCAAATTTAAATCTGCAAGAAAAAAACTGACAGAAATGTAAAATACAATATTTTCCCCTTGCATTCCATTATAAGCTAATCACAACACTAAAAATCGACTTTCCCTTAAAGTTATAAATAATTTAATCAGGAAGAATGGAAGGAAGATTCACTATGCCTATAAGTGTGGGAAAATTAGAAAAAAATAAAATTGATAAATGTTATTAAGATGAACTAAGTCATTTAGTAATAGGAAACCAATCCCTATTGTGATGGTCCGTGTGTAATGTAGTCAAAGGAATCACTAAGCCTTCGAACTGGTAATCTTGGCGAAGGGAGTCAGTCCTGAGAGAAAATCGGCTCCTCCACGAGTAAACCCCAGCTCAGAAAATCTGATTGTTAGGAAACCAAATGACGAAAGATAAAAAAAAGAACAGAAATTGGCGAAAGAAAAAGGACAAGATGATCTGAAACACGATGGTATCCCAGAAGAACTAAAAATAGAAAAGAAGGCCAGCGTCTGACTGTAGCGCTCTAGGGATAAGAAAAAGAATGGTATGTAATAAATAACCTTCATAAATTCTATTTCTAAAAAAATAAAAGCACTTAAAATGACAATTTCATGAAAACCAAAAATTAACATACATACTTAATGAATAATGGTTTGTAGTTCAAACACATCGGAATTGTTTATAAATGTTTTTTTATTTTTTTATTTTGAAAATCTTTATATTAAGTTAAAGGCTTATTATTTTCATTAGCTTCAGAGGTGTCTGTCCTTATTTATTTGAACAAAGAAAATTGATTTCATTTCTTCTCGCCTTCCATTTTCAAGAATAGCGAAGGTTCAGGCCGCCTACAAATACATTGTCCAAAATGATACCAACCGCTATCAGGAAAATCACCGGAAATTACTAAGAGCCAAATCTGTCCAACGAAAATTACACCTGCTTTTAGCTCTGTTTGTGTTCGTTTCAGATATTTATTCATTCATACGAAAAAGAGATTGCGAAATTCAGTCGAATCTTTAAACTCTCTTTCAACACACTGAAAACTTTTATTTAGTTGTTTAATTAAATGACAAATTATGTTCTTCCGATAAGAACAAATTAAAAATTGTTGTTATTGCTTCAACCTATCCCAATTTATTATGGAATCCTTGAATTTTTATCTATACGAAGTAAATATTTTTCTTCTCGTTCCCGCATCTTTCTAAAGAAATTAGGTAACAAGAGTACTTTTGCTACATCACCCACGATGTGAGGAAGCATCAAGATACATTACTTCTTCAGTGATCTAAATCACAATAACGTTTGACAAATGACATTTTACTGTTTGGATCATATAAAGTAACTCTAATCAACCCATCTCTGAACGAGATACCGAGTGACTAATCTGGCCAACGATAATTATATCTGCTTTTATTTCTGTTTGTGTTCTTTGGAACAGCTTTTGTTGGATCATCAAATGATAACAAAGCCTCACCTTTCTTGATTTTCATTCTTTTTGTTTTTATTATTATTCATGAAAAGCATGGATAGAAAAATATACTTATTAAATAAATTAAGTCTGGGGGCAATTAAACAGGGTGGCGCACAAAAAACAGGCCCCAAAGTTCGATATCATTTTTAAACTAAATCCCGAATTGTTGATTTAGCAGGAACTTTGTCACCAGGATATTTTGCTTGATAATTCACAACCAACACGAATGAATTTCTGCGAACATACTCTCCTCCACAATAAACACGCGTTGTGGAATTGAATACATCATTACTCGCACACACAGGCCGACGAACACTAAACAACACTCATCAGTACAGGCGCGACTGTGACGAACGTTATCACATGCGCATGATCATTATCGTTGAATATGGTACTGTCTAGAGCGAGCATACCACATTTATCTTGAAACCTACTGGGGTCGGTTTTTTGTGCACCACCCTGTACAAGCCTGCTTGATGTAATAGACTTTCCTTTTACTTCCAAATTAGGAAGAGCAATAAGATTGACTGTGTCCTGTAAACAAAACGGCTACATTTTTTTTTTTTCCCCCAAACCCAACTTTTTAAATTTTTTTCCGTTTCTGGGAAGAAAACAAAATCCTAGTAATGATGATGAATTACAGTAACAACTCAAAAATTCAATGTATATAATAAAAAGCAACACTTTAAAGAGAGAGAAAGGCATACATTGACATTTTTTTTTTCTTTTTATTTCCGCTATCAACAGCAACATTATATTGTGTTCCATCTTAGAAAGACGAAAATCAAAATGTAGAACTGTGGGGAGTATGTATACAGATAGTTGCTGATTTAATATGAAGTATTAAACGGAAGCAATCACGAGTTAAAATGTAAACTAAACTAGATCCAACTGTTAGTTTTTACATCTTAATGATCAGTCATCAAACGTTTTGATCTCGGATGTTGCACAGTTTTTATTGTTACGAAGTGTGGAGGGAGAATCAGTCTTCGAATAACTGAGCGTTGGAGGTTTTCTAGTCGGTCATTTCGTAGGTGTATGTCAATTACTGATGAGACAATGCTTAACATCTAAATATTTGAGGAAAGTAGCTACAATCTATTTCTGCTTTACATTTGCTAAACTTTCTTAACAAAAATTCGGACACTACAGTAGAAATTATTCGAGCGGTTACTTAACTTTGTTTCTATTTGATCAGCAGATGTTTAAGGAGTTTCTTTTCAAATATGTTTATCTACTGTAAATCAATTCTGCTGAAACTTAATCGTTTCGAAAACATTAGGAAGTTGAAAGTAATGTTAAAATCAAAACTCTGATCGAAAACAGAAAGTGTTAGGTTAGGCCTCTTTCAACAAACGCTCTTTCAAAGCCAAGACAGCCACTTACTTATTTTCCATTTCATTCTAACAGAGACTGCTAAAGGAATTAAAAAGCTAATTCCTTTATAGTTGATAGTCTTCTTTCACATGTGGATCGAAATCCATTAAATAAATGGAAGACGAAAGTAAGTTGAAGCTCCTAAAGCTAACATCTTTCACCTTCCTGTTATTTCCAAAAAAAAAAAACAACAATAACAGAAAATTTCTAAAAAAGGCAAAACATGGTTAAGTTTTTTATTTCATACTTCAAAAACATAATTTAAAACTAATATACAATATGAGATCTTAAAATAATTTCCTCCAATGTATTGTTCCCGTCACTGTGTCTATTCACAAGACAATCCAGTATAAATAACAGTGGAGCGGAGTTTGGTCGACAAGTATTCTGTCTTAGTCTGAAAAGAGTTTTCTTTTACTGGTTCCAGTTTTATTGCTACTTAAAGATAACCGCTTTTTTTTTTTTTTTTTTTTTTTTTTTTTTTTTTTTTTTTTTTTTTCAATTTTGCAAGTATTCACAAACAAACAAAATTCTAATTGGCAGAAAATATGGAACCTCCAAGAATAAAAATAAAAAATACACATTAGAAATAAAATACAGAAAATTCATGTGCCAGTCTCCGCTGGCTTCTATGAATTTTTTATGCGCAAATTAAATAAAGCGCCTAAAAATGGTAACACCTTTAAAGGTTTGAACGCTAATGAGCGTGAAATAACTATCCGGAGATGTCACCTAGTAAAATACTGGGTCTCAAACCTTTTAAAAAAAATAAATATTATTATTTTTTTTTTCCATCTCATCAAAGAATGAGATTGGGGAAAAAAAAAAAAAAAAAATATCAAGAATTAGGGCATATAATATTTATTTTTTTTAAAATATAAATAAAAATATAATTTTACAAATACAATAAGTAAAGGAAAATCTGTAATTGCCGAAATATCAAAGAATATTGATATTTCGGCAATTACAGATTTCCATTTACTTATTGTATTTGTTATACTTATTTGTATTAATACTAATGCAGGGGAAATGAATAAATATTTTGCATTTAAAATGTTTGTAAATCACTTGACCTGTGACCATTTTTATTTTCCATAATTCTCAATATTTTCCCTTTTCTAATACATCCCTGAAAGGACCATCAAAAGGTTGGGGGAAATGTAAGAGCAGTAAAGCAGTTTTTTTTTCTCCATTCTTTTGATTGTGAATGGATATTTCGAAATTTAAGTTTATTCTGTCAGTTTAACAGACAACTTGTCAAACACAAACTGCTGTCCTTTGAAGAAACGGGCAGGAAAACAAATGCAGAAGAACACAACTTTTGACAGGTTAAGGAACAGCCGAATAGCTTCAAATGGAATTGACCAACAGAGAACTACTCTTAGTTTTAGACGCTGAAAAACTGTGTGCTACAAAATATTAAGGACTGATAATACTGAACGAGTTCTCCTTTTCCGTTTACCTTTATTTATTGACGTTAGATTAATGTGCTTGAAACAAATTCACGATTTATGTAGAAATGCTGTACAAAAGCACTTGGCGAAATTTTGAAATCTTAATTTTTATACCCGCAGAACAGCTTTTATACCCGCAGACTTAAAGTCCTCAATTTTGTTTTTTGTTTTGTCTTTTTTGTCAATGAAAATTGGCAGGACAACTAATTTTTCTAGAAATTAAACTGTTGTTCCTGCTGACTGCTACACTGGCCTCATAACAAACTCATTTCAACAGGGAAGTTCATCTGGAACATTTCCATTTCAGCCTCTGAGCAATTTTCAGCTCGCTTATAACTCGGGGAATTAGACACCGCCGTAAGTGTACTCTACAGCGTTCTGATAGTCAATTTTCAAGATTCAATCACATGACTTAAGACCCCTGAGCAGTGTAAACAAACTGAATGAAAAATATCTCGAAATGCATACCTTTTTTCCTCGATATCTGTGGGCAATAAAATTCCATTCATCGAAGATCAATAAAGAAGTTTTGCTTCATTTACGTTCCATACCTCCCCTTCACTCCCAAGTATCCAATTGAATGATGTTGTAAGGTATCTATTTTTTTTTTTTGGCAGTTGCTGAGAATTAAGTCCGGGAAAATCTTAACTCCACTGAAGATAACATGTCTCCCAGTCTCAATTGCATTGTTAGCTAATCCATATTTAATCAAAGACGTTTAAGGATCCTACAGGCCCTCAAATTTCTTTGCAAGCACTCCGCGAAGGCTACTGACCTTGAGTCTGAGATTCCTGTTGCTGAGGGAAAGTTCCCAGAAAAGTGAATGAGCTATCATGCATCGATTGGGGTTTAGAGTTAAGACGGTGTGAAGCTTAGTCGACCTTTGGATATTGGTCTATCCTACATTTGGCAACTGTCATCTCGATATGACATTTTCTAACATACTCGTAAATCCAACAATGACGGATTCGCTTGCGTCGGTTTTTCCACCTCGTTCTAATGGAGTCGTACAGGCGCTTTGGGAAAACGTCAACGCAACAGCGGAATCAGAGGACAAGAAAGTCTCTTTTTAGCCGTTCTCTAATTCCATGTTGCATCATACCATTTGCCTGTACTTACAATATTCATTGCAGATTTTGCTAATGGCTACTGCAAAATTCTGCTTCATTAATGAAAAAACAAAGAAAGAAAACACTAGAAGTTTCATAATTTTTGCATCCCACTACGTGTAGATATCAATGAAATTCTAATTTTCCCAAAAATACATCAACACATCTATTAAAATATTTACCATTTACTCGTTCTCTTTAAATACGTAACGTGGTTAAACAAATTATGTTCATTGATTAGATGACATTTACAGAGAAACGAATGCTATTTACATAACAAGCGAAAACCAATGTTCGATCCACATCTTTGGTTTGTTAAAGACGACGTAATTAAAGTAAAAGAATTGGAAATTTTATTATTTCTTTTGTCATCATCTTTGGGAGACGCTAATTGTATTGAATAACATCGAATAAAAATGAAAAACTCCATCAACACAAAGACTGCCTATTGATTGAATCCTTCAAATGCCTGTCATCGGCGCCAACACAGGAATGTAAAAACGCACAGGCATCCACCCTTCCATCATCTTTTCTTATGAAGCTGCTTTTTTTTTTTCTTTATTATTTTCCTTTCTTTCTTTGCTCCAAAGGCATCCTCAACTGAATATTTTATTCATTCATTGATGAAAATACTGATGATTCAGACAGTGTGGAAAAGCAGACAGTGGTCTTTTAAAACTTTACTTCTGCATAAATTTATGTCTTCAAGACAAAGATAGAACAGATTTTAGAACAAACCTTAAAAACGACGTGATCTCAAAGTTACTGAAGATCAACAAAGAAATGCACCTTATACACCATACCAAAACATTAGAGGATCTTATTTCGTTTTGTTACAACATATAAACTTCGTTCTATTACTGTTCTTGTTTTTTTATTCCAATATGGCTAAAAACAAAACTACTCAAAATGGAAAGAAAGAAAAAAGTAAATGTCTGTTACTTCCATTTCAACTCGTTTTTTCTAAATTTGAGGAGTAAGGTATATCAGAGAGCACAGCAGTGAACTATAAAACGTCACTTTATTACATAATCATAGTACTGAATAAATATAACATCGTTGTATATTTATTGTTCGAGATAAGTCGCCAACTGCAACACTCCGTCCTTAAGCAATAGTTATTTCTTCATCAGGTGGTCTTTTATATATTCTTAAATAATTTTATATTTGAAAACTCTGATGTACATTGTATGAAAGGAATATATGGATTTCGTACTAACGACAACTTTTATTTTCTATTTTATAAACTGCTCTGAGATTGACAATGTTTTATGATCTATGAATCATCTACAGATTATGTTCTCAAATAAATGTCTGACTTTTGAATATGAGAATCGGAAACCGACGAACCATTATTCAGAGTTACCATCTATTAGATGTTACCTAATGCTGGATTAAAAAAAAAAAGGGATATAATTATCAGCACAAACATTGCAATCATGTTCACTTCGCTGAACTTTGCTGCAAAATATCATTCAGTGAATAAACTAAACACTGGATTCGATTGAATCGAAAAATAAAAAATTCTCATTTTTGTTTCTTTACTTACACTCTGCTTCCGTTTATTGTGATGTTTCACGAAATGCCTTCAAACCCTGAGAAACCAAGTTAGATTAAATTACCTAGAAAACCTGGTAATTTTTTTTTTATTTTTCAATTCAAAAGCTTCGGAGCCAAAGTTTAGTTCGAATTTTGTTCTGCATAACTGATCTTTCCATCCCTTTCGATTCTAGACCATTCGTAGCCTCAGCTGATGACGACGGGTAACAACCCAGAAACTGACTTTGCGATGACCTCAACGACGTGGAAATGATCGAAAAAGGAAAAGTTATATACCAGTCAGTGCAGTAAATTTTTCTTCTATTCTAAAATTTGAAATAAAATAGTAATTCATCACGAAGTCGTCGGTAAGCAATTTTAAATGAGTAGTTTAATCGCCGTAGTCGAATTCCCGACTATCACTATTCATGCTCTCGGAATGATAAAAACTATAAAACGGAATAAACGCGAAATTTAGAGTATAATAATTATTCAGTTGCCGAGAGAACGATTTGCTGTACAGAAAGAGTTGGCAGGATATTAAAAAATGTTCAATAAGCCTATATCATGCTAGACGAAACTAATGAAGAATTTAAAGCCTTAGGGTAGGATTTAACAAGGTTGAGATCAGAAATGTGAAGTCAACGAAGCAGCCAATCCGTTTCAAGAAGTCAAATAACACAGAAATAAATACATGTCAAATAAAGAGCCTTAGTTAGCCAATAAACCATTACTGTCATCGATACATGAGCTTCGGACTAACATAATCTCGCAGTAAAAAATGTAAAATGCTAACAAACTCTTTCTATACTTCAAAAAGGAAAGTCTGTATTATTACATCACATGATACGAGCAATCACATTTTAGAAAATAAAGACTTTGCAGCTGAAACTTCAACTGAGTCTTTCAAAGCCATTTGGCTCCAAAACTTGATAGTAAAACTATCATCCAAATACAACTATCATTCTTAAAATTATGAAGAAAGACGGGAAAAAGACGACAAAAGCTTTCGAAAAGAAGCAAAATAAGACTTAACAAAAACGTCATTTAACTAAAGAACACTGAATTTTCCCGATACCTCCACTTGTATCCCTAAAGACAACACAACATTTCCTCTTCATGAAAAAGTAATAAAAGAAAAATACAATTTATCAGATTTTAAAAATTTTAGGATTTTTTTTTTTTTAAATATCCCTATTTTTATCCCTGTTTAATCTCAAAAAGCTCTTTGGAGAATTTCTCCCAAATATACTTCATATCTTATAATCCTAAAATTAGGTAAAAAAACTACATCTCTTCGATGTATTTCCTTTAATATTGGTAATATTTCGCGGAATTTATATCATTCCGCTTTTATGGTGAACCCAAACACTTTATCATATTTCCAGGACTTAATCAGAAATCAAAGAGAAAAATTTCAATAATAAGAATATACCAACAAAGAAAGTGAACTTTATATTGTAGTGGACTAATAATGATGGTACAATACTTGGTTTTGTTAACATTTTTCATTTATTGGAAAGAGCATATGATTATTTTATAATAATGACATGATAATATATCTATATTATGCATGATTCTTTTAGTATTAAGACATGTATTGGAAGTAACTCATTGTTATTTTTAAAAAAAGGTTTGAAAAAGCGGAATGATATAAATTCCGCGAAATATTACCAATATTAAAGCAAATATATCAAAGACATGTAGTTTTTTTCTCCCAAACATATTTTTCTATATTTGTATAAATGCAATAGTTCAATGAAATTCAATAATTCAACTCTACAGCTAAATAAGTAGTTCCTGAAAGATCTGAAACTTATTTTCTGTAAAATATTAACAAAAAGTCTTGGTAATCAAAATCTCCGAAGGTATTCTTCATGCAAAGAATTTTTTGTTTTACACATTTTTTTCGATACAAACTTTCGTCTTATTTTAATTGCTGAATACTAAAATTCTCAATCCTCAACAGAAATAAACCGGACAGATGGAAAGGACTCCTAAAACTTTGACTTTGGTTACGTTCAAACCAAACCAAATTTCATAAAAACACAAATGGTCCTAAAAAGTAAACAGACACTGACAAAGCTCAATTTCTTCAGTGGATGCTTTTAGAAAACAAGTTAAAATTCTAACATCATTCACTCGATTCTTAAGTTTTCCGATGTCGTAAAAAACAAAAACAAATTCAATTGTAATTCAGCTGGGGAAGAAAACTGCGCTCATGAAGTGAAGCCATAAATATTTATCATTTCTAGAATTCACGAGTATTATTTAAAAACATAATCATTTCAATAGAATAATATTAAAAATAAATACTTTAAATACATCATATATTTTTTTTTCGAATTTAATATTTCAAATATTTCGCGAAAATGCACTAAATTAATGAGATAGTTTTAAACTGAAAATATTTTATAAAAAAAAAAAAAATAATAATAATAAAAAGAAAGAAAGAAAGAAAGAAAAACGAACCAATTGTAGATTCGTTTCTTTTTCGAAGCTTTGTTAGTTCTTCCGTTACTCGGAGTGATTTATGTCTGCGAAGGTCAAAACAAGAAACTAACGATGTATTCAGTGACAGAAAAGCAGCCGTAAAAGTAATTTCACAGCCAAAGCAAAGCTCCTACCTCGTTGCGCGTGCAGGAATCACTACTGCCACCTGTTCCAAGGAAGAAGAACCAGTTCCCACTCAGCTGCGCTCCGAGCAGGCACGAGGATGCCGTTTCTCCGGTAACGAGACCGCTGCCTCTGTGTGTGTGTGTGTGTAGGTGGTACTGACGCTTAAAACCCCCCCTTTCGCCCATCTTTCCAGCAGAGTTTGGAAGGTGGCGTTGTGGTATGCAACACGTGAATCGATCGTTGGGGGAAGAGAAGAGCCACGATTGTCCCAGCAGCAGCTTCTCCTTCCCCCGACACCATGAGCGGGACTCCGTCGTGGTCCAACGGCGAGGACGACGGCCTTCTTCTCAATGCCACCCTGTTACTGACTACGGACGCCTGGCGGCCCAGCCAGAGGGTGTCGTGGCCGGCCGCCGCTACCATTGTGCTGCTGGTGTGCACTGCGTTCGGTAACATTCTCGTGTGTCTGGCAATCACTTACGACAGGCGCCTGCAGAACATGACTAACTACTTCCTCATGTCGCTCGCTATCACCGACCTTATGGTAGCGATGTTCGTTATGCCTATAGGAATCATCACTATCAACGAAGGTAAGAAATCTCAACACACCCTCTAACCAAATCCCCTCTTCTACCTGCAAACTTATATGAAAGTTCCCAAAAATATCAACAAATATAAAAACACGTTTAGGAAATTTCTCTTCTACGATTTTCATTTCTTTAGTTTAGCGACACTTGTTGACTTCATTAGCAATGCCGAAAACTTAGCATTAAAATAAACTTTTCATAAGATATTATTCCACCAATCTCCAGTAATTACATTTTAATAGCAAAGCAACGCAACTACTTAATTCATTTTTCCTATCATTTACCAGTAAGTTAATATGAACAGAATTATTTGCAGTGGCCCGTATTAATTTCTTTTCATTCATTTAGTTTGTCGCGTTACTCTGAAATGATTTCACTCCACAAAGGTGCAAAGGACTGTTCAAATCAATACGATCAGAACCTACCTTTGTTAAGATCAGTTCTAAAAGCGAAACTATAAAGATTTAATTGGACCCAATCATTCCCAACTGTTTATTTGCCCCCGCAATGACCTAGGAATACTGTCGACATTTAGTAATCAAAAGGCGACGACACAAACGCGAGGGAGTGATCTATTAATGATAAGGCAGGCGACGTTTGACCCGTGACAGCGCCTTCCTGAGCAGTGAATGACAAGGCTTCAATTACACAGCAACAACTGCCTGACCACCACAGCTCCTTCAAGCAAAAACTGAAAAACCATCTGTTTCATTACTTTCTTCGCTGGTAACACTTGGTAATCATTTCAAATTCCATTTTCCTCGAAACTATTATCAAATGTTAAAATTACGATTTTAATATTCAATAGAAACTCCTTTCTTCGTGGTGGAAACATTTTTTTTTTTTTTTTTAAACAAGCTCCAATTAATCCGAATTTGTAATTTACTCTTTACAGTCAATTTAAAATCCCTGTAGACCATTGTTAGGATACCACTAATTAATGCGTTTAATTAATTCAAAGAAATAGAAACAAAGTGCAAATCAATAGCATTGTTAGTTATGCAACAATTGTCTCCCGAAATTGTAAAATACTTGAGAGGAGTATTGGGCGGCTACAATATAACAAGACAGCTTCTCCTGCATTAAATCATCCGCTATATTCAATGTAGAGAGTTGTTATTACTAAAATCATAGGACACAAGTTTCCATTGCTGGCCACTCGACGACTGTTTAATTAAAAGGAAGAATAATTAGTTGAGAAACTGATTTTATCAAGGGAAGGCCGTAACAGATTAAAAATAGGGATTTAATTAATTAATAATCTGTTTACTCTCTCTCACCGCCTATTAGTGAATATAGCTGCCATATCAGTTTTAGAATGGTTTCAGGACTCTTACGTATTAATTGGAAAGGAAATCAAAAACCAAGAGCTTATCGGAATAACTCGCCTTCTTGGGATGTACTACAGTGATCACTGATTTATTCGAGTTAAGAAATTTTGTAGAATTCTGAGCTTTTTTTTTTTATTTCTAACCATTTCTCTCCCTCAGATGCAAAATATGAGAAAGGTGTACGCCCAGTCTGATAATGACCCTTTGATGATAATGTGGGTATTAACGCTGCCAACTAAAATATCTATTGTTTTACTTCTTTGTTATATATAATTCAATTTAAAACGACGGAACAGTTCGTTTTAAAGTAATAAATTCTTCTAGAATTTGCCCTTCCGTAAATACATATTCTCTATTTTCATTCAATTGCTTTGTCTGAATGAATTGGAAAGGATCGGTAGAATAACGACGAAAGAACTTTTACAGGCGATAGTAAATTCACAATATTATTAACAAAATATACGTAGCGTGTCATTTTACCCGTTTGGAAATATTTAATTGTTTTCCGAAAAGCTGAAAAAAATAAAGTTTCAACTTAGTTTAGTAGTCAGTGTTTAGTTAGAGAAATAGTTTCGCTTAAAGCAAATTCATAGTGGTTATGTCCCTATGGGAAAAAGTTTAATAAAAATCAATTGGGAGCTCATCCTTACTACATTTTACCATTAAAATTCCAGTTTTACAAGATAAATAGTTTAAATTATTTTTTTTCTTTGTTTCCTGGCTTCTTATCTACTGCCCCGATGTATTCCAAAATCACCCAAACTACTTCTTATTTTTAATAGTAATTAAACAGAGACCATAATGCACCTTTTACCCGTATAGTAACAATTAAAATTAAAACATTGCTATGTTTTCTCCAATGGAGGACAGTTCCGTCTTCAACATTTTTGAATTAATTTGTTTTATTTGCCCGAGGAAAAGTTCAAGTACTGGAACTTTGAAACGTCGCATTGCTTTAATTTTAATTGTTAATATATGTGTAAAGCTGCATTATGGTCTCTATATTTAATCAGCTTTTACCTGCACGTTAAAACGGTTTAATTAATTACTTCTTAATAAGTTGAATCTTAATATCTCGATCACAGATGGACGGACGGAGATATTGACTTCAATTTGAAACTGAATTCAAAAGCATTTTACTCAGTTTTTCTCTACGATGTCTATTAATAGGAATTAATAAATATATATCGTAGGGTATCAAACGTTCAGATATGCATAAATCATTGAATCACACTCATTCTACTTCACAGCCAGTGAAAACGATGATTCTTAAACAGATATTAATATTTATTGTAGCCTGTCATTAATGAAATACCATTAGGGCGCATGCGCCATAAATTTTCCTCAGCCAAAAAAAAAAAAGCAAAAGCAAAGGTCAGTCAGGAACTTTATTCGACAAATGCAACAGATTCAAAATCTTTCCTAAGATGTTTCGTTTTCTAAGGAATCTTTTCCTCGTGATCGAGTGGCATCCATTAATTTCAGATTTTAAACAAAGAATTATTAATACCAGTGATGATCCCTTATTCAAATCCGCATCAGCTGACAGTTGTAGCAGGTGCAAAATCCACTGTAACTGTCCAATTTGTTGGAATAAATCTTGTACAAACTATTCAATGGTTTCGTAATGTCCTGTTCGCTTGGACCATGAACAGCCAGGTCCAATAGTGGTTTTAAAGCTGTTTCTACAGTATTTGGTTAACGTGCAATAAAGGATCCTCTCAAATACTTTCACTTACGTCGAAGGAAAACACTAAACTCTTACTTGGCTTCATCGACAACAGAGAAAATGGACTTCAAGGCAAATATTTGCGCAGCCACTCGTGTTTCGGCGAATTATAAGAGAACAAACGAAGGATTTGAGCAAAAATTTACAGCGTCTCATCTCAGTACATTGCGGGATTCCTTGTTCTTATCAGCATAGCAAAACAACCCATTTTAATTGAGTTAACACGAAGTGAAGGTCACACGAGAACCATCCAATAAAAACACTCGGCTGAAACTCACTTTTAACATTAAGACAGAACAGCCCTTCCCAATGGAAAACATTGGGATACGAAACAGGACAGTGACATTATTTGTATCTCCACTGCTTCCTTGACAACCTGTCATTCTTGTAATCTCACTCCTTGAATTTTTAATGAAATATCGGCCCCTTTCCGATTAAAGATATTCTAACATGGCTTTAAGGAACTAATTTGATTTATGTTTTTATATTTACATCAATCAGAATTAACAAACAGCTGACAAACCAACTTCCGAATAATCGCATATGTCTTACAAGAATAACCTTGAAAAATGTTTACATCAAAAATTGTGATAACGGCGTTTCAACGAGAATAGTGTAATGACGGTCTTAGACTTAAGACCCGCAAATGTAAAATTTGTAACTAAATCAATACCCAACCAACATCCATATTCAAATCTCACTATTCAAAGACAAGTAGTTTTGAAATTTGCATGATTATGGAGATGGGCCACAGTTGTAGAAAAGAACCTAATATCAAATAGAATCAGGAATTGAAATTCGAAGTTTCAGATTCTCGAGAGACCCGTTCTTGATTTATTAGGGTGTTTTATTAACAGCTTCCTGGTCTTCAGTAGCTGAATTATAGGGTCTTGTATGTACGAAACTTAATAAGGATCTTTCTTGACCTAACGAAACGCTTAAACTGCAATACCTTAGGATTTCACTTAAATTTCAGTATCCTAAGGTAAATAGTTTAGATCATATTTAACTTTAAAATTACATTCTAAAGCTTTTTATTCTAACAGTTTTACATTCGAGTCAAACAAGTCGTAAGAAAATCATCAAACCTCCCACATAATAAAAAAAAAAAACAGTCAGTGAGAGTTTTAAATAAGCAAATCTCTGGACACTTTTTTTTTCTCGAAAAAGCCACCAAGCGGCAGAAAGAGTGCGATTGTAATCTGGGCACGCGTTTGACAGTCGCACACCATTTTGGATTCCACAAACACGTCCAGTCAATGCATCTCAATAAGTCTTTGAGGAAAAAAAACATGAATCAAAATGACTTGTCAGGCTAACAAACAAAAACATTTTCGCCTTTAGAAAGAAGAATGCCTTGATTTAAGTTTTGATACACAATAGTTGTGTTAAAGAAGAAATAAAATATTTATTCTAACTGACACCGTAAAATTAGTATAGCTGCGTTCGATGCTAATCTTCTTCCATTATCTCCCTCCCCCCCACCCGAAGAAAAAATTTTTTTTTTTTTTTTCTTTTTTTCTCCCGAATGTACAGGAAAGAATATTTTTGTTTTTTAACTGTACAGGAAACTAAGAATCTGGCTGGTATCGTTAAAAGTAGGACAATTCAATAATTAATTTGTTGCGATGGAAGCAAAATATTTGTTTGGGATTGAAGAAAGATTATATTAAAATTTATGACTTCAATTAAGAAGACTTACTGCTAAAACCTTCGCAAATGGAAACGCGCTCCTTCCTTTTGCTTTCGCCGTAAGACGGAGATTAAGAGATAGTCTCAAAATGAATCTGATTTGCTTCAAAGACTGGGGGTCACCGACGGGTCTTGAATGAAAAGGACTGCCAACGTTACTGAATTCAATCGTCAATTGATCAATTAGTATTAGGGCTTGTTTTTTTTTCCAAATTGCTGACTAATTAATTACGTTCCAGACAGAAGGTAGGAAAAAAAAAATCTTTCTCTAGATTCCTTCAGATTAAAACTGAGTTAAAAGCAATATTGAAGAAAAAAAAAAAAAAAAAACTGCACGGTAAGAGAAATTTAAATGAAAAATATTGGCTTTTGCTTTTTTCTAAAAAAATACAGCTGAATTCTACTTTCTAGATCCGCTAAAACCACTAGCAAGGATGACGTACAGTATATCGAATCAACAAATAAAAAAGATCCATTCGATACAAAGCTTCCCAACTGAATCTTTTTTTTTTTTTTTTTAAACAAGTTCTTGATTTCTTTTGAGTTGGAGAAATCAAACGGAGCTTTCATTGTTGTCTCAAAGAAAAGAAAAGAAAAAAAAAAATCCGATTCTTTGACACTTTTGTTATTGGACGGGTTAACCCACTTGGTGAAACCTACTCAAAAAGTTGATTTTTTTTTTATTATTATTATTGTTGTTGTAGTAATCGATAGGCTTCTCTAAATAATTCAGAACTTTATAATAGCTATATGTCCACGTCATTATTGATTGCATGTAGTTCAAATTGCACTTTCCGTTTTATAAAAGGTTGTAAGAATTTATTTACACAGACCAGAGGTTTCTGAACTGTGAGATGCCATTAACCCTTCCCCCCCAATGGAATTTGGACTTGAGATGCGAATTTACACTGCTGGTAAATATTTCTAAAGTAA
The DNA here is from genome assembly GCA_023159025.1 of Thereuonema tuberculata. NCBI lineage: Eukaryota > Metazoa > Arthropoda > Chilopoda > Scutigeromorpha > Scutigeridae > Thereuonema > Thereuonema tuberculata. The sequence continues at coordinate 7,718,436 of JAFIDM010003189.1, read as the reverse complement.
ATTCATATCATAAAAGCTAAATAAAACTTAAAACTCCTTTAATAATAGTCTCAATTTTTTTTTTTTTATTTAACTTGATACGATTTTTTTTATGTTACTCTACGTATAACAAATATCGTATTTTTTAAATATTTCTTAACCAAAAAATTGAAAAATAGATGAAACCTAGAAATTGATTAAGCTATATTTAATTATTCAGTTCCTTGGAATTTAGGAAAGACAGACGTCTTGAGTTCGATTTAAAAAAAAATAAATAAAAAAATCCGAATTTTTAATCAAAATTAAAATCTTTTTAGGTCACTCGTCAAAGCCTCGTATTGGAGGTGAAACCGGTTGTGAACTTTTTAACAGTACATAATTTTTTTTTACTTGTGTGTTGGCTCTCAGCAGTTTTTTTAATTACTATGCGTACACGTAAATTTCTATATTTTATTAAAATCTTTTTAATTCAAAGACTATTGAATTGAAAAAAAAAAAAAAAAAAAAAAATTATTCTCCATTCAATATTTTACTAGCTTAAATCCTCACTGCAAACTTTTGATCGCTGTTCCAAGAATGTTTAGAATGTTTAAGTATAAAAATACAAATGAACCGCAATTACAAGCTGCTCTAAGCTTTTAATTCAGTTTGCAGCGATATTCTTCGTGGAGCAGGCCTTGAGTCCTTAGCTGTTTGTATCATTAGGCTCCCGTATGGATGTTCCTTAGCCAAATATTTATATTAAAGGAAGAAGAGTCTTGATTTGTTGCTTTGCAAATTCTACACACAAAAGAAACACTAACAGAGACCAAAAGAAAACAGACGAACGGTTCGAATTCGTTTCCTTGATTTCTTCACTCTCTAAATTTCACCTGTTTTTCCTAATTTTCAAGGATGGTGAAACCCTAGCGACAATCACCGCCCTTCCCCCACCCCTTCTCTCTCTTCCCTGAAATTGGCAACTTCATTTACTCGGTCGACCACCGCTTGTCAATCGTGTTGCAGAAGAATTCTGAGCTGACATCGTCTAAATGCTTAATTCGGGCATTTGCTGTGCAATACTTATTAAAAAAAAGAACTAACTGGAAAGACAATCATACACTTCCCTAAAACATTTAGGAGCTATCCATGGATCTAAGATTAAGATTTAAATTATTGCCCGAGTATCAAAAAAGTCACTATGTAACTTTCCCATTTCACTGAAGTGGCTCGACCAATTTTCTGAATATTAATTCTTATTGATTGGATTAGCTTAGATTATGATAAATTTACTATTGAAACTCACCAATCACTCACTATATATATTTTGCTTAGATGCGTATTGCTTTGTATACGAGGGCGTAAGATCGGTGAGTCAGATCACGAACATCACACTCTACATTCCAACTTCGACGAACGGATTAATTAAAGATGAACGGGCGCTAAGTGATAACCACCTGTTCGGCCCAATGTAGAGACACCTTGCCGGCACCCATTTCAAAAGTGATGAATATGTGAAGAAAGCTGTTCGTCAAGGACTTCGCGGCTGAACGACTTTTATTACTCCGAAATACACAAATTAATTTCACGTTGGACAAGTGCAACAATCTCAATGGAAATTATGATAGAAAAGTAGTCAATTACATGCCTTTCATGTGTATAGCTTTATATTTGCGTGATGATTAAAGTTTTCAAGAAAAAAATATTCTCAATCACTTTTCGATTGCCCTTTGTATAGAAGAATTTTTCAAGTCATTCTATATATAATTTAAGCATCTGTAAATAATAAAATTGGAGAAATGTTTTAAGTTCAACTGGGTAGCAAAATTAATTGAAGTTAATGTCTGAATTAAAGCCATGTCTTTATCAAATTCGATAGAATAATTGAGGAGTTTAGTTTAAAACCTGCCATCTCTAAAATTAAGTTTTGGATATGACGAAGTTTGATAATGCATTTGCATTGGACATGGCGGGCTTTGAAACAGCACTCGTATCGAAATCGTATCGCAATACATTGTTATGGCGGTTTTTGAAGTTAAACTGTATGCAAACGGCGGGTTTTGATTTGAACTTAGCAAAAACTCCATTGGCTCGGAATTTGCAATTTTTGGAGATGGCGGCTTTTGAAACTAATTCCTCAATTCATTTATCGAAGTTAAATTTTGAATGCTAATTACAATCAGGTTAATTTTAGCTATCCGTAAAACAATTTTACAAAAATTTAAAAGAAAAAAAAAAAAAAAACGGGTATTTTTCTGAGAAATTTTTAACCTAAAGGATTTTGGGGGAGATCGAATTTTTAGTCGAAAAATGTTATGTAAAAGTTTACGCGCAATATTCTAAGGCAAAAAATATAGATTCATTCATTATCTTTATTGGATTGATGTGGGAGTACTACCTTCAATTCCAATGCTGCTACTGTTTCAGCTTTTATTTACGTCTGATTTGATCCAACTCAGAACAAATAAAAAGAATCAGGGAAAAAAAATCTCTCTGAAGCCATCCCCAATGATCTGATTAGACGTTATCAACAACAGGTCTAAAAATAGGGAAATGGAAATAAAAAACGAAGAAGAAAAACAAAAGATCCAAGCGCAGATGTCAAGCATTTCGATGGAAAAAAAAAATAGTAGTTATAAATTTTGACAAGACATTTTATTTTTAAATTTGATATAAACAGCATTTATCTAACATTAAATGACAACGATTACTGTCAATGAAAATAACAACAAATATTTTTATCAACAATGCATTAGCCGCAGTTACTTTTCTCAGCATTGAACACGATCTAGTGAACGGCAAAGGCTGTGGCCTCTGTGGGCACCATCTGCTCGTTCGCACACAAGATGCATCTCGGCAGAAACTCAAGCGTGTTGCGGTGAAAATACACCCTACCGCTAATGATGCGCTCCACGCACAAACATTTCAGCAAAAGGAGAAAACAAAAAAAAAAAAGAAAGTGTAAATGGTAGTCAAGTTTAAAGCCAACGGATGCGCTGTAAGAAAACCAATCTCAAAACCAACTGAGAGAACAGTTTAAAAAAAAAAAAAAAAAAAAAAAAACGATAAGCACTCGCTAAAGCAGTCAATATGTTGCTGACACAAATGACACCTCCGCAGGAGACCCCGGAAAAAAACGGCGCTTTGTCTCTTCAACCGAACTGCGGGCGGCTCCTTCACTTTGGGTGTTAAAACAACACCGGCGAGCTTTAAAAACAACATGAGATGTGGGAGAATATTTGACGAACTCATTACCAAAGTCAATTTCCCGAACACGGTAGCCAAGTTAGAAGAAAGGAAATGAAAAGAGTCTTCTCCATAACTACTACATCAAATTAAAGAAACTTAAAAAGGAGATGACTTACTCAAATAGTAAATAATTTCCGTGAAATTGTCTTTAATTGCCTTCTTTTCCCTGGTTTCGTGTAATGGAGTTTCTTATCGTAATTCACCGAGAAATCCGCTCTAATAATAAGAACGCTATTAAAATATTTAAAACGGAGCCAATTCAAACTACAGTCGACCTTATTTACAACGAACCCATCATAATGCGATCTCTCTCTATTACGACAAAACAGACTGAGTGATTAAGTGTATTTCTGTGTATTTTACGAACAACCTTCCGTGGTGGAAATTCTCGGATATTACGAAGAAATATTGCTGTAACGAGCAATGGCTTTGGAAACTAGTTAATGCAGAGAAGCAAAAAACTGCTTCAAAAACTCTTCGAAACCAATTACATCGATCCCGAATTTCGACTTGATCTTGGAAGACACGGGGTTAATCCATTTTTCATTTGAAACACGAACGACATTGGAAGAGGGTTTTTTTTTTTAAAAAAATGAAAATACCGCAATGCATTTCATTCAAGGTTGTTTAACGGAAATTAACTTCTTTTTGAATTAATTTTTAATCACTGATCAGTTAATTAAAAAAATAATAATTCTAAAGCTATATTTAAATCACTGTTGTTTGGATCTCCTTTTCCATGGTTAGATAATGCCCTAGACAGGGTGATTCATAAAGTACTGGAAAAATAGACCTACAAAGAACGAACATCGAATTATATTTCTGTCAAATTCGGTGTAAAAAAAAAAGTAAAATAGGTCATGGATTTCCGGATCGAACGTGCGATTCTGAGTCGGATTTTGGTGTCCCCATTTTAACCTTTTTTTCTGCCCCTATGGAAAAAAAAATGGTCTAGTTCATAACCGGGAAGAGCAAGGAAAGGGAAGCGGGATTAGAATAGGCTAAGGTTAAATGGAGTATTGACTCCATTGGGTTTATTTCAAACACAAGGAGCCGCGGGAAGAATAAATAAAACAAATTGTAGTGAGTCCGTTGGGTTTATTTCAAACACAAGGAGCCCATGGAGTCCCATTTCGTTCTTTATAGGCCTATTTTTCCAGTACTTTATGAATCGCCCTGTATATCGAATAATTAAAGAGGGAAAAAAAACACTTCCTCACTCTTTTGGATCTCATTATAAAAAGAGTTTGACAATGTATAATGGCAACAATTATTTTCCAACAATGCATTCAGAGTGCGCAGGAATTATATTTGGCAAATATCAATTAAGATTTACTATCTTTTTCTCTTACGTATTGCTAATTAACAAAGTTTATTTTCATGGAAAACAGCTGTTACAATTATTACTGTCCATTGGTCTATGATTCTTTTGAAAGGATTGTTCAATGCCATCAATTGCTGTTCATCCATCTTAGCTTGACGTGAGACACGCTGCAGAAAGTGGCAAGAAAAACGCCTTCCACTTGGCAATGGTGGATATATGTCATTTACGCATGAGAAAATTTTCGTTCGGCATGAAATAACCCCCGAGCTATAAGAAAAGACAGAGAGAAACGAATGAACGAAGAACGGATTTCGAAGGGATCATACGGAGGAGGGGAAAAAAAATACAGAAACAAGAAACACCTTCGAAGCCTTGGACACATGTGCTAGTCTACTTCTTGTTCTATTTCTGTAACTATCTGATAGAAATAGAATAATATTGGATTCAAAAACAGAAATTCCCAAGTATTAAGCAAATTGATCCAGACATGCGCGGACTGGTAAGAAATTTCAACATTGCATATTAAAATTTCGTTGCTCAGCCAATTAGTCTATTGGCTATATTCGCTTTTTCTGTAGCGACCATCAAACAGATTTATTTCTTTGGCAATTTGAGAAAATCCTAAGAGGAATAACTGAACCTGGTCCGTGTCTTGGCAGTTTATAGTAAGATTATTAATTATACACATAATAAGTTTTTGATTGTAGTTTTTTCACTATATGTAAAGTTTGTGTCTATCGCAATTAATAAACGACTCGTAAATGTGTTTTTACAAGTGTTTTAACTGTTTCGCTCTTTTTTTTAGTTTTGCAAAGTGTTCATCAGCAGTGATTCTTTGTCCATTTCGTACTACAATAAATTTCAACAAATGAAACTTTATGGCTGTTCATGTTTTCAATATTTTTAAACTTGATTTGATATGCTCAAATGTCAGCTGAAGATATACAAAAAAAAAAAAAAAAAAAAACTTTTCATAGAGCACGTTGCGAGCTTCCTTGGATAGCACTGCATTCTATATCCTAGATACATGTACACATAAATAGTCGTTAATTCCTTTTTAGTATCAATTAAAAAAGGTATGAAAAAAAAATAAAATAAAAACAATGGGTGAGACCAAATTATTTACTAGTGACATCCTGGAACTGTTCCAGGATGTCACTTGTAAATAATTTGGTCTCACCCATTGTTATTATTAATAATTCAAATGCGCAGTTTGAATTTTGAAGCTTTAAAAAAATTCACTGAGGCCTGCGCACTGCTGGCACATGAATTTTCTCACTAATTTTTCATTGGTGAGCTTTTCATTAAATATTTTTTTTCTTTGAGGCACCACTGCGCTTCCGAAAAAAATAAAATGTACATGATTTAATGTTCGCGCATGCTCTGAACTCATTCACAAACTTCAGTAAAGTGAAGCTACAAACAGACGAAGACAGAGTCAGACGAACGCTGTCCTCTAATCAAATGAAACGGAAGTGCAGCTTTAGATCCTGCGAAGTCTAAAGCGAAACACATTATCCTAATTGACTGCAAATAATTCAGACTCTTAAGATTCGAAAATCGTAATTAATGGTTAATTCGCCTGATAGGCTTTTCATTCGTCGCTTGCTAATAATTATCCACTGCACTCGACAGTAAACATCCAGTTCATTGAATCAAACTTACATTTTGTCTCATTACTCATATTTTCTCTAATTTTATTTCACGTATCATTTGACTGAATCAATTCTTCATTGTCAAATACAAAAGTTGCTTAGAAGACTTATTTGGAATATTCCATGTTCATTTGTCAGATTCAATGTATTTAAATTTTGCTACTATTTTTTTGCGTTTTTATGAGTTCTACTGTTGAAATCTCAAAAGACATATACAGTGTTACCTCCTTTAACGGACACCCTGAATAGCGGACATTAGTGCGGGTCCCAGACCCTTACAATAGGACATTCCATGTTATCCACTCCGAATAGCGAACATAGCGGACAGTTATTTTAACTGTAAATTTTTTTTTTTTTTTTTCGATTAACATTTCGACAAACACATTATGGTTGTATTTACATCGGTGCCCCATACATTGATACATTGTATCGGTGCCCCCCCCCCACCCCCATATATTGATACATTGTATCTGTGTCCCATGATTCAATGCACGAATCTGAGGCCCTTTTTTTCATTGCAGTTGCTTTATAAATGCCAATCCCTCATAAAGCTATCCTATAAACGTGTTGATTAAATTTAGTGCGAATTAAAATGGCGTGAAAAAGGAAGAGATTGGCACTGAAAGAAAAAATTGATGTTCTTGAAGTTGCTGAAAAGCTGAGTGCGCGTTGCCTTGCTGAACGTATTAAAGTCGGAAAAACTCAGATAAGTGAACTTTTAAAGAACAAAGATGAGATTAGGAAAATGTGGATGGTGAATTCAAACGAAAATTCGAAGAATTTGAAGTTTCGTAAAATTGAAACAAGCAAAATCGACGAAGTGATCATAAAATGGTTCCGCTCTGCTCATGCAAAGATCATTTCTGTAAGCGGTAATTTGCTTCAAGAAAAAGCCAAAGAATTCGGTCAAACTTTAGGATGGTAATTGTAGAAATTTAAGATTGTACGTAATTTTTCATTAAATGACATGCTGTAAGCTAAAAAATGAAAAAAAGACAGTCCTCCCCAATAGCGGACACCTCCCAATAACGGACGAAACTTCCGGTCCCGTATAACTGTCCGTTATTCGGAGGTAACACTGTATAATAATAGTCATTTTATATTAAGATACTGCTTATCAAAATATGAAGGACAAACTAACGCATGAACAGTAACAACTTGTGAAAAGCTTCCAAGTTTTGACAATGGGATGATGTTTTAAGCAATCTGTTTTTCATCCACACAAAAACTGAAATTCAGATAAAAAGGAATTTTCGGGTCTATGAATACGGTGGAAAAAAAAAAGTGAAAATGAAATTTGAATAATAATAATGAAAAGAAAATTAAATTTAAACTGACTGGATAATTATATCTAAAATTATTATACACTTCAATTTCAGGACTTGTCTCAGTAAACTAAAATAATCAGAGCTGAAATGAAAGCAACAACAGGAGCGCCATCTTTGGTTGGCAAATTGAAGCGAAGCATTGACACTGTTCATATACGAACGACCATCGGCAGCAAAACACCATTTTTCGGCAATTATATCTCAAGGGCACGATCTATTTACGATTGATCCCGAAACGATGCTAATATCATAGACATCCTTGGAATAACGTCCGTGATGGATTCATTACGTTTTATTTCATCCATTAATAAGACACACGCTTCGCTTCAATTAGAGATATATAAAAGCATGTCATGTCCAACTTCACAAACAATTTGTTTCGAAATAGGTATATAACAAAAAAAAAAAAACATAGGCAATAATAACAACAATACTGTATCTCTAACATTCATTACTACGACTGAAATAATAAACCTGGAACTTTAATTATTTTTTAAAAAAAGGAACATATTCAAAATTTTTATAATGGGTTGCCTGCTGCGGACCATCCTTCCTAAGTCCAAATTCCATAGAGCAACTCTTCTATAGCTGAGGAGATTATCATAACGGCTCTTTGGTCGTGTAATTTGTTTCTAATAAAGAATGTGTGATAGGATCGAATCACAGAGAGAGAATCAAATCTATTCTTCAGTCAAAGTTTATCATGCAACAGACAAGTTTAACTAATCTAACAGGAGACACTTTACCATACGATTCAAATGAAATCGGGTGTTATATGAGACATCATTCTATCGATAAAGACAGAACTCTCCCTAAAAGGTATTCACTCATCTTTTGGAATCTGCCATAGATGAGGTTGGTTTTTTTTTTTTTAGTACTGTCTATTTACCTACACGATTCGCAAAGGATCCTGGGATTACTGATTTAAAAAAAAGAATTCTCCTATGCTAATGGACGAAATTCTAAAATGCAGGCGGCTTCTGGGGAATTCCAACTTTTAAATAATTACTTTATTGACTAACTATAAACTATATCGAATAGAAACTACTAATTAGCAATCCGGAATTTTTAAATCTTGTCAATGATTGGCCGTTTGCGTTTGCACCAGGCGCTGCATTACACAATCACGAAATATAACATATAATAAGTAAAATTAACTTAACAAATCATTAGAAAATAAAAAAAACAAACATAATTTATGTTTCATAAACCAAAAGATTAGATGTAAAACTAAAATTAAATATTACGTCATCCGCAAAAAATGTAATGAAAGTCGCAATAGTCTCGTTGCTTGATACAATCATGTCGCAGAATCAAGTTTCAGGATTTTCCTTCCAATGTAATTTTAGTATCGTAATGAACTTGGTGCATTTTTGATGCTGCTGCCATGAAATGAGGTTAAACAAGTTTTCGAACGAAATAAAAAAATGGAGCCTAAAATGAAATAGGGTTGCACCGATCGATGCAATCAATGAAGAAAAAAAAAAAAAAATGGCGGGGAAGGGAAAAGAGAGAGAGGAAAAAAAATGCCATTCCTTCTCTTTTTTAATTCCGCTGAGAAGGGAAGAAAACTTAGAAGCAAAGAAGGTTCTCTCCAATCACACATTAATCCCACTTTATCCCTTTTGACGTTGCTTACTACCCGGCTACTCAATCAATAGCTTTCTTCCACGATTATTAGACTGAGATCTTCTTCTTCTTCTTTACGCGTATTAACATAATTTTTCATATTCTCTGTTAAAGCGGAGGAACCAAACCACCAACTGCAAACGAATACGATGTCTAAAGCTCCCCTCCTCTTTCCAAAAAGAAAAAATTAAAACGGGTTCTAAAAGAACATACAGTCTACTTTCCATAAAGTGTTGGCTTTTTTTTTTTACTCGTGAAAATAATGCAAAAGGAAAAAAAAACAAAAAACTCGTAATTCTAAATGATATCCACCAACTATAAATTACCTTCTCTCAAAGTTTCTATTTCCTGAATACTGTTTAAATCCGCTAACAATAAATGGAAACCAATCCCATTAAATTGAATGAAACACAAGCGAATTCAAAGACAAAGAGTTCCTTTAGAAAATAAAGAAGTTTACTTTTAATTTGCCGTCCGTAAGAATTATTCAAGCAATAATATTCACACGAATCGCAACCCGGAAAACTTTCCAGTATTGAAGATCAATAATCTTTTGATGCTAACCACTGGCATTGCTAATTTCGAATTACATTCATTTGGAACACAGGCCCACCCCTGAAGCCTCAGGATAATTTCAGAATTGCTTAATTCTGGTGACAGAACTACAACAACTAGATAACAACGAAAATATTTCTTCTTGGGTAAGAAGACCAAAAGAATGTCGAAATGGAACTAAATTTATTTCCCCCCTATCAACTCCAAACAGTATTTAATCATTAAAAACGCAACCCTGTAACATCGGTAAATTTAAAGCTATAAATAATTGTTTTCTAAGACTTATGTTGAAGCAAACGATACTTGTAATACTTATATAAAGGTTGTTCCATCATTCAGTCAGTGCTTAAGAACGTTACAAGATATTTGGGAGCGGGGGGGGCTTACTTTTCTTGAAAGGCAAAGAAATCCTAACGCTGGAGCAAAGGCACTTAAAAGAAAACACTGGTCTACATCGAAGTCACTTCCAATGACGCTTTGATTTCTTCTTTCTTATATAAATCAACGAAATGAGGGATGTACTTCACTAGGAACAAAATGAACAGAATAATCATTCAACAATTAAACAGAGTTCAAAGCTTACCAATTTAAACTAACCGTTGAACTCAGAACGAACATTTTCCAATAATAATCTCAGGATATTCCTAAATTGTCATAATCAATGTCTTCTTAATAACGGACAATATGTATCCTCTGATGTTCTGGGCACTACTAAAAGTAATAGCAGAATAAAAGAAAATCAACAAAAAAAAAGATAAAAAACAATGTTACAAATAGATTATTCTCTTGAATAACTTCGCTGACGTTCTCGATGATAATTACTTTCCCCCAGACGTCCCAATTTGCAGGAAAATATTTACATTAAATTTTAGGAAAAATGTAATTAAGTAGCAACAACTTTCATTTTTTTATGGGATTTTTAGAATCAGATAAAAGTAGACAATAGTTTCAGATAAATAAAAGTAATTATTGAAATCGCTTTCCGGTGTCTCCGCACCAACGTTATTCTACCATCTGCGAATCTGACTTTTTCCAAAGAAACACGAAGAAATATCGAACAAAAATAAAATATTCTCTCATGACTTCGTAATGAGCATTATCAGAAAATTCTAGATGTAAGACAGTTAAAGGCGCAACGGTGAAAAGCGTATAAATCGATAAGAACGGCATTTTTAATTACACAAACTTGGAATGTCATCAATGGAAATCTAGAAGAGACGTTTCATTCGTATTAGGACTCATCAGCCAGTCTTTTAAAGTTCCAGGGACGCGAATGATTGTGAAGCTCAGTCGCGCTTCTGCCAATACGCAAAAGCATTAGCAAATCCCCTCGTCTCAGATTCAAAAAAAAAAGACAAGAAACTTTACTGCAACCAGTGAGACACTGATCAGCAACCTTCAAGACATTTAAGTTATGCCTATGACGAACCCATTCAGGCATACATTAGGGAATTCAATATGCAATGGTGAAATGGAACAAGAATTCACATTTTTCCAATCGCTTCTTCGATGGTTCTCATCAATTTATTCATTATATCCGAAGAATCTGAACAATTCAAAGTCCGAAGACCCAATGTTAAAAATATATATAATTGAACAAAGACGTCCACTTTATTCCTAAGTGTTATTCAAGTAAATCTACTGAACACGTCTAACTGGCTCTGCCTCTTGTCTGCACGCAAGAAAATCTCAATCGCGACACACTCAAATCACAGATATCGATTCGTGAGCAGCCGAGGCCACATTGTAGTTGGTGTCCAACTCCAAAGAGAGCCTGTTGATCCCTGAAAAAATCTGAGGGCAAGAGCACGATATCTTAGATTCCAAGAAACGTCAAATGACAATTCGGATTAAATGCTTAACGAGATATTTCATTGGCTCCAGAGTTCTACAGGGAATATTCTCCGATCGTTAAATTAGTGCCACATTCAATGGTAGCAGCAGTGATCGGCATTAATTATCTTCCTTCCACGGTTGCAACTCAATCAGTGTGGAAAATATCCGTTCGTTAAAGTCTGTTCTAAGAAAGATTACAGAACACAATGTTTTTTTTAAAAAAAAGAAATTACTCAAGAATCCTTGTTAAGACATTCTCTGTGTTCCCTGACAACATCTAAGACAATTTCTTAAACAACGAAAGCCAATCTTACAGAATTTATTACATAACTGGATGAGACGCCCGCCAAGAACGAATTTAGAATTTCAAGGGAAAAAATTTCAAGAATTTCAAGTTAGTAGAACGGGCAAATTTTGGTATAAATCTGGAGGTAAAAATCTAACATTTTATTGTAAGATTTTATTTGAAGTATAAAACTTTTAACAAAACGGGATTTTAAAAAAGCCGTTACACTTTTAGCTGTCATTAATTTTTAAAATAATCGTAAAATTAATAACCAGTGATCCCATACAACCCAAGGAACTGATTTTTCATCAATGTGGGGACTTAATTATTTATCAATTTGGTCTGCCTTTGCAAAAGCTATGAAGTTAAATTCCTAATTGCCCTTTTTTTTTCCCAGCAACAATTCACAAGTGCCTCTAGAACATTCCGAGTTTCAGTTTTTTTATGTCATGCGGGCGGATGAGTAGATCCCAATTCACTTTTTAATATACATTTTGTAATTGAAATAATCTGAACCCACAGATACATATAAAAACCTTGTATCATTCAAAGTTTGCACTTCTCAGTTTTAAGCTTCGATTACCACATTTTCTATTTTTAGAAAAGGTTAAACGGTGTTCAGGGTTTTCGCTGTCTCCCAATCCACTGATCAAAACGTCCCACAAATACAAACCCAATTTCATATACTTTTAAGATCAATGAAATTCCACAGGGTGTAAAAATATCCCCGATTAGATAAACTGAAACAACGAAGGCTCTTAGGCTATTTGTAAAAAAACTCAACAAATAACTCTTCTCTACTCATAGTTGATCCACAGTAGAATCCTGTCCGCAAATCCAACCTACAAAGAATCAATAAATAAGATAGGGTTGGCATGCCGATTTTCGAACACCCGCATAGCATTATCAAAAAATAGTTGCACCATAGATAATAACAGTAGTTTTGGAACCCTATGGGTCAAACTTCTAACAAATTCAACAGAGATATCACATTAGTAACATTAATCTACCACAGCTATATAGTTTTTGCGAGTTTAATTTGTAGCGATTGTTGGTAGATTTTGGTAGTTTCTCCGCTGCTAGTGCGACCAGAACCAACGTAGCCTATTAGCAATAAGGATTTAACAATTGACAATTTCATCTTTCAAGAATATATAGCTTAAGAATTATCTTAATCATAAAAGGCCGGATATACTGGTATCCATTTTTCCAACTTTAAATTGAATTAAAACTTTTTTGTTCTGACTGTTTTTTATCTCCCATGTTCATTTAAACAAGACTAAATCTATAGATCGTGGATATAAAAATCAGGAATAAAAATGGCTCGAATCAGCATCAGTGAAAATGAAAGTATATCTATTAGTCTAAAAACACAATTACGATAAATGCACTCAAAAGATAAGTTCTAAATTGCTCCTATTTTGTTTTCACTGTGAAAAGCTACCGCCACTAATAAATCCACCGCTTTTCGTAACTCTGAAATGGATTTTATGCTAAATCATTCATTACTTGGCTGACGGTGACAGTGTCATTCTGCCCTCCGAGTTCTGAATATGTTATGAATATTCATTTCCAAGCACAATTAATAATTAACTGGATTGATTGATTGACTCACGAGATGAGTTCACAATTTAGGTGATCGAATAATTTAAAAAGAAAAAAAAAGCAAACAAGGGCAAACTAATACTAAATTTTATAAAGGTAACAGAGTTCGATACTTACTACATTTTATATTTTTTTTAAACTATAAAGAAAGTCGTATTATAAAAACACTGTCTGTCTCCCTCTTTTATTATTTCTGCACCTTCTTGAAATATAGTCTGCATATTTACGGATTTGAAAGTTTCTCCGTATAGATCAATGAAGATAAATCTACGAGTGAACATAACAAACATTCCCAACAGAAAAGCTTTGGAAGCAAAGGAAGCAAATGACAAACAATAATTTTCCACTGGCTGCTAACAATAGAATGAACTCCATTTAAATTTGCGCATGCTTTGATTAAAATTAATGAATTTAATTGACTTACATATTTCTAAATTTAAACAATTTTAAACAGACAATCAATTTGAAGATACATTACTTGTGTCCGGTGGGTATTATAATTATAAATACGAAAACAACTTCTTTATATTGCTTCAACACTTTTATAGAAAGTAGGTAGGCCTGGAAGTTTTTTCAGGAACTTAACCCTTCCCCTATTACACTTTCAAATAGTTTAATACTTAACATTTTTTTAATTATGATTTTTTTTATTTTTCCCCCCAATCAAGATTGTGCAGCTTTTGCAGTAAACTAATTGAACCTTCTACTCAAAGTGTTTTCAATCAAATATCAACAAAATTCTTAATGGATTGTAAAGATCCAATGGTAAAGTCAGATGTTACTTCAAAATAACTGCAAAACGGGAACATTCAGAACGAAACAACTTTCCATTGGATTTACAATACCGAACACTTTCACAATAGTTCATTATTAATATTTTATCATAGTATATTACAGGTCCACCATCAATGTTCAGTGGACCAAAACGGATGATTGAACAGCTCCAAATCCATAAAACAATTATCAAAACTGATTTTTTTTTTTTTTTTTTTTTTTTAATGAAAGTTGAAAAGACAAATTTATAAAACCTATCTCGATATTTCATTAATTAAACTATCTCTTCCTTTTCAGTTTCTCGCCTGCTTCTTTATTCATTGCTGCTCTGTTAAGTTCGAGTCTGATAAGAGTCGTGATAAGAGTCTGATAAGAAACGTGTGTCTTTTCTTAGGAGGAACTTTCCTTTAAGTTGTATTTTGGGATATTCTGAAGATTTTTTTTTTTTCTTCAGACAAATGATTAACTGTTAGCAAAACAGGATCAGTAGCTTAGAAGATAATACAGTGAAGTCTCACTGTATACGAAACATTCAATAAAACGACGAATTCTCTCATCCCCGGCAAAACACCCATTAGTCCTATATGTAATTCACTTACTCGAAATATTCAATTATACGAATAATTTTTGGTTCCCCTTCATATTCGTATGAGTGAAACTTCACTGTATACGTTTCCAAGAGAAAATGTTTTAAAGCCCTGTACCTTTAAAACATTCTCACCGCTCCTAACTAATGATTGTCGAAAAGCTTTGGCGGGACACCGACTGTTCCGTACGTTTCTTTACAGACAAATATTGCCAACCTGTGTTATGACGCATAATTAATTTCGATTCGAGCGATTTGTACTCGAGTTATCCATTCGTCATCAACAATTCCAAATTAAGTTACACCACTTTGTTTCTTCAAATTCCTGAAATGTCTGTGTGTGTGTGTCTTTCATTTTGTGCGAACTGCTTTTGATCTTTCGAGAAAATAATTAATGCGAAGGAACGCCGGAAGGAATTAGGAGTCTTTTATTGTTTCAATGAATTCCAGGCCCTTTCGGGTTCGCCCAAGCGCACCAAACGGTAATGGTGTCCGTCTTCCTGTTCGTTTGTCAAAATGCTTTAGTGGAATTCCAAGGTACTGGTGTCCGGAGGGGGAATCAGAGGTAACTATTCGTTAATAATTATCAAAGTAACACTTTGTTCTGTCTACGCTCAGATTGTCTACCAAAAGTTAACAGTAAAGACATAGTTAAACGTGTGCAAGAGATTTCACTGAAAAACACTTTCAATTTCTCTTATAATTACAAGACGCTTCGATATTTTTTTTTATAATAAATCCCTTAATTACACAAAAAGTAAGATCGTGGAAGGTAACTACACACGCGTTTATTAATAAGCGTTCCGGGATTTCGTTGTTCAAAACAAGCAAGTAGACTACGCGGTTGTAGCATTAGCCGTAAAGGATCTTCGAGAAATTTCAATGGTGGCTCTCATTTTCTCATCCAATCTCGTTCAAATCAGGGAATCTCTTTTGATTTCTACTATTGAATGTTAATCTCTCCGTTAATAGGATTTCGTCAAATCGAGAGAAATATTATTTTATATATATATATAGATAATCTTATATTAGCTGTTATTCAATGATGAAGATTAAGTTTAATATCATGCTATACTTGTTTTCGTGCAAGCTAAAAGTTTGGATTTATTGTTACAAATTCCGCAATTTATCAGTTCCTGGCCAGGTTCAAATCCTGATTATCAGTTCCACATCCTGATTCAAATGTTAATAACTATCTCCATGATAGATTTACTGATTTACTCCATGAAAATGAAATGACTGGTTACCTAAGGGTTCCCCCGGGATATTTTTTTTCTCTCTAGTGTGTCCTTCGTTTCTGTTTGGCGAGAAACCTGTAATTTACAATTTTCATTTCAAATTAGCCCCCTACCGTGGATCCCATCCTCCAGTAACAGCGTCGACAAACACCCTACGGCGCATTTTAATTAAACGCTGTTTAAACATCGTTCATCCACCAAGAAAATTAAATCATATAATACCTTGGCCTTAGACAACATTCCCGTAAAACAAAAGCAAAGAACAACTCGGCCATGGCTTAGAAAACAAATTCTTCGCAAGCGACAGACAGATGGGGTCTTTGCAAATTAACGACTGAGTCAATTGACTAAAATGAAGTCAACTGAAGAGTAAATAAGAAGCTACTAAGACAACTTAAAAGCTTACCCTTTCTTAAAATATTGCGGGGTTGTTTTCTTTTAAGTTATGAACGTAATAAAAACGAAACTATTTGGTAAATTAAATATCCGCCTAAAACAAACCTACTTCAAACTGTTCATTTCTGAAAACTGACTAATTAAACAAACACTAAATCCATTTACTTGTAACCAAATCCAAGCCAGCGTAAATTTTAAATCAATTACGGTATATCTAGATATCATTATCTTCATCTGCTTTTCCTTCGAGGATTTATGTTCTATTCCATGTGTTTCCATGGAAACGGACAAACTTTCAAACGCAAAAGATCAATTCTTGTCCGTAAATATATATTCCAAGTTTCAAGAAGACTGTACACTAGGTCAAACGTAACTGAAGGATACAAACGCACACACTTTGGCATAATGAACGCAACTTTCCCTCGGCTAATAAAACAAGATAATCCATAAATAAATACTGATCTAGAAACGTAAACTTAAACTAAATACCCCATAACTCTTTTACAGGCAAATGGTTTCACCTGGACGAGATTATTTTAATTTAGATTTTTCAGAGAATATTAGTGAAATCTGTTATTATAATGGTTCTCCAAAAGGGGAGGATTTTTTTTTTTTTAATCTTTTGATTGAAAGGTTATTTTCATTAAATAATTGGATGCCTTCCGGATTTCTTAAATGCATGAATATACCTAAGATTTTTACGTTATCAAAATTCTTGTCCTAAACAGTCCTCCAATGCTCAAGAATTTGGAGAAATGAAAATGAAATAATGGCGTAAAGGAGGTGAACGGGATAACCTCACGAAAACCAATAGTCTTTAAGGGCGAATATCATAGCATGCAATCCACACCGATTAATTTACGCTTATCAATTTCAAAGCCTACAGTACTTCTACGATAATCGCATTTGTGTTGACTATTAATTGTAAATCAATTTATAAACAACCCGCACCCGCAAGAAGTAGCACACCTCTTCATAAAGGCCATTCGGAATTCAGATCGAATCGGCATTGTACGATGACAATCGGATCCCAGGCGAACGGGATCCATATGCATCAGGCAGAGTGGTAGGTAATTCACTAGAGAGAGTGCCAATGGCGCCACCACTGAAGCACCATCACCTACCCTCAGGCAAAGGAGGTGTGGGTGGGGGGAATCAATGCACAACAACACGTTTTGACAACAATTGATTCGTCCTCCGAATGGAAAAAAAAAAAAAAGGCTTTCAACGTAGGATTTCGTCATTTACTTTCTGTCTTTCAAAGAAAAAAAATCAAACCATTTTCTTTCAAAGTTCGAAATCCAGATATTTCTTATCAGGCGGCAGATTTTTGTCTTCATTGATCGAGTAAAGTACTCAACTACTCCTTCTAAATAAAAAGACACATGAAAAAAAAAAAATCGCTCTTTTAATCGTGTAACTTTTCTTCTTAGATGATGTTTTTCTTTTATAATAATTTAGCTACTTCAATTTGTCGATTTACCAAAGACAACAGATTTACAACATTTATTTTCCAGAACAAATCGAATGTAAATTTAAGGATTGTAATGACTGAAAGACAAGAAAATACACGGTTCCGGAATAAAAGTGGCTCCTATATCCGGTGTGGTTCTGTAAAATCATTGTTCAATTTCTACTAACACCGATGTCCTTCCGTTAGATTGTTGCCACAATGAAATTGACATGAAACTATTCACTATTGTGGCGATCGAATACAAAGGAACCAAACCTTACGCCTTTGTTAGCCACTTAACAACAGAAAGCTGAGGCCGATTCAGTAGATTAAAGCAGATGCTATATGTTGCTAGATATTACCGAATCTTAAGTTTACTATAGTTTCAAAAACAAAAAAATCTTTTTCCAAACGCCGATTAACAAGATATAAAATCTTCATTATTACAAACTTCGAGAAAAAAAAAACAAAAAACAAAAAAAAAACACCGTTGTTTGTTTTTTCGGAATGATTTATGTTTTGTTTTATTTTCATCGTAATTTTAAAAGTAATGCAAAACGCTTTCTTAACCTTAAGCACACAATTTATCTGCAGTGGATTCGCGCAAAGCAATCCGTGCAGACACTGTCAGAGGCGAGCACGAATTATTTGATTAAGTGAAATACTTCATTAAGAATCAATGTCAGTGAAGGGCCATACACACAATAATGTTTTTATTTTTATCCTTTGGCTCCTTCATCCGTCAGCTTCCATAAAGTATTAAATACCATCTATTGATCAGTCGCGTATTTTCTGGTTTTGTTTCTAGTGCAGGAACAAATTTTTTCCTGATCCAACCTCGCCTACTTCTTTTCCTTTTATTAAAAAAAAAAAAAAAAAAGGAAAATCTTCCTTTATGAGTGAAGGTAAAGAGATTTTGAGATCTTTAAATACGTCACTGATATAACCACCACCAATCATCTGATGGTCTACTTATGGCTTCATCAAGCAGAAATAACAGTTAGCAAGTTCCAAAAAGTTTGCAAAAGTCTTTAATACGAAATTCTGTACAACGTAATACTACGTTTCTCGACCGATGTTTGTACACAATATTCTTAACAATATGGTATGTGGGAAAAGTTGCAAGTTGCATTTTAAGTGCAATTGGTGGAACGTCAGATTCACGTGCAGATGGTTTAAAAAGTGCACCGAGTGTCAACAAAGAGGAGATGCGACTCTAATGTTGCTGGAGCTGACAGAAGTATCCCAATATACTACACAGTATGAAACAGTCGTTGTCTGAACACATTCAGAATGACCTTACAGTGTGTTATACAATGAAAACAAAAAAAAGATCAAAAAGTGTTGTAGGAAATTGTGAAGATGAAAGCAAAGACAGTCAGGAAAGCGAATGAAAGAGAAGACGATCCGTGTCATATAGTAAATGCAATGTTTGTGTTACGAGACAACAAACTGTACCCTAAAAGTGATTGTTTAACAGTCATAGTAATAATTGGTTAATAATCATCCAGCGATGTTTTAAGTATTTTACATTCTGATATGATAGTTTATTAATGTACATGCATTTAACTGCGTTATTTAGAAAGCTAGCTTTTAGGTTTCGGCTTGACATTCCATTATTATAATTTTTCTTATTTAAAATAATAGGGAATAGTCTACCAATCAGTGTTTTTGTGCAGGAAGTCTGATTTTCAGGAACGGATTTACTGTCAGTAAATGGGGATACCCGTAATTATAAAACGTTCCACTTTCGTCAACCTGACTGAAAACTGCACTAAGAAACAAATTGTTCAAACACTGATCTAGGATAATAAGCAATGAAAAAACAAAATGGAGATACACATGTTCTAATTATTTCGTTATTTTTATTTTGTATACATAGAGATCATGAATAAAACTCTAAATTATTCAAATAATATAGTTTCTGATACTTTTGCAGTAAATTAAATGCATTTATTGTACTGACAATGCTTCGCCTCTCCACTTTCGTAAGTAAAACTCTATATCCATTGCATAGTCAGTAATGAATATATGTCCTAACATTCCAACATCCTTTAGTCAATAAATTTTCCGAATAATTTAAGTTTAACTATTGTGAACTTAGACAGTAAATACATGGTTCAGATAGAATTACAGAAAATGAAATAATACATCATTATCTTAATCGTAGGCTTTGTAAGTTCCAAACTGCTTCATAAAGGAACAACGGAATTACTCCAAAAAATGGCTGATTAAATTGGAAAAGGTTGGAAAAATCAGAAGAGGATGTATTCATTATTAAAAACTTAAATTTTAATTTCAAAAGCGCATAGATATTGTAATAAAAAAGCAAAAACAGCTGTGATGGATTTTAAAAAGAAAATGAAAAAGAATGAAAAAATACAAAACGATTGAAATGTTTATTATGGGATTGAACTTTGACATTAACAAGCATTCAGATTATTAACTATTCTTTGGGGATATAGTTAAAGCAGTTAATTATAAAGTGTTTCGTTTTCACTGTTTACAGAATAATTATTATCTGAACACCAAGTATTCTTAATTTTCCTTTGAACCTTAACCTTAGAGCACGAAGTGAAAGATCACAATAAACCTCCCTTCATGACCTTTTAATAAGATCATAAAATTAATTTACCTTTAATCTATTCCTTAAAGCTAGGATAGTGTAATTACTGCCTAAGGATTTGCAGCAATTTTCCATCCTATATATATAATCCACTAGATTTTATAAATATTGCACTGGAAACTTTTCCTCTATAAAATATTTCGTTGACGACTAACGACCTCTGGTGGGTCTAAATAATAACATATGCTACTAACAATTTCAGCGACGAGAAAATTGGGGAAATTAGGAACAGTAAATTCTTATTACAAAAAAAAAAAAAAAAAAAAAAAAAAAATCAGTGCATTATCTTAATAATTTACGTACTTTCAAGTTCTGGAAAGTTATTACATAAGCTATCGATCATAAAATAAGACACGTCTCTGTGTATGTGTTAATATAAGTTCAAAAAGAAGGTTTCGAGATGATTTATCATTTACTCATCCGATTCCAAATAAATTCTGATTAATCACAAAACAAATAAAAAAAAACTAAAATTTCAAATAATGAAGTCATTCCTGAGAAACAAACGTTAAGAAAAAAAAAACAACACTAAGGAAAACCTTAGGAAAATAAAACACTTCCCTATATGTTGAAAGAAAGAAATATCAAACATAAAAGATAATAAGACTATAAAAAAAATTTTTTTAAAAATCATAGAATTAACAAACGGTGATATTCGATATTTAGATAAATGAGAAGATAACGAACATCAAGTTTCATATTGATAAATATTGACAGAATTATAAAACTGAAAATTCGCATTTCTTTACAAATTTGCTGTCCAAGGACTCAAATTTACTTAATTTCAGTTAATACATTTATACTGTATACAGTAAACCGAAAAAATGCATTATAGGAGATATTTCTATTTTTCGGTATAAGAACGTTTACCACAATAATATAATTAAGGCTAAATATATCGAGAAATACTTCTTTTTCTGTTGAATATAAGAAAGTTAGAAAGAATATTTTAGCAGAAAAACACAAGACGTTGTGAAAAACACAAACGCAGAGGAAAAAAAAAAAGACAAAAAACTAAATATCAAAGCATCAAGGAAACCCGAGATGTGTGGACCGAGTTCTGTTGATTGGCATCCCCGGGGTTCACGAGCGGTTTCTGGTGGAATGGTTTCCGCGCTGGTTCACTCAAAGCCAGCCACAATCTTTCCGGCAATTATTTCGTCGGCTCTTCCTTCATTTCTTCGCTCAGTTGCCCAGAAACCCGAGTTAAAGACTTGAGATCTTAACTTAACAAATATTAAGCAATATCCCGTATCCCCCACAGTGAAACCGCGAAACGGAAAGGTTTGTTTGTACCGGGATCTAGTTCCTAATTAGTTCAAGACATTTTTCTCTGTGTCCTTCAATTCTTTCCGACACCAGATCATGGTGTAATATTATCATATGATAAAATTACTGTGTGATTTCCTTCGCCTGTGTTAATCATATCTTACTCAATTTAATAAATTAATGCAAAAGAAATTAGCAAACCAATGAATACCTTAATCCAGGATTTATTTCTTGCGGCCCGGTAGTGCCCAACTTAAAATTAAATTTGAGCCTTTCCATTGCTGCTAACAGATACATTGAAAAATGTCATAACTTGCAACAGCAACTGTCGCAGACTTTAGTATTGGAATGTTGATATGAAACAACTAGCGCATTATTTGATAATTTGAAGTTTATGTAAATTCATGTACTATTAATAATTATGATTATAAATGATATCAAATCGTTGATTAGCAAGATGTAGTAAGAGTTGGGGATTGGAGACTTCCTAAGATACCTGGTTTAATTACTGAAAGTAGGAAATTCGAGTTCCTGGATTTTGTTTGAAATAATAGTTTTCATTAGACTGCATTGAGGTTTGTTACAGACTTACATGAATCAAGTGTAGTACAATTTTCATAATTAATAAATAAATAACATTAAAATAAATGTATTTTATATTTAGTTATGAATTCTGAAAACTTGTGTTTCTGATAGTTTGAAAATATATTTTTACCTTACATGAATAATGAATGCATTCAATAACCACAATCTGGAATGTTTCGCTTCTGTTTATAAAATGCTGTGACACCAACAGGATTGCTAGTCGGGCAAAGAAAATAGTGAAGTAGTGACATACGTTACACTGATTGGTGACTTCAAAGTTTTACTGAAAACAACAACATAGAATGTAAAAAAAAAAAATAAAAAAAATCATTTATTGAAGACTGTGTTTAACTATCGCCACTCTTAACAATTTTTTTTGCAGTCAGAGCGTTCGGGAAAAATTTAATGTATCTAACAACGAAAAACGGGACAGCGCTGGATACACTAACGAATGTAAATTATATAAAAACAAATTAAATATCTGTCTAACAACATTAATAAGACTCGTAAGAGATTAGGCTTTTTTTTTCTGTAATAAATCTTTTCATACATTGTCAGCAACTGGAAACACGACGAGCAGTTTCCGTTGCCTCGGAAGCTGTTGCAAATTGAACCACTATCAGCCCGAGTTAAACGCCCGTTTTAAAAGTTACCCGATTGCTGAAAAAAGTTGTGGATCAATGTGTTGAAATATTTTCTCTATCAGAAGTATTAAGACTAAATAAAACGCGTATCAATCAACAACAAATATACAACAAAACCACTTGGGGTCTAATCTCATTTCCAATTCTCACCCAGAACAAAAATTGGCTGATATTGATTTCGTTCCCAAACTGAATTTCAAATCTCAAAAAGTTTTTCAAAACTACATCAGATGGCTGATAAAGACGGTACATTTACAATTTACTTAGAATTTTTTGCTATACTTTCTCGCTGTCATGTGATCTACTAGTCTCTTAGGCAATGGCCACTCCATACCACATCCTGGTCATTAAAACCAAGAACTTGTTATTTACATTTCGAAACTGCAAGCGTTCCATTGTATTCTCAACATACGACGTTCTCCCTTTAAATGAATAACAACAACATGAAAGATGCAGTCATTTATTTCCAAAAACACAAGAACGAATCAAGGGTTTTTTTGTTTTTTTTTTCCAACCTCTTTTACTTCTCAGAATTCAACTTTTCAACAGTTTTGAAACAAATAAAAAAAATCTGATAAAATTGATGAAATGTTTTAGTATTATTTTGAAAAAGTTTCAAACCATGGGTTTCCCCAGCAAAGACAACATGACGGGTCAAGGACAAAGCACATATTGCCAAGTGTAAAAAAAAAAAAAGTGTGGAAGAATTATTTTTAATAATAATAATAATAATAATAATAATAATAATAATCATCAAACAATTCTCTTCCAAAATGTTTCACGTCTGTTTTATCAAAAAAAACTTTCTTGGTTATTTAATCATTTCAAATGTGAAAGAAATAAGTTTTTCTTGTACCACAGGCAACCAAGGTTTTTATCTTAAATTTTAGTAACTCAAACGCGAGATGATCTCACATCTCGAGTTAAGTCTCTCGAAACTTCTAAATGCCGTTTAATTCGAAGTTTAGATCTACGACGTAAACAGGCGATATCAAAGCAGATTTCACCTAAGTAAAGAGATAAAAGCAAGACCCCTAAGATTGCAACCCACTCTCCCCTAACTCTTTCAAAATGACTGTAACGATTAAATGCGGTTCGAAGATGTTAATTTAAGAAACTAAAATAGGAAGTTTCTATAAATCAAATCACTAACGCGCGTTCAAAAGTCTACTTACAAAAGAAACAAAGTTATTTTATTAACTGCCTCAATGAAATTTTAGTTTAATTTTCGGGAAATAAAAATTTAAAAAAATACAGTATGTGCATATGAGCAGTACTGGATAGGAAATCAAAACAATGAATTATTTCCCAAGAGCAAATAAAAGAAATACGTCCCTTCTGCTGTAAGAGAAAATAATAACTTAAAATGAAGCTAGCTTTGCTTGTATTTATTTTCCTAGTTTTAGTGTGTATGCACCATTTTTTTGTGTTTTTAGAATGGGATTATTTTTTTTTTTTTCAGTCTTAAAATTGAAGTCACGAAGTTTTTTGTTTTTTTTTTTAAATTCTTCTGTTAAGATAGTTTTATATCTGTGATTTAGTATTAGTTTGCAAGAAGTCCTCTGTCTACAGTAAACAAAGCTTCCTGAAGATTTATTTGGTAGTTTTTTTTGTTTGCTTTCTTTTTCAGTCCGAACCAAGAATTTAACATTTTTGATGAAGAGCTGTCTGAACCATATTTTAAAATAGCAATGAGACAATAAAACAAGCTGAAGAAAGACTGAAAAGCCAACTCCGCGAATAAACGTTCGGTTGTGTACGGAAGGCAATCAAGCATTTGTTAATTCCGATCTATTCCTCTTTCAAAAATGCCATCCATTGTTCTTCGTTTTCCTCCCATTAAGCGCTGCTATGGATTTCCTCCCTTCTACCTTCGTCTGTTTGGAATGTACTGAAGCATCTCTGCGTTAAGTGACAATACCTACATCTATTTATGAATAAAACAAAACCAACTCCCTGCTGGTCAATATACATTACACAACATTCGCCTTTGTCAGAAAGAAAAGAAAAAAAAAAGAACGGCGACCTCTTTCCGTCAATTTATTATAAATATAATTGAATTTCCAGTAATTTAATACTGTCAAATTGTTGTAAGGTATCGGAGTGTTTTTGAAGAAATTTCTTAAGAATTAGTGTGGCGCGAGCGAATTTTCATACTGAAAGTGCGACCCAGAGAAAAAAAGTTTGGCAACCACTGGTATGCAACTACGTTTTTTTTTGCAGGCTAAATAATTACTTTAAGTAACTTAAGATATTCTTCCGCTCCTAGCTGTTCTGAAATTCCCTGTCCTTATTATAAAGAAAACATTATTTAACTAATATTAATGTTCTTCATAAAATGGTGCATTTTAAAACTATTTAAGAATAACAGTTCTGTTGTAGGCTTTGAACAGGGACTATTTTTGTTTTCGGCAACCCACAAAATAGTAAATTCCGCAATTTCTTCGGAAAATAACAAACGTAAATTGCTCATCGAGATATATATAAAAGATTATTTTTTTATAATTGTTCAGGATAATTTTATAGCAAATAGAATGTTTAAAATGTCCTTATTTCAGCTAGTAACATTTATTTGTAAATAAAGCTACAGTAACAAATCAACGTCATCAATGTTACAGAATTAATGCCCCTCCCCCCCAAGTCAGTGATATTATTCTTACGTTTACATGATTCTAGAATTCAAATTGTTTAACATACATCAAAGTTTACAAAAAATAAAATAAATAAAGAAGCACAAAACATTAAATTTTGTTGCCAATCGAAAGAACAACTTGGAACATACATCTGTTTCACAAATGTAAACTACACAGAATTACTGTCGAGAAATAATGGCTTTTATAAAACTATCTACTTCCTAAACCGATTCTTTTTCGTTTCTCTCAATGCAATTTTATTCCTCTGATTTCTTTTGAATCTGAATGGTTCGTTGTCAAATTTGATTGTTTAGTTGATTCAATTCCGTTCAGTCATTTTAATTATTTATCTAAGCTACTTTTATTCCCTTTGTTATCTGAACTGACTCTTGAAGGTCGATATCTACTCAGTCCTGGTGTCGCGTCGTGGATATCATTAATTTATTCTGTCCTCACAATCTTGGATTACCTTGTGCTTAGAGAACTTATTTTGTGCAACGTGACAAATTTACTTGATCCTATAATTTCCTTTGTGGCAAAATGTCCTCAAACATAACTTTTGACAGTAGGCCTATAGTGTAAGAAAATATCTTTAAAAAGGCCTTTAATGGAAGGGAGACATCCGAGATTGCCTTTTAATGGGTAGATGACAAATGGGCTATGCTAACTGAAAGAGCTAAACGATGGCTTCGCAACACTTTCCGCAGGGCAGAAATAAGGAGAGAATTCCAAGAAAATCACGCAAACGCATCTTTACTACCAACTGAATCTTGGGTTTGTCGCAGATAACAGACAGACACTTCATCAATATTAAGTTCTCGAGCGATAACATGTCAAGAATAACATGCTCTTTATTGGCTCAAAATTAAAGAAAAGATTGAGTAATTTAGTGTAGATACAAGTTTTTTTTTTTTTTTTTTGTGTGTGTGTGTGTGTGTGTGTGTGTGTGTGTGTTAATAAAATACGATTAAATAAATAAATAATTTTTTTTTTTTTTCAATTAGAGGCAACTTCCTCTGATAATAATAATAATAATCTTTCTTTAGTACAGAACACATTATAATGACTTAAATAACTCAAAAATTACAAAGTGCAGCCTCTTTTGGCAGACATCCATAAGGATTCGATCTCAATTCTAAATGAGCGACTTTAATACTGATACTGTACAGTCAATCGAAATCACGTATTTTCACAGAATCAATCAGAAACCAATTAAATGTAATAATTATATTTAGGTACATAATAAATGTATACCCCAATGCAGTATACGCTCGATATCTCGAACTTCGATATCTCGAAAACCTTGATATGTCGAAAAAATTATTTTTCCCCTTGATATTACATATTCATCTTATGTTAATTTTAATTCTTATCTCGAAGAGTTTTCACTCAAAACCTTATTATGTCGAATACTTTTTGAAGTAAAAACTGAATTTTTTTCCGAAAAATCGCCGTTCAGTTGCGTCGAAGCAAATAGAGGTATTTTTTAAGAAATTCTAGCAAAGTAAGTAGAATATTACGTTTAATTGTGAGATGTTGAAGATCTTTTATTATAATAAATATTGTAAGAGAAAGGACCTACAAAAAAGGTATGGAACAATTATATAGAAAGTAAGTTGATTGTATTTTACTAACTCTTTTCAATTTAATGTAATTATTTTCGACTACTTTTAAAAATTAAAATTATCATTGCTGTATTTAGACTTATTGTTAACTATCATTACATATCTATACTTATTCTCATCTATCAGGACTCTTAATTTTTAGAATATTATTCCGCATCTTGTGTTTTTACGTGAATTTTTATGTTTTGGTTATGACCTTGTTATCTCGAAAACTCGCCATCTCGAATTTTTTTTAGCGTCCCTTCGACTTCGAGGTATCGAGAGTATACTGTAATTTCAGAAACAGTAAAATATTCCAAAAAGCCAAAAGTGTTAACAAGTCTCTGTTTCCCGCCAACAGTAAATCAACTTTGTCATTGGTTGAAACCGAAAGCAAACCACTTCCTATTGGCACCATTTGCATTTTTTTATTATTATTATTCGAGATATTTATAATTTTTAAATGAATTTCTAGGAATTATTTCGCAATCCATTCCGCATTGTGATTTCCAAGATATTAATCGCTTATTTACAGGAAATTGGCAATCCCTTGCGGGAAACCAGTCTTTCTTCAAGCCGTGATGCCGATTCCTAGGAAGAAGGCTTTCAAATTGCCATTTGCTCCAAAAGACCGCACCAAGTGCTTGGAGTTGCTCTCCAAACTAATAAATTCCACAGGAATTGGAGGAAATGATTAGCAAGCGGGGTGGGAGTCGTTGGGGTTTTTCGACATGTCTCTTTTTTTCTCTCTCTCTCTAAACCTCGGCGTCTTAAAAGGTGTAACCAGGGGATGGTGGTTCAAGAGAAGTTGATGAAGGAATGCAAAAAAAAAAATCAATTCCGATAGAAAGCGGTGAACGAAACATCAGATTCGATTCAAGATAAACGCAATTTTTGCAGAGATGAGATTGATTTGCGGAGAAGAACAGTTCCAGTCAATGTAAATGTTGTGTGCTGGCATCTTTCCACTGCTCTGTTGACAAATGGTGACAGTCACAGTTTGTTTCTACTAACAGAAGCACAGCCGTTAAAGGAAGAATCAGCTGGTTTAAAAAAAGTTACGTAATAATGAAAGAGAAATGAAAAATTGCAATAATGAAAAATACAGGCGTTTATTTCACGTTGTTCGATGTTTTAGAATAGTTTATGACAAAAGTGTTTCGAATTATAACGAAGCGTGTTACTACTGATGAGTATTTTCACGGCACGTCAAACAGTTTAAAAGTGCTTAAAATGTCCCTAGTTATTCTAACTAAAGTAGAAAATACATAGTTTCCTTCAAAGAAAAGCGTATTTCAATTAGGAAAATATTGAATATACAGAACCTAAAATATCACATCTTTCTAAAACGATTCATTCTCCTTTGATGCCTAATCCCAAATCATCAATTCTTCAAAACAAAACAGAACTGGATGCTTGTGCCAAAACATACTAATTTTTGAAAAAAAAAATTAGCAAAGATAAACAAATATTGATCAACCCAACATATTTTCTATCAATTACGATTTTTTTTTCCTTTTTGCTTTGAGGAGTTTCTTTCTTTCGTATGTGTGTGCGTGTTACTAACAATATTACATTACTGACTATTATAAATAAATAAATAAATAAATAAATAAATAGTTTGGTTAAAATTGTTTTTATGGTTCACCTCGTAAGTCATCGCGCGGAGCGATACACCACTCTCGTAAGGCCTTCAAAACAACTTTCATGCTAATGCGGTCCGTAGGACCGAATCGTTTACTACAATTAGCTGTAGGTTAGGTTAGATTAGGTCTGCTCAGCTGCAGGATGTATGTATTGATAAATTTCCGAACAATTTTCAACCTTTCAAACCTGTCCGCCATATCTTGAATATAGTCCTAAAACAGACAGGTGAACCATAAAAAATTTTAACCAATAGTTTCTTATTAATTAGAAGAAAAAGCTTTTATTTAAGAAAAAAAAAAATCTTTCCGAACTCAATTATTTTTGAAAGTATAGAAGAAAGAAAATAAATAGAACGATTTTATTTTTTTTTTTTTGCTATATTTCATGTAAACATGCTACACTACACACACACACACACACACACACACACACACACACTCTTACACACAAACACTAAGCGAAGTTGACGAATTACATTTTAGCATCTGTGTTACTATTATGAAAAAGTACCACTCAATTTATTTGTTAGCTTAAGGACAGAGATCCGTATTTATGATTCGATAAAAAAAAAAAAAATCCGAACAACGCCTTTTACTAATTAATTGCGATTAGGCCTACGGACTTTCTACTGTACAAATGTTTTTAAGTTAAATATCGTATCAAAAAAAAGAAAAACAAAAAATAATATAAAGTAAAAACTTCTAAAAAGCATGGTTTTTGCTGTGGCCCTTATTGGGTGTCGTGGCTTCTAACGGCGCCCGAAAGGACGAGTTGCCTTGGCGGAAGATACAGTAGTAATATATCAGTAGATTATTGTATGATCATCGGAGATAAGCAAATGAGCAAAATTCCAAGATGATTGATCGATAGGAAGTCATTTTAGAATTGATTAGAGATTTGGCCCGGAACCCAGATAGTATGACCTAATAAATGCGTAATTCTTGAAAACATCTTTACAATCCCTACGCTGATTTCGGGCGCC
>JAFIDM010003189.1:7678078-7688174 GCA_023159025.1 Thereuonema tuberculata | reverse complement strand
TTTCAATGTTAGCGGTCGGCCAGGAAAGCTCAATCTATAAGCTACGTTGCATTCTGGGAGGATCTTTATTCAGCGTAGGGACTGTAAAGAGTTATATGAAATTCTATCTGAAAGAATCATTTTAGTTCCGAGAAGCGAGGTTTTGTTTTTTCCCGCCACTTTTACAGTTACCGTTGTATTTAGAGAAATGTGAGATGGTAAAACGAAAGAAAGCGATGGAGTTAGAATAGAATTCTTTTCTTTCTATCACTAATCATGTCTTTCGAAGATTCTTGATAGAAACTGATTCATGTCTTTCACAGAATGTGCTAACAAACTTTAAGAGGGCAATAATTAGCTTCTATCCGAGGGGGAGAAAAACAAACCTAAAATGGCTGTTTAATAGAGAGTTTCAAAATCAATAGCAAATTTAAATAACATGTGGGAAGATTCTCTGAAACAGCTTTTAATTTTCATTGGAAGCTCACTGATGCCTCAAAAGAAAAATGAACAATAAAAAACTAATGAAAAATAAGTGAGAAAATTCATGTGCCGATGATCATTCCTATTAACCTCAGTACGGAAACCGTGTTGTTTTACAGGTGACTGCTCCTGGCTGACGATCGCCAAAGAGAGTGAAACAGCTGCTCTAGGATGTCACTTGGTAAACAATTTGGCCTCACCCATTGCAGCTTTCAATTTTCTATCATCATTATAAGGCATTAACGCACAATTAAATATAATGGGTGTAAAAATGAGCATTGCATTGAGATCTCAATGGCTTATTATTATTATTATTATGTAAAAGTTTCAAACCTTGGGTTTCCCCAGCAAAGACAACATCGCGGGTCAAGGACCAAAGCACAGATTGCCAAGTGTAAAGACATTATTATTATTATTAATTTAGAAAATTTTAAAAACAATTCGAAACTTCCATCCCTCCCACTTACGCCTTCTTCTTTATATAAAAATAATTCATTAATAATGACAATTATTAAAAAAAAAAAAAAAAAAAAGGTTCATTCTGTTCCAGGATACCTTGATACTTAAAAAAAAAAAAAAAATTAATATCAACTGTTTTTAAAAGAACTAGTAATTTATTTTCACCTGTGTAAAAGTCATTTAAACATTGTTTAATTATTTTCATGTTTGCTTCCTTCCATAAAACCCGTAGCGTGTAAGGAAGCCGCTTTTCTGGCGAAATTTACCCAGTCCTTACACAATATCCAGTGTACGTAACTCAGGCATAGCAGAGTACTCTTATTAACTTAGCTGATACGCCTCAAAATGGGTTCGATTCGCAAAATGACATGGATGTTACTTTTCTATGTTTTTTCCGGCCGTCCTGTACAATACGGTCTGTACACTAAGCCCAGAAGCCATAGAAATCATATTGTTATTCCGTAGAAATCATATTTTGATTCTATGGGCCTTTAAAAAAAAAAAAAAAAAAAACATTTAAATTTTTTTTTTTTTCTTAAATTGAAAAAAAAACTTTAATGTGTTGCTTAAAGGAATGTCCTTACCCATTTCAAATGAAATAGCCTGAATTCTAATTTCAACATACCTTAAAATATTAAAAATGCATTGAGGTCAGTACAAACGTTTCTGTCTTAAAGGCAAAACAAAAGAGGATTTAAAGAAGTAGAAGAGAAAACATTTCGACATTGTATTTTATTCATAACTTAAAAATGTTTGTTTTGTTAAATTAAAATTAGGTCGGCTGGTAACCAATCGCGATACTAAATTAAAAGTTTCAAAGGTTTGGAAACAAATTTCAGTAAATGAAATTATTGAACAGAAA
Source organism: Thereuonema tuberculata (assembly GCA_023159025.1). Classification (NCBI taxonomy): domain Eukaryota; kingdom Metazoa; phylum Arthropoda; class Chilopoda; order Scutigeromorpha; family Scutigeridae; genus Thereuonema; species Thereuonema tuberculata. Next base: position 7,686,391 of record JAFIDM010003189.1, on the reverse strand, counting down.
CTAAAGTAGAGGGGCGGGTTTATTAGATATTAAGGATTTGAAGAAATGCAAATGTCGGCGGCAGCTCAAGTAAACAGTCTTTTTCCAAGCAACAAACCATTTGCTCCCTCCCTCCCGCCGCTACTCGTTGACCTTTCCAAGATTTTAGCGTCGTCAACAACATCTTTCAACATTTCCTTGTTTATTAACTACAATTTCCAACAGAATACAAAAGTCATCTCGTTTCCATTAGCCTCTCTAAAAGAACTTTTTTCGCTTCCTCTCTCTCTACATATTAAAACATGACAATCGCGCATCGCTTGGGATGGAACAACATTTTCCCGGGCTTTTTTTTTAGTATGTTGTTTTGTTCCCGAATTAGGTTAAATTGGCTTTATTTTCACTGAACGTGAATGAAGCGCGAAGGGCACGAGAACAACGAACTTCGAATACCAGAAAAATAATTATTTTTGGAAAACGATGTCGATTTGATGAATAGGTTTCAAGGCAGTTCCATGACTATCGCTCCAAATTCATGAGAACATTTTCATTCTTAAGCATTTAGATTATACTTATTTTGTTTTTGTTTTTTTCCTCATTCAAAAAAATGATAGAAAACTAATTTTTTTATCAGTAGAACATGCAAAAATTAATATGTGGAGCCAGCTGGAATAGACAATTTCCCATCAGGTTTAGATTGGGAACCAAAAAGAATGTCTGGCTTCAGAACTCATTTTCATTCTTTTTTTTTTTAATTTAATTTTAAAATGAATAAACTGTTAACTATTCAATGTAAATTATTTTTTTTTCCCTAAAAAAAAAAAAAAAATTTTTTTTTTTTTTTAACAAGAGTTCCTTAAAATCTGTTAAATAACAGTAAAAACTAGATTTTGAATTGAAAAGTGTATTTTTTTTTTTTAAATAATGGTCCTCATATTTTGGAAATAAAAAAAAAAAAAAAAAAAAAAAAATGTGAAGTTTTTATCGATAACTTTGAACGTATAGTTTCCAATGTTTCTTAGTTGCTTTTAATAATTGGATGGAAGAAAAGTAGTAAAACTTCAAGATTTACTACTTGAAATTTACAAACTTGAACAAGATTGAAGCAGCAAAATTACATCAAAATAACTTGCTAATGAAATGCAATTTTATTTTAAAGTTTTTTAAGAAGTGAAATATGATTCATAAGTGGTCAGTTATAAAACTGTCTCTTGTTTCTTTGTTTAATTCTTTTACCTTTGTTAATTTTTAATAATAATTTTATTTTTCTCTATTTACAGGTTATTTCCCTCTTCCACCTGTCTACTGCCTTTTGTGGGTACTACTTGATGTGTTATTCTGCACTTGTTCCATTATGCATCTGTGTACAATTTCTGTGGACCGTTACTTGAGCTTATGTTATCCTATCAAATATGGCCGCATAAAAACTAAAAAACGAGTAGTGCTTAAAATCTGCTTGGTATGGATTCTTTCAGTGGCTATGTCTCTTCCATTAACACTGCTTTATTCCAAGGATGAACAGTCGATTCTTCGAAACGGGATCTGCAACATCCAAGATCCAATTTTTGTAGTAGTTGGTTCAATTATCTGCTTCTATATCCCTTTAGTCATTATGTTAGTTACATATGCACTCACAGTGCATCTTCTCAAGCAAAAGGAGATAGAATTTAAAGCTAAAGAGAGTCATCTAATTGAAACCAGTTTTTCTCGACAAACATCCTACAACTGGAGGAGATTACTTTCCAAAAACTTTACTTCATTAAATTCAACACTTCCAGGACTTAATGCTGGCGAAATGTCTCCTGCACTACAGCCTTTACGGGGAACTAAAAGTTACAATCAAGATGATTTTGGCAAACAAGAATCCATACGGAATCCTCCTGCTAACTTGAAAGTTGGTGCATTAATGCTTCCTATGCCATCACCAAGAAAAGAAGTACATGCCAGTCGGAAATACTCAGTTAAGTATCGTCCTCCTTTGAAAGCTGTCCCTCACTCCAATCCAGATGAGCTCTGGATTCAAATGACTATTGATGCTTCTGGAAAGCCAACTACTACCTTACTTACCTCTTCTGCAATCCAGATGCAAAACATTGATGGGAACATTAAGCCAACTTTTAACAATGGACCATCACTATCTGAAGACACATCCCACAGATTTTCTTCTCACGAATCAAGCAATTTATCAAAAATTGCGAAATCAAGCCCAAAATTTTCAGTAAGTTTAGAGAAAAGTTCTGGGATTGTCAGTGATGAATGTTCAGGTGATACAGATAGTATCGTTAGTTCACCGCATGGATTCAGGGAGCCATCGAGTTCCATTAGTTCACATGGCTTTAGGGAACCATCAAGTTCCATTAGTTCACGTCCAGAAACATCATCTTTGACTAGTACAGAATCTCCCATTATTCGATCCAGTTCATCTCGAACAGAATCTCGAACTACATCACTACGCAAATCAACTATGAAACATGGAAGATTTTTAAGAGCAGAACAAAAAGCAACCAAAGTACTGGGAATTGTTTTCTTCACATTTGTCATATTATGGGCACCATTCTTCCTTCTAAATCTTTTAGTTTTGTGTGAAAGTTGCATGCAGCATATTAGCCCCACTATACAGGATACAGCTTTATGGTTGGGTTATGCTTCGTCTATGGTTAACCCCATATTCTACACAATATTTAATCGCTCCTTTCGAAGAACTTTTTTAAGAATTTTAACTTGTAAATGGAAGGACATTAAGCACTAATATAAATCCTTTTTTTTTCCTGCAAATGTACTTACTATTTGATTAAGTTTTTGTTAATGTTCATTGCCAATAAAATATACATGTGATTTCTTTCTATTTATATTAATTATAAAATTATAGTTTTTAATCCATCTTTTTACAATATTCAAAACAAAATTTTAACTTGCCAAGAAAGCAAATAAAAATAGTTAGGATTAACTGTTTGTTTGATGCTAGGAAAGTGAAATTCAGTTACATTAAATTTACAATATACTGATGCATATAATACATTATAACAACTGCAATGGTTATTCTATTGAAAAGACTACATTTGACACTACTCAGGCCTTACGGAAATAAAAGGTTTGGGCAATAGTTTTCACTTAGAACAAAGGGTTTCCTCGTGAAACTGTAACAAACTAAACATTGAATTTGCAACTGTTATGGGAATTGGGAAGGGTGAGGAGACACAGGCCTCCAGTTTCACATTAGAGAGCAGCTATTTTTTTATTGAATTCTCAATTATATACAGTGAAACTTCCGAATAGCGGACAGTCACGGGACCGGAAGTTTCGTCCGTTATTGGGAGGTGTACGCTATTGGGGAGGACTATCTTTTTTTCATTCTTTAGCTTATAGCATGTCATTTAATGAAAAATTGCGTGCAATCTTAAATTTCTACAATTAACATTGCCCTAAGAGAAAATATGAACAATTGCAAACTGTTAACTATTATCCTTTGTAAATGAATGCTTTTAGTCTCACTTAAAATAATGACAAAATTAATTATAGTATTAATTTTGTCATTATTTTAAGTAAGACAAACGGATTAGAAAATTAATTTTATTAACTAAAGTAATCAGTTAACAGAGTTTGACATTTCTTTTTTGCATTGAAAACAGTTTCTCAATATGAATATTTAAATTGTTTAACTCTGCAAGGCCTTCAGAGTCCACTTTGCTTCCAACGCCTTTTCTTGCAATAATGGCCCACTAATGGGAATGTTTTTGGCTCGTGCAGCGCAAAACCAATCGAAAACAATAAAGTCGATCGCACTTGTCTCCGTTTCCGAACTTTGATGTGTTTGGAGTTTTCGTTGGAGTTTGTGATCCATAATTTCAAAATTTCCTCTGGACGCTACGTATTATTGTAGCCTGATTCTATTGCTTTTGAAAAACAACACAAGATCGTTCATTTTCTGTAGAATGTTGTCCGTTATTGGGAGTTTCCACTATTCGGAGGTCAATACATGGAAACGTCTATATTAAGGGACTGAGGATTGCAAAATTGTCCGTTATTTGGGGGTGTCCGCTTTTCGGGAGTGTCCGTTAATGGAGGTTTCACTGTATTTTGAAGGTATTGTGTATAAATTTTTGATAAATCAGAAAAAGTGAAATATAGAATCAATGGCAGAAACCAAGAATAAAAAAAAAAGTGATAGAAGTTCAATATAGATGAGCAATCCCTTGATATAATTAGCAATATAGCTATTTATGTTTTGGCTTTAAATAAAGGGGCCTGGAAGAAATTCTAGTCCTAATCATGTGGTTTTGTTTCTTTGATTGTACACATATCTGAGATTATTTTTTTTTTTTTTGTATTTTTAAATAAAGCAACAGTAACATAGGCTGAGCTGTATATGATAATAAGGCTGAGCTGTATATGATAATAAATCAAGAGCAAGTTATTCAAAGAAAGAAAACACAATAAGAAAAAATCCAAGCCTACACAGGAATTCAAACATAGTTTTAAGTGCATCAATTGCATGTCAGGCCACCACTTGTCAAGCATGTCATTGTCAAATGACAAATATGTGGTCTGTAAAAAAAGTTTTTATTAATGAATGTAGTAACCTTCTCAATAATCAGAAAGAGATGAATACTAAATTTAATATATAAGAAATAAGAATTAAAACTTTTGTTATCATAAGAATTTCAGCCAAAAAACAAGTTACCTCTATATTTCATTAATATTAATAATCAAAATTTTGTGGCACATCTAGCAAATTCAAAGCAGAAGTTTTTAGAATTCTGGGCTAAGAAAACTGCTACCACAAATAACTCATCAATGCCAAGGTTACCAACTCTTTTTAATGTTGTTGCAAATATAATTAAAAATCTACCAAATATTTCATCACCCATCTCCAACTCTTCACTTTTTTGTACTTATTACTCTATTTTCATGTGTGGGACCATTTGGATGCCATTTTACTAAAAACGCCAATTTTACTACTTAGTGAAAATATTAATTCAACACTATTTTCAAGATAACAGTAAAAATGCAGAATATAAAAAAAAATAAAATAAATAAAAATAAACACTAACAATCTGAAAATGTGTCATCCAGCATCAGCAACCTTACTACATTGGTTGCTCATAAAACTAAAATAAATTGATCATAAAACTAAAATAAACAAAAAGTACAAATCACAAAATCACAATTTTTAAGATCTCAATAATACTACAAGTTTTTTTTCTCTTTTTTTTCTTTTCTACTAGCTGTTTCATTTCGTATCGAATTCCATTACATGGTAGAATTTCATAAATAAAAATAAGGCAATTCCAAAAATTTCTAAATATTTATTACCAATGAAGAACAATTTTCATTTTCTGAAATGTCGAATATGCATTGACCGAAAATTCTAACAAAAATCTATTTGTATAAGAATCAAACTGCTACCAAAAATGGAAAATATATTTTCACTTGTTCTTTAAATCAATAATAAATGGACAGCTATTTTCTAAGACATTATAGATCATTCAAATAAAGTTTAATTAACGAGTATCAACCAAACACTGAAACCAAAACATACTTATGCAACTACAGAATATTTTAGTTTTCATACTGCACACAAATAAATACTTTGTAAACAAGAAATTCTCTAATAGCAATAGACAAATTAAAATTTAATTTAAAAGTACTCTATCTGATCAATATTCGAACACCTGTTCATGCCTAGAGCTTGTCAACCAAGTGGAGTCTGAGATGGCCGTTTCATCACTGTTATGATTCCTCAGCCAGACTTACCACTTGGATGACAAGCTCTGAAGGCATGAAAAGATATGGAACCCACAACCGCTCCCAGATGCGAGTTCCCACAAAAACAAACAAAAGAAAAATACCTGTTACTCAACAAGATTTCAGAGTATGTCCCGAAACTTTCGGACCAAGTGGATATTAAATTATAAACAAAAACCCAACAAAAACTGAATAATCATAAGAGGAAAATGCTTAATGTGCAGATTCAATTGTTAAGGTAAAGGGATTTTTTTTTTTTTTCCCCAACATGCGCCAAAGAAAAGAATAACAAAAATTAATTCAAATTTATGGTCAATTTGAAGGGTATTTTCCAAGATATCATATAATTGGAATTTTATTAAAAAAATCTGAGCAAGAAATAAATCTGAATGAGCTCATGTATTAAGGGAAATCAAGCCTACCACATTTCTTCAGTATATGGATAAATTCAAACATGACAAAATCTAAGTTCTACTGAAAATTTATACTAGAAAACTAACAGGAAATAGTTCGTTGCAAGCAATTTGTGCACTGAGAAATGTATTCACAAGAATTAGTTTATTTCAACACAAAGGAATTGTCAACTACTAAAAATTGTAAGAAAGTGCACAAAATGTGGAACCTCTACATCATTTTCAATATAATTACTGCAATACAAAATATTAAACTACAGAGGTAAGTGAAAAAGCATCTATTAAAAACTGAAAACATTGAAAAGATAGTACCAAGTGTCAGGTGCTGTAATTCAATGTTCCATCATCTCCTCATATCAAATTGTGGCAACAGTAAGTTAATTATTCTAAAACGAATCAGCTGAGGTATATACGGCATATGCTTCTATTCATCCACCACCATTTTGTTTTATTTTTTTACAGTGATTACTTCACATTTTGACAATAGCAGCAATACATATCTTTGAAGGTATTTTTACACGAAAACAAAAAACTTTTAGGAGAGGAAAAATGCCTAAAAAGCAATAATTTTATCATTTAAATACGTATTTCCTACACAGAACTACAAATGCTTTTGCAGCAAATTTAAAAAATCATTTGCTGCCATACATGATCAAATAATTAATGTAGCAGTGAGTGAGACAATATTTTAAATTAACAAAAAAATTTTAAAAATTCTATGCATAATTCTTCTATAGCATTTAAACCCATCTGAAAATTCACTCTCCTCCAACTTCAGAGAGTGAAAAGGATTTCTGAAGTTGTACAGGAAATTCTTATTTATAAAACATGAATTTTGATTTGTAATAATTAAATGAATGTGAAGAATTTACTGTTGGATTTGTTGAATGACACCATTAAAGATCACAGTGAAGATATTTACTTGGCTGTATATGAAAAGTAAGATTTAAAAGTATTCTTAAGACTTCTTAATATAAGACAACACACATTCTCTTATCCATTTTTTTTCGAAACAAGGCAAACATGAAAAGAATAACTAAAATATCTTTATTGAATTTCCATTTTTTTTTTTTTTTTCCTATTTGAAAAATATGCCTAAAAATTCCTGAATCTTCACCAATGTCAAATTATTAACTTTAAATTTATAATTGTAGAAAAATTTCAAAGCAGGAAAAAATTCACAAAAAGTGAAAGCTGCATAATTATCGGCTATGCTACAAAAGACAAAGGCCATTGGGTTGTGGCACCCAGCATGTAAAGCTTTAAGAACAATATAGGTTATGAAATCTATCGATTTGCTCGTATTTCAAAAGGAAGTTGACAGAAATTACAAAAAACTGCAAATTAAATGGAAATCTATATTGATATCAGAATAATAAAATGTCCTACTTCTCTAACCTACAAACTAATAAATGATTTTTTTCTCCCCCCCCCCCCTTTTAAATTCAAGACTTCTCAAAGCAAATATAGATCTTAAATTAGTCTTCAGCATTTATCTGGATTTTATTCAGTTACCATGATGACAACCTCTCCTTCTTAATGAACAACTTTTTGAGTAGAATCTCTGGATAATCATCCGATCTTATGAGATTTTATAAGAAAGCTTTCTATGGATGTAAAAGAAACCATTCACAAGTTACTATCGGATTATATCACAAAGCCTTGGATTGAGTTGGAAGTTGAAAGATTATATTATGCAACTGAGAATACTTGGGAAAAAAATTAACATTTCAGATCAAAGTTAAGCAACTTATCTAGTAAATTATAAATCTCAGAAAAATTTTCAGAATTCTTCTGAAATGAAAAGATCTTTCTTTGGCTCCATTCTAACGCTGTTCTGCAAGGGTGTTTTGAAAAGTTCTGCCTCCGATGCAATAACTCTGGCAACACTGCTCCGAGATACACGAAACTGGCATGAGAATAATCCTTGATTCATTGACCTTCGAGATACCATGCAGCATTAACTTCTTATTTAACCAAATGCAGAATATTAAGGAAAATGGCGACATACATGGACTTGCAATTGAAACAACCTGCTGTTATGGAATTCCTCGCAGTGGAGGGTTGTGCACCCTTTGAAATTCATCAACGAATGAGTGTTGTCTATGGCGATGCCTTTACGGATCTGAGTGTTGTCTATGGCGATGCCTTTACGGATCTGAGTGTTGTCTATGGC
>JAFIDM010003189.1:7631556-7678068 GCA_023159025.1 Thereuonema tuberculata | reverse complement strand
ATGCCTTTACGGATCTGAGTGTTGTCTATGGCAATGCCTTTACGGATCTGAGTGCTATCAGGGCAAGAAGGCTGAAAGGTAGCAATCCAGCCACAATGAACCTGCATGATAACGACCAAAGCAGAAAACCCATAACAGCCACGGATGCACAGCATTAAGTGCTCATAGACAAACTAATTCGTACCACTCGCCACAATGGTTGGGATTTCTCACAATGGTCGAGTAATGCCTGTCCACACGCCAATCAACAAATGCAGAATGCTTTGCTGCATCTCAAATTTCACGAGATTTTACAACACCTGTCATACAGTTCGGATCTCGCACTGCACGAAGTTTTCCTTTTTCCGATGCTGAAAGAACAGCTGAAGAACAGCTGAAGAACAGCTGAAGGGACACAGTTACAACAGTGTTGTGGAGGTGCAAGAGTACTACGTCAGTGGTGCTGGGTGAAGATGTCCCTTTCTTCTCTAACGGAATGCAACAACTTATGTGACACTGTGTGTGTGTGTGTGTGTAGACAGAGATGGTGACTATTTGGAAAACTAATGATATCCCCTGGTAAAGGACATTCCAAGCTTTCAGCAGGCATAGTTTATGTGCATATCTATTATATTATTGAAAATATCGCATCAGAGGCAAAACTTTTCAAAACACCCTCATAATTGTGCAGAAAAAATGGTATCTTCTTGCTTTAGCAGAAATAAAAAAATGCCAATATGGAATTATCTGAATTCCTGTATCTGAAATAATAGAATTGGAAGATCTGATTACCATATATGGATGAAACGTTCAAACACAAACATTAGAAACAATCAAAGAAGATTCTCTCTGTAAGATGATTTGCCGATGATAAAACAGCACTTAAACTTATTAGATTTAGAAATTATTTCTAAATAGGTACAAGAACCTGATTTTTTAGCTGGAACTTAAAAAATAAAGGTCAAATCAAAGCTAACTAACAACATACAGTATTACAAGAGATGGAGTTTTGATGTTCCTATAAGCTGAATTTTCAACTCCCGAAGTCCCCATTGTTCATGTGGGGTTTACCATGACAAAATGATAAAAGGGACATTAGATAGCAGAATATGTAGATGATTATAGTATCAGGAATTGCACCTTAGCTTTACATCACAGACATAACTGAGGAAGTTGTGTAAGAATTAGACAAACACAAAAAAATTTGGCAGTACAAGCAATGATATAATAGTCTTGTCCAAATCAATGGACATGGAAAAAGAGGTCAGATTTCAATCCACAGAATAGTGCAAAAAGCTGGATATTAGTGATTAAACTGGATGAACAAGGTAGCAGATAAGAAATCAGATTCAAACTAATACTTCATGTGTTCACATTAAATGAGAATTCTTCGAAGAGCAGTGAGTGTATACAGATAAAGCAGTATATTCATTTCTTGTAAATCCCTTGAGGTTCTGAGCAGAATTCAAAATAGAAATCAAAACTAAAAATTTATTTTTTCCTCAAAGTCAATGTTTCTCAACTGATGAGAACTTTCTAAGTAATATTCAAAATAAAATAGACAAAATTCATTAATATTTTCTATTTACGATTATCCTTTTTTTTTTATTTTTTTAAAGAATGTTAGATAAACCATTTAATCTTCAAGGCAAGATAAGATCATTTGCTAATTCAATCAGGTTCATTCATCATATTTATTCAATAAAGCCATTTAAATTTTTATTTCAATTAAAAAATATTTAAAGTATATCAATTATTAATATTCCAATTGTATAGTTAGAAATTTTTCTTTAAGCAATGGCAGAACTAGAATAACTTCAGAGGTGAAGTTACGTAGCACACAAGAGATAAAAGACTGGGAAACACTATCCTAAAAGCATGTATCTCTTATTTTTGATATATTATCAAAAAAGCTTCAGACTCGTCTTGAAGAACAGATAAAATCTAAATGAAGACTAATTCGTTTCTCAAGAACTGATTTATTCTGGAAAACTTTCTTTTAAATATACTGAAATATCAGAAATAAAAGCTAATTATTTCTTGTTATATATTTAACCTTGAGGAAGTGAGTCACATGATGTGATACCAGCACATGCGTTCCCTGTTACAATTCAAAGGGTTTCTCAATCTATCTTAATTTTTTTTTTTGAAAATTACTTTCATATATTATTAATTTATAAATTTTCACTTCGTAATCAATGGAGGTATTTGAAAACTCATCTCCGGTAAAAACAATAAAAAATGATTTTTCTAACATTGATCTCGACAATTTTTTTCAAGGTCAAATAGACAAAAGCAGCAGCAAAAAGAAGATTTCATTATTTGTCAAACCTCATCTGCTCATTTTGGATTTTTTTTTTTTTTTAAATTATCAATATACACTTGTGATACAAAGAGCTACTGTAACAATACTGTTACTAAAAACAAAAATTCAAGATATTCAAGTTAAAGCAAGGCAAAGAATATAGAAATTCAAAAAAGTGATAATAGATCATACCTCGGAGTGGTCCTTGACAACAAACATAATTTGAAGCAACATGCTAATTATATTACTATGAAAGTTTCCTCCAAAATAAATATTCTAAAAAGACTTGTAGGGATAAAATGGGGAGGAACTCTGACTTGTTGAATGAATCTTATAAAACATATATTAGACCTAACCTACTTTACGGTGGAGAAATACTGTCCCCACTGCTCGTAATAAGTGTAATAAGAAAGCTTGAAACAAGCCAAAATAACTGCCTTTTGGATAGAATAAATGCCTTTTGGTGCAATAAAAACAACACCAACTATTCATGCCCTTACAAACTGAATGTAAATGTAAGGCAAGTATAATGTATGAAAAGAGTTTACATAAGTAGTATGAAAATAAATAAATGGATTATGGAACCACTACCAGAGCAAACTCTAAAAACACAAATGAGTTTCAAACAAATGACTCTTAAAGTGGAGACAAGGAAATTTAGAGATTGAACCAACCTTCATAGCTCACAAACCACTTAGATTACATTAGATTTAATATAAATCTCCACCTTATAAAAATCAGTAAATAAAGCCATTGACAGTTGAGCTGGTATCCCAAATCTCACTTGAAACTATCAATATCTAATATCCAAACGAGTATTGGATAAGAATTTATACGGATGGCTCCAGACTTAATGGAGAAACAGGAGCAGGGATTTTTAGCGAACACTTTTGCCACTACTTTGCTTTAAATGCAGAAGCTACTGTGTGAAGTGGAATTGAACATTTGCAATTAATAAGCTCTATACCAGTTAATAATCAGACCCTGGTTTAATACTAATATTGTGATATTGATTGATTCTAGGTCAGCACTTGAAGCAACTGCAAATAGTGATACTCTGAAAAGCTCGCTTATCCAATCTGTTAGGAATAAATACAAGATTGTTAAAAATAACATTGAAAACTTATTTTTGCAGTGGATACCTTCACACATGGGTCTTGGAGGCAATGAAGCTGCTGATAAGATTAGTAAAAAAAAGAACACATATACAACAAAAACCTAAGAGAAGGATCTCTTTAGAAGGAAAAACTAAATCATTGAAAAAAGTTTCACAATTTGAATTCATAAACAACACGAAAGAAAACCTAAAAGACAAAACCATAAGAAAATATATCAAATTTATTTAAATAGATTAGAGATCTCCAGAGAAAGACATCGGGTAGCAATTTTCCGTCTGTCAACAGGACACGACTGCTTAGCAGAACATTTAAAGATGATTAATATTTTGGATTCCGATTAATGTACCATTTGCAATTGTCCTTATTCTAAGAATAAAGACCACCTCCTGGTCTGCAATAAATTGGATGAGCAGATGCAGAGAAGAAAAGATTTTCCTGGACTCTATTGGGAAGCAAGATCGAATATGGTGTGAGCTAGTTCGAGCCAATGGACAACAACAACAATACTGTAATTAGTTGTAATGTAATCAGGCCGAAAAATGGATACTACAAAGTACGTGCTGAGGTAGTTTGAAAGGGACTGACTTCGACACCTGCATTAGTGGGACAATCCATTGAAAACGCATTCAAGGGATAAGTGGATTAAAAATACTCTTAGCCTGTAAATAAATGCATTTTTTTTAACGCTGGGGTAAAATTTACCCCCAACGAGCATCCTCGTGGGTTAAAACCAATCTTAAATTCAATCAGTATTCAGGAGCGAAAATGAAAATTATTAACCAGTGTGACATCACATAAAAAGAAATGACCAAAAATTTGTATAATTATCTCATGATCTTATAAGATTTTTTAAAGGAGCAGACATGAAGCTAAAAATTTTTTTTTTGCTATTAATGTTTCTTGAATTTATCTTTTCTTTTATAAATTTTGAATTTCTTTAAACTGCCATCTTATTCAAAAGGACAGATGAAACCAAACTAGTTTTTCTGAATTTTGCTGTGGAACAGAACAGGATTTACTGCATTTCTATAAAGACCCATTTATGACCTTGTGTGAAAGATATTGAAACATCGAACAAAATGTAAAAAAATAAAAAAAAATCCGCATTTTTACGCTGCATATATAATGTAATAAAACAAGCAATTATGAAATAAAAGGATTGGCACAGGTATAAAATTAAATGTTCCTACCTGAACAGCAGAAATCCAAGGGAAGTAACAGCTGCCCGACGTACATCATCATTCACATCACTAACCTGTTTTTGGAAAAGAAGTTTGTATTATATCTCTTAAAGTTTTGCTATATTTTACCAACAACAATGAATCACATTTTTTCTATATTAAGCAACATTTAACAATTTTAATTCACATAAACATTCTAAATGCATTTAAATCTGTATTTAAATTTAAGGATCTGTAAATTTTCAAATTTTAGATGAACAAGAAAAGTTCAAATATGAATAGAAGAAGTCGAGTCATACAAATGAATACTTCAAACACATTTAATAGAAAGTCACTGGGGCACATTCTCCAGGATTTGCAATCATTTTACTGTTGTTTAAAATACAAAGTTTCTATTTGGAATGTTTGAATAATTAAATCAGAAATCCGAAGTTCGAACAGTTTTAATTTCAGTTCATGAAAGCTATATTAAATTGGAAAGCTTAACTGAATACTCTGAAATGCATAAAAAATAAGGAGGAATTTTAAATTTAAATAAAATAAATAACTAAAAAACCTAAAATTATAATACTTACAGCAACATGTAACAATCTGCGAATGGCTTTATTGTTTCCTGTACCACAGTAGGCCATGGCTATTGTGTACATTCCAGATCTGCGAAGGATGGGATCTTTGTCTCTGGTCAAGCTTTCAATTAAAGTATCGGCTTCTTCTAAACGCCCATACATTGTGAAAGCAATTCCAATGGCCAAACCTCGTAAAATCTTTTCGTGCTGTGTTTCTTGAGCATACTAAAAAACAAAAAATGGAAATATGAAAGCTGTTGTTGAAGTTAGTATACTGAAAACAGGATTAATGTTTCCAAACGTTAAAATCTGAAATAGAATAAGTGACGTAACTGAAAGTGTAATACAGTAGAATCCCGATTATCCACGGAGTTGGGTGGCGCAGCAATCGCGGATAAACAAATTCCACGGATAATCCGAAATAGGCCGAAAAAGGATGAAAATCAACACAAAAATGCTTTTAACATGTTTAATTTACATTAAAATGGCAGTACATTCATTATAAACAATTACTTTATTTTAATTTCTTACTTTTTAACAAAAAAAAATCTGTTAATTGTCTTTGTTTTTTCGTGTCGAAACACGAAAACTCTTACTTGGACGTCGCTAAATCTGCCTCTTTTATTGTTTATTCTAGTTTTAAAATTTTTTTGTTAATTCCGTAATTTATTGTACAGTAAAAAAAAAATGGAAACCAGAGAAGTCCGCGGATAATCGGGAGTCTACTGTATATCTAAAAAAGCTTTTTTTGCTATTTTTATTTGTTTTCTTTTTATATAACTTGCTTTGTTCTGATACAGTCTTAATTTTAGTTTAATGATTTACTAGCTAACATCACTAATTAAATAAATTTCATAATTTTAGATATTAAACTTTTAGATTAATTAAATTCATTTTGCTTACAATAAACATCTAAACAAACATTTCTAATATGGAGATGAGCACAATAACTTATTAAAACCAAATAGATGTAATTTTGCAGATAAAAAGTTTGCAAAATTACATCTGTTTAAATTATATAACCAATGAAGCCCAAAAAGAAAAAAAAATATATTTAAAATGACAGTATGATCAAGTTTCAATTGCCCTTAAGCCAATCTTCGAGGACTTGTAGAGAAGGGAGAAACACGAAATAAAGCCTCTGTAAACCAATGATCTTTCAGAAAATTGGTCAAGTCAATAATAGTGCACAAGAGTGGGGGCAATAACAACAAAACCTAAACTAACTTAATTGGTCAAGTCAAATTTACTGAAAGATGGTGCAATAACTAGACTAAAAGTCACATCAATAAACAAAAAGGGTTAGGGAGAAGAAAAAGGTAGTCTTATCATTTGTATAGAACACAGCTGATTGCACACTCTGATAACTTATTAAGAGCTTCTTAATTAAAATGTATAAAGACTCTTTGAATTTACTAATATAATCATTGCTCTCATGGTCAAGTATAACAGGATTGTCAATATCCAGAGTTTTATATACCCTGTTTTATATCATGTTGTGCCCTATAATAACTTAAATTACCTTTTTTTTTTAATTGCATACAGATGCTTAACATGACCATCAATGGTCTTCTGGATTTGCCAATTTAGTGGCAGCAATTTTCAATGCATCTAATGGCATAAATCCAGGAATTAGGTTGCCATATGGGCAATAAAAACCCAGTTGCACCATCGTTTTAAATATTTTTTGTATTCTTGGACTTTGTTGGTTAGATGTAATTTTATCAATTTTATATCTTCATACATTAAAAGAGTTACTTACTGCAACCATATCTTGAATGGCATTAGCAGATTTTGATCCAAGCATAACCAACCCCATAGCAATGCCTGCTGCTTCACCAGTAACAGCATCATCTTGATACATGTTAAACTTCATCTGCTCATAAATATCTAGAAAAAAAACAACAAATAAAGCACTTCAGAATTAGAGACACTCCTATTGTTGAGATGTATGCAATTCAATATCCTCATTAAAATTCCTATATTTTAATTTAAAAACTTCAAGCATAATCAAGCAACTACCAAATTTCTAAATTTTAACATAGTGGTTCTTCATATTATCTAACTATTCTTTTAAAATTAAACCAGAAAGAATATACTATTTCCTTACTAAAAAATTTATGAAATTACAATCTTTCAGAGATGCAAGTAGAAGAAAATGACATTCAATTACAGCACAGTTAGCTAACTAATTAAAAAATTTAAATAAAATATGATAAACTATTATTATAAATTATACTGAAAAATTTTAATAAAGTTGAATAATACAAAAAAATTAATAGGTCAGATTGGATTACTTTCAGCTTCAAATTCTGAATTTGTATGCTATCCAACTGAAATTTAACTTAAATGCTAAATATTCAAGCAGGCACACTAGTTTATTAAGTCATAGACTTTTAGAGTTCAGTGAGAATTTGAAGTTAATGATTAGCTAACCATTAACTTCTACCAGGGATTAAGAAGATGGTATAAGAAGCTATAACAAATTCAAACAGCAAAATAGTGAGCTTTACAAATTTCCAAATGAATCATGCTTTTGTGGAAAAGATCCACAATAAAAAAAAAAATCATTTGCTTCCTTTTATATGAACTAAATCATCTTCCATTTAGTGAAATCCATTTACTTTAATACAATATATTCCTAACTCAAAACTCTTACTCAATTGAAGTGATATCATTGCTGTAAGAAAGCAAATAGAGAGATCTGACATAAATAAGCATTAGCAATCAGTCAAACCATTTGATTTATTTTTATTCTATTTTACCATTTTGAGCTTGAAAGTGTCCAAATCCCTTATAGAAAATTTCAAGTTCTCCACATCTTTAAAATTATAAAAACTATCAAAGCCTTCAAATCAGGCATATTATTCTATCAATAAATACACCCAATAAAAACGAGATATCTAGTTATAGGGAACACTAAAGAGAAAAATTTTTTTTAGAGAAATTTTTATTAAAACTATTAAGTTACCTTGTCTGTGAGTGCCCATTGCAGCTAAACCAAGGCCTAAGCAACCCCCATGTCTAACAATCTGAAAAACAATTTGAATATAAATATGAAGAAACAAAAAGAAAGAAAAAAAATGTTTTAAATCACATTTTTAAATGAGGTTTCTATCAGCATAATATATTTTATCATTACCTCACTGGCAGATTGAAAATATTTACACTACATTCAACATTTTTATTATTGATTAGAATAAATCTTAAATAAAATAAACCATATTGTTTGTTCTTTGTTATTTGCATTATGTTTTTCTGATTTATGTTTATTTATATTTAAGTTCTGGAATTTATTATTAAATTTAAATGTTTTCATTTAAATTTTATTACCCTATACTTAGTCTTACAGAAATATCATCCAGAAACAGACATTCTTAATTTTAAAAAAATAAAAAAAAGGGGAGGATTCTGATGTTACCTCATTTGAGGCTTCTTTTAGTTGATTCAATAAATATTCCGTCATTGTTCCTCCGTGATTGGCATGAATAAGACCTGCAAAATAAAAATTAGCAGCTTAAATACAGATGTCAAAAAACTAAACATATAATGCAGTTTCAAATGTAAACTTTTATTATCTCTGGTTTAATCTATTTCTTCTTGCCTCAAAATAATTTAACAATTTTGAAAAAAATCATGCATTGAATATTGAAATTGCCGACAGATATCAATATTTTTTTCCCCCCTATTCATGATGAAAGACAGTGGCACATTTTAAAGGTCAAGAGTGAATTGAAGACAAATGAGCAATTTGGAGAATAACATCAACTAAGCCAGAGCTATAATAAAAAAAAAAAACATTAGTTCTAAAATTATATTTCTTCTACAGCTTGCAAATTCTTTAAACAATAATGAAGGTAATATAACAATGAGCTGTGGAGCTACTAAAAAACAAACAAGCTGCATGTAAGAATACATTACAGTATTCTTACATGCAGCTTGTTTTCTTTCTCTTTTTATCCAATGAACTGAATGATGCACACAAATAACAGCTTTTTGTAATAAAAAAAATATAATAAAATTTTCAAATTAGAAGTTTATCAAGTTCTGTCTTATGCAAAGGTTCTTGAAACTAAACCTGTATTTCATCTTTACAAATATCCATATCCACAAAAGCAACTTTTTAAATGTGGTAGGAACAATGTATTCAGGTTAAGAAGAGGAGAATGCAACAGGCTCCTTAACGAAAACCTTAGATTGTAATTAGTAATTTGTACTCTTATTTATAAGGCATTTACTACTGTGGAATTCTGTTAGTAATAGAAAACTTAGCCACCTTATTGTTAATAGTTTAAATGTGACTTATCATGCATTATTCTTTTATCAACTGTCATTGTGGGATATTAATCCACGCAATCAATAAAAATCGAAACTCACTGTTAAATTAAAGATAATTGGAGTGGACAGGAATAAATATTATACCTTTTCTTTCTACATATATCTAGCATCAATTTTTTTTCTCTAGCATAAATATATATCTATAGCATCAAATGACTTTCTTAAAAATGGAGGAACAATAAGCAAATACTTGACCATGATCTGAGGCTGTAACTTTAGATACTGCCAAGCTGGCGCAATCCAAGCAGTAATTCACAAAACTGGTATAGAATTTCATTATGGAACAGTATTTAATTATCTAGAAATCAGTCAAAGCTTTGTATATCCGATATATGATTTACTCGCATTCGCCACATTAGGCAAAATTATTACTTAATTCAGTAATATTTGTGACCAATAACGAAAAGGATTATGGTCACAAAAGGATTTAATGACCACAATATACATTTTCATTACACAATACAAGAAACCAAATAATGAAGTACATAGTGAATCAGAATACTATCAAGAAAGTTAGTCAAATCTAAAAACAGATCGCTTCCTTTTAAATTCTGTTAATTTGTTCTGGAAAAACAGCTTATTTTGCAGTACATTTTGTGTAGAACAGTGATATATATTAAAAGTATGTCTAGAAATGTATCTCTCTTGCATCCAACTAATAAATCAATATTTCTATTCCACTCTGTTTACATTACTACAATTTATTTTATTAAATATCCCTAGAAAAAGAATTTACTGCAACAGCATTTTAACGAGATTCAAATTATTATATAAAAAGCACTATTTGCACAAATTACACTGTAACAGAGGTCTTTTGTTTCCCTAAAATTTTAAAAACTATTCTTAATTTGGAAACTAAGCAAAGTACCTACCTAAAGCATATAAGCCGCCACCTTCTGAATAGCCACTACCTGGACCTGTATCTTTAGGTAAATAGGATGACATAAGATTTAGAGCTTCTTTTTCATGGCCCTGAAAGACGAAAAAGAAATTGCAATTAAAACATAATTAACAGAAATTTATATTAAAATATTGTTAGGAATTTTTTTCATATGAGACTTTACAAAGTAATAAAATTAATAACAGTTCACCCCTCACAAACATCCAGAAAGGGAGAAAAAAATAATCACATCCTTTTTTAGTGTAGTGATTTTGAAATTCCCAATTCTTTCATAGATGTAAAAAAATTGCAAATCCACATAAACTTCTAGAATTTTATGGAATAAGTGTCCATGTCCCTGAGACTGCTTCTGCATGTATTAAAATAAATATGCTATGACTTTTGAATGTTACTTTTTTTAACATCTTTTTTTCAGTCAATTTTTTTTTTAACCTGTAAGTCTAAATTAACTGTCAAAAAGACAGTATTATAAAAAACACAAAATTGCTGTCATAGCATACTGCATTAGCTCATTTGTTGTTGCATGGCTAGAGGAATGAACCTCCACTGTCATTACACTGCATTTCTCTCAAAGAAATAGCAGAAACCTTCTGCAAACTGGCATTTAGTCATTTTGTTTATCAAAGGATATAGCCTTTTATTACGTACAGGGTGTATCAGGTGGACCAGGTCAAATTGGTAACTACTTATTGGGAGCAATTTTCAAGAGAAGTTTATTCATTTCACAAGAATAACAGTATCCTAAACACAGCATCCAGAATGCTCACCTGTGTACCCAGTGGGCATGTGCATCAGTACAAGCACCTCATCACAATGAATGCGAGTTAGTAACCATGCGATAATTCACAATGGCAGGTAGGGAAAGTAGTGCGTTTCAGTTGACATTAAAACAACCTGTCTGTCACTAAGTTTAAGTTTATTTATAGGGCAATATCTCTGCAGCAAGACAGTTACTGATAAGGAATATGGTTTTCTCTGAAACATGGAACAATGACTGCAATTAAGAAGAAATTTGAAGACACTGGTTCTGTTGCAACAAAACATGCTGCAAAAGGGTCACTCGCCACATTCACTACTGATGAGAAACAAAATACTGAAGCAAAATTGATCAGGTCATTTCATTGTTGCTACAATATGCAAAAATCGATTGGGTTCAACTGATACAACCTGTATTTAATTACTTGTTTATTTTGAATTTTGCCACTTAATTTCTGAGTTATTTGTTTTAGAGGTATTACTTACCCGATGAATAACTCCTAGACTTGCTGTTGCAGTAAACTTTGCCCAGTTAGTTGCTCGTGCCAGCCACTCAAGGTTATCCCTAAATTTGGAATAAAAAAATTTTATTGAATGAAATAAGACTTATCAAATAATCCAAAATATATTTTAAAATATTTAAGCTCAACTGAATTATTAGAATTTCAAAATTAATCTTCAAGTTATTAAATCTCAAGAACAATGCAAAATTGAACAAGACAACTAGATTAGATTGGATTTATTAAAAGCCTAGTTAGATAGTTATAGTTACCTTAGAAATTGATCACTAGTTGTACCACAATGCATAAAAGAATTTGCAATAACTGTTGCAGTATGACACACTGAATTCCTCACTGCTTCCTGGAATAAACAGTTACATACTATTAACAAGTTTTTATAAAACCTGCTTACTTAGTTAATAATTAAAATGAAAATAAATGTAAAGTCTACAATAATCTTACAAAATTGAATCAAAATTATGTATTTGTTTTCAACATCTATAGCTGATTAAACAGTCATTAGAATCATATATAAGGAAGAAAAAAAAAATAAGTCTTAAATGGAACCATATTGTTAATAATGCTTTAATAAATACAGTAGAGCTCCGATTATCTGCGAATGCTGCAAAAAAACTTTTTTAATTACAAACCTTAAAAAAACAAAAAAACAAAAAAAAAAAAATTTTAATCCAAGCCAACAACAGGGAAAGTACAATAGGCCCTACAGTGCAAAGGTCGAAAATTTCCGACAGGCTTATTGTGCATCGTAATCCTAATGGCCTTCTTGGAATTTGTGGACGAGTGACAGGCTCTTGCTCCGCAGAAAGGTTTCTGCTGTACTGCACATATTTTAAAAGTTTTGCATATTATGTTTTTTGTATAATAAAATGTAGTTTTTATGCTGAAATATTTTTACGTGTTTACACCTCATTTTTAGTCTTTTTTTCGGGTTATCCGCTATTTTTACTATCCACGATACCCTTGCCACCCAATTCCACGGATAATCGGGGCTCTACTGTATTTTAAATGGATGTAAATCTCACATCTTCTTTGATTTTAATATTTTATTAACTAAGGCTTTCTTTGTTTGTTTTTTTTAATTGTTCCATCTGTTAATATACATTAAGTCTCAAAAAAAAAAAAAAAAAAAGAGGCTGTACAGTAACCCTTTTTGAAGAGGGAAAAAATTATGTAAGAAATATTCAGGCTGTTGCCTGATATAAAGTTAATTAAAATGAACCGACAAGCAATGAAAGACAAAAAGATTCATCACAATATTCCAGGTTCTCTGCGATTTATCAATGAAATCTGCAGAGCTGGGAGAAAAAAAAACGAGAAGCACAAGGAAGCCAAGAACGTCTTGATTTGGTCATATAAAGTTTTACATCAGATACTAACACAAACTGAATAAAAGGAAAAAAACAAGTTTCTCATTCAACATACATCATTATTTTATGAGATCTTACAAAGAGGAGTTTCATACTTCATGTTATTATTATTTTTAATTTGTGGTTTTAAACTTCAGCCACCACAACTTAAGTGGAGCTTGATCGATTTTGTTTTTATAATTCCACCTTCAAGCTCTCAGGAAATTTTTTTCTAATTTCCAAAGTGAGTTAATTTGCTGTTTAGTAATAACCAAACACTTAAATATCTTAGAAATTTGTATTCTCTCATTTATTAAGTGGTTTTTGTTTCTAACTTCCTCTTCCATTGATAAGAATCTCTTCTAATTTGCTGTTTTTGACCAATCCTTGAAGTAACTTTCCCCTTGTTCTTTTTTTGTCAACCTTTCAGATACTCTGATAGAGGATTAACTAAGGTAATATTTTTCGTCTATTTAAAATGCTCTTAAAGGATATTTTTTTCCCAACAATGAAATGGAAAAAGACTAGTTAAAAATAAGTAAGTAAGTAAACTGCTCCTTTACTGTGGATTAGCCTCTGCAAAACAGCAATAATACTTTGAGGAATGATTCACTGTAATCAGTTAGGAACAAAATTTAAAAATTCCTAATTATAATTATACTTACTTTAGTATTTTTCAATATCAGGAGATCAGTGTGATTGTTGCGTATTAGAAACTGCAAATGAAGGCCAATAGTTGTTTCTCCACCCAGAATAATCGTTAGCTTTTCAATTCTCTGTTGATGTCTTCTATCCTCTTCACTCTATAACAATGTATTGATATTAACATTACTTCACTTTTCCAAAAACCTTTCTTTTTAACCAATAACAAAGTTTCTTAAGATTTGGGTCAAAATTTAATCATTTTTTTTTTTCTTACCAGACTTTCTAACTTAGGAGGTGAAGGAGGTACAACTTTAGGTTCCGTCTCTTCTTCACTGGAAAATGAAGATATTAAATGTTAGTTTTAAGACTCTGAATGTATTGAATGATCACGTTCAAGCAATAACTACGTTTCAAACAAAATAAAGATCAAGTTATTAATTTGTCAATTGAACTGAAATTAATGCGGATTTATCTAATGGGATTTCCATTCACTTTGAAATTTACATTGAGAAATACTGATTTAAGAAGTTAACAATTTTTTGATCTGCCACCTTGCTTTTAGATTGTCTTGGACCAGGTGACTCCCTCTGTCATTTATATGCAAATTCAAGATTAGGTTTTTTTTTATTATTATTATTATATATATAAAAAAAAATAGTAAACAGCTCATTTTTTTAAAACTCATTTCCATCATTTTAAATCATAACCATCCTAAGAAAATAAAAACATACAGCTTTATGAAATCACACAAATTGCATTCATAATAAGATAAATTAACTCTTTAAAATTCCAACAGTGTTACCTTAATTAGAAGATGCTGTTACAAACGCATCTCTTGAATTTCATTAATAACATTCATTTTACTTTAAAAAAAGCATTTTTTATTAATCAATGAACTCAGACAATATGAATGAATATCTGCTTCATGTTTAACATTATTTCTTAACAGAATAAGGATTACAATTATTAACTCTTGAATATAGAATATAAATGTATTAATAAATAATTTATGGGGTTACTCCATCCATTTCAGGTTATTTTATAACTATATATTTAAACATCAAAACTTTTTTAATTTTTTTGCTTTTTACTTTAAAGTCAAACATAATGAGAATAAAAATTAACAGCATTCTTACTCTATAATGACGTTCCGTAACCGTAAGGCTATGTTTCATATTTGTTACAAAAATTTTTAGAGATATTAAATTATAATCAAATAATTTAATGAGTATTAGTTATTTTATAAATTGCAAGAGCTTGAAAATATTTTTTTTTTTTTTTCCTCTCGTGAAGAAGATTTAAATTCCAAATTTAAATATGCAAATGAGACTCGTAACATTACGAGACTGTGGAAAATATAAGGAGTCTAACAGCCTCATTCTGGTAACCTAAAATTAAGCTATTGCGAGGGCCTAGAATCAAGCTCACTAAGAAACTAGAATTTTACTGTTACTAAAGAAAGAACCTAAAATTAAGCTAGTGTGAGGCCCTAGAATCAAGCTCACTAAGAAACTAGAATTTTACTGTTACTAAAGAAAGAACTAAGTATAATGGATCACACCGGCAACTAGATGTAAGTTCTAAATTCCAAGGACTAAAAAACTATAAACTGAACCGAACTATTAGAGGGACTCTTAATTAAAAGAACATAAATAACTTCCACAAGCCTAGAATTATCGGAAGTTGAAGGAAGAGGAAATTATCCGAAATTATATTTTCATACGAAGTGAAAAGTCATAACACCTTTCAAAGTCATAGCGCCATCAAAAGTCAGAGCGTTGCCTTCACAAGCAGACGACAAGTGCTAGTGCATTGTGGGAATATCTGAAGTGGAGAAGAAAACAGCTGACGAAGTTGGACGCGCCATTTTTGAAGAGGGCTGGCAGCAGTAATGATGCAGATACAGCGGTGTTCCGAATCAAAGGATAGCCAAGGAGAATTTCCTACCGAACCACTTCAACTAGAAATGAATCACCAGGGTGAAAAGCCAAATGAAAACAGCAAACTGTAAGTAATAATTTATTATGCCATTTTGGAGGGACTCCGTCTTAGTGTGACGAGCAAGAATTATTACAGAAGAGTGACAGTGATAAAAGCTGATTCGGTGGAAGTGAACTTTATTATAGAGAATAAAGTCAAAAGTAAATTTTCACACAGGTGTTAAATTTAAAGCCATTAAAAAATAGTGAGCAGAAGTATATTCACACAAGTGAAAATCGATAAGCCATTACTTTTCGTAAATGATAATTCACACAGGTGAAGCCATTCCAATATTCGCGTTTAGATTTCACACAGGTGAATGATAGAAAAGCCAATATAATTTATTTCAAATATAAAGTACAGAATTGAACTCTTGCGTTTGTGGAAACGGTGTGATTAAATATTTGAGTATTATTTAATTAAGAACGAGAGATTCAACATTTATAAAATATATATTGGAAGCGTGCTACAGTTATTATTATTATTATTAAAGAGAAATTAATTGAGCAATTAATTTCACGTTCATTCTCAGAGTTTGTGAAAAGAATTTATATTGTTTATGCGATATCAAGGAGATATCTGAACTGTTAATAAGTAAGATAACTATTAATTATTCATTCAAGGATTAGGAACTGTGTAATGAACTTTGAAGACAACGGCTTTAGTAGGATTGAAGTTGGAATTTGTGTATATAAGCTTTTCCAATTTTTAAATGTTCACACAAATAAATCTTTTTCGGATTTTAGTTTGCCTATTGCTGACTATTTCCTTCACTCTGCAAAACCAACTATGCGTTCTGCACAATTTCAGAGCAAAATTACAAAAAAGTGATGCAAAATAATATTCACTGATAAATCACAACGTTTAATAGCATTACAGCTAATTGTATACCTATAAAAAAAAATTTAAAATGCCTACGTTTACAACTTTCTTCTTTTTTTTTTTTTCTTTTTTTTTTTTATTTAAATGCTATACAAAAAAAAGGTCAATAATGACATGTTCTACAATTTATCAATATTTTTGGCTATGGCTAGAGCAAACTGAGTTAGAATATATGTGACTGATATGGTATTTTATATATTTCTTTTAAAAATAATACTTTTTTGAGACTACAATTATTATACACATACCCTTCTTTCTTCTCTTCTGGTTTGGCCTCTGTGTCAGTGGAAGGAATAGGAGCAGTTGCACGTAAAGCTTGTAGGACACGTGTTAAAAATTGTTGGGTTGCACTTTCATAGAGGTCAAAGGCAATCTGATAGGCCATCAAAGCCGTTTCCTAAAAAAAAAAAAAAAAAAACAACAGTGTATTAAAAGCAACTCATAAAAACAGTGTTTAGATTTTTTTTTTTTTTTTTTAAATTTGTAGCTATTTTAGATACTAACATAGTCTTTACATTATTATAAAAACTTCAATATTGTCTTCATTAAAAAAATTAAGTTTAACCTTCAACATATCCAGGCGTTTTATCAAATGGAGACAAGAATAAATATTTCATGTATTCCTTTACAGTTATCAAACAATTCTCCACATTTACTGGTTCAGTAGTAAACAATTAAGGACCTTCTTGAAAGCATTAGTAGTATTTGCTTTTAAGCTTATACAAATATTTACAAATTGAATTCTTTTCTATTAGGCCTTTTTTTTTTCTTACTTTTTGAGGGAAGAGAGAATCTTGCACAAATATTATTATTACACAATGGCAAACCACACATAGGTTTTCCATTTTGGAAATTACAGCTAATACTTACTCAGAGGTTTTCAGAGGATATAACCAGTTGGAAAGTATTTAATAATAGATAATACAAAAAGGAGCTACAATAGAATGACAGAATCGTTGGAAGGCATTATTCTGAGACTTGTGGGTTTAACATCTCTTGCTAATCCTTTAATTTATAAATGTTTCCAGGAGTGGGGAATGGGATTACATTGGAAATGTAAACAAAAACTAAAAGCTGTAGCATTACAAGAGTTATATTAAAAATGAAAATTGCAGGGGACATAAAAATGCCTCCCCCATTCTCCACAGTGATGGCACCCATAACCATTAAGGCTCTGAGGAAAACCAATCAAATGGCAATACTGAAGAAATTATTTTAGAAGCCTGGAT
Source organism: Thereuonema tuberculata (assembly GCA_023159025.1). NCBI lineage: Eukaryota > Metazoa > Arthropoda > Chilopoda > Scutigeromorpha > Scutigeridae > Thereuonema > Thereuonema tuberculata. Next base: position 7,660,321 of record JAFIDM010003189.1, on the reverse strand, counting down.
TTTAAAAAGGTCAAGACTTTATCACTTATTAGTTATAATTATTCAATATCCAATGACTCAGGAGATTATTAATGAATAGTTCAGATGATAAACTATATGAAGTTGAAAAGAATACCTCAATAAAGAAATAAAGAAGAAAAAAAGAAAAGGATTTTTATGTAAAGCATACAAAAGTAAAACTTTATCTCATTACCTCAGTATCTTTTATCAATTTGTCTAATATTTCAGCAACAGCTTGTGGATCATCAAGAAATATCAGGCACTGGCAGACATTAATGAAATCAGGCGTGTCCAGATTCCTGTACAACCCCACCAAAGAGAACAGAACTTTATTGCGAAATTGGCGATTTTCAGTTAACGACATCACAACTTTCAGACTGTAGGACAGCATTCCTGAAACATCATCCTATTAAATAAATAAATAAAAATAATTAATTTCTGTTATCAGATAACTAGACTACCTCGTGAGTGTCATTTGACAATAAAGCTTAAATGAAACAGCATTATAATAAATGTAAAAGTGGATTCTTGAAATATCAATTCTGAATCAATAAACTAAGTTCTTCTAATTGTATATAGTTCACTAGACAATAAATAATAGTTATTTGCAATGATCTTCAACAAGAGTTTTGATAAATACTGCTTTGTAAACTTAAATATTTTTCATCATACATACAAAAGGTCAGATTTGTGACTTATTTTGCTTCACATTAGTATTGTAGATTGCACCATTATCACATTCATATACACCATCATTTGAAATATTTTTAAGTTTATATTAATTTACCTATTACTGTAGGATACATCTTATTATAATAAAAGGAAGAACAATTAGGTTAAACAGAATATAAACAGTCTCAAATGAAATGAATTTTATATTCAATTACCATCCACAGTTCAACTGACAACAGCATTTCATTTTCAGTTATACCTTTTGCTTCAGTGGAATTTAATGCACACTAAGCTAACATATGTTATAAAATATTTAACTCCTTATCTATTGATAATGAGTTAAACTTACATATATTATATTAGTAGTAGCACAGAGATTATTGTGAGGCTATTATTGTTGATTTTTAAATCCCATTGGGATGATATGGAATCTAGAATTTGATAGTTTGATGGCCTAGTGCACCAAACCTCAATTAACTTTAAAGGCTGCATTGTGGACGTAGCTAAAATTGGTAGGGGGCGATGCCCAAGAAAAACTTTAGCCTTTGTTTTAAAATTGTGTGAAAGGAAACAAACATATATTAAAAAAAATTTATCAAGTTTCTGAATAACTTTTCTTTTTATACATGTTTGTTTCCTTTCACACAATTTTAAAACAAAGGCTAAAATTTTCTTGGGCATCACCCCCTACCCCTAATTTTAGCTAAGTCCACAATGCAGCCTTTAAAGTTAATTGAGGTTTGTGCACTCGGCCATAAATATCTCGATAGTCCAAAGACCTTTTTGCAAATTGAAATTATCTGCTTATAATAAAAATTATAATTTCCTACTATAGCCAGTAAGCATTATGAAACCTAATGGATCACCTGCAAGCATTACCTTTCTGTGTATTCAATAGATATAAAAATACTTTGCCTAATGTGGTTATCACATTAGGCCTATTAAACAGTATTCCATGTAGGGTTCCTTAGGTTTTCTTACAGTATTTAATAACAATGTTTCTAGATCTTGGAATCTGAACTGCTAATTATGGTTCAGTCATTCATCACGACTTTTGTTAAGATATTAATGTTTTGGTTACAATATGTAAAAAAGTACATCCTAAGTAATTCAAGTATACGTTAATATTTTTTTTTTTTTTTTGCTGATGTAAAAGAAGGCTGTTTCTTCCAAGGTTGTGAAAACGTGATTACTAAAGAGTTATGAAAACAGCAAACCTGCATCCAGTGAAGGCCAATTTAAACAAAATATTGTGACGATTTATACAAGATACAATAATTTCTATCTGACAACAGTGCCACACTCTGAGTCTACCTAAAATCTAAAATATGTTCAACTTAAAAGAGGAAAGATTTAGCATGAGAGAGAAGAAATAGAAATATATATGTTTCACCATTGATTCATAAATGAATGTTTTAACATAAAAAGATTCCAATTATTTTTAATAAAACTATCTCCATCCGTTTAAGTTCAAAACAAATTATTAATCTTTCTAATAATAATTCTGTTATTAACATTATGAAAAGAAGTCTTACCGAATTAAGAATGGACTTTTCAAAAATATCCATTCTTCTGGTTTCTAAGGCTATTCCAACCGCCTGTTTAAACTGTCCATCATCAAAGCACCTTTGAAACATACGATTCACAATAGCTTCCAGACGTGGGTCAATGTCTTTCTTTTCATCTTCTTTGCATTCTGTATTATGCACGCTCAATTTGGTGTAATAGTCAATGCATTTGGCTGTAATAACGGAAAAGGAAATAGAAATTATGAAATCAAGAGCAAATCATAAACATATTTTTTATTTTTCCTGGAAATGTCATAACTATTAATTTTTAACACAATTATAACTGATATTAATAATTGATGATTTATCATTTTTTTTTCTAAAGCTGGGACAGTTTTTATTTCAATAATTGGCTTTTTAAGCTGTTTTTGGTTTTAATAAAACAGGAGGGAAAGAAATTTGTCTGCTTGAATAAATCTTTAGTTTAGTATTTTAATCTTTATAAAGCAGAGAGAAATGACACAGAAATAAAAAATATCTGAGCTTTCATCGGTGAGAGTTTGGGAAGGACCGTTTCGTCCTTTTTAAGGACTTAAAAAGGACGAAATGGTCCTTCCCAGGGACTTATCAGCCAAACCCACTCACCAGATGAAATGCTCAAATAGTACAAATGTGGTAAGGAAAACCACTCTTTTGGAGGGAAGCACAGCTGGGCACACGTCAATTTTTTTTTTTTTGTCTCCCATAACCCACAAGTACAAATCTAAAATAATAAGAGCTCTCACCTCTGAGCAGCCTGGATCTGAAACAAAATTTTTAGCTTTCTAGAACAAGTAGTAGTTCAGTTATCATAGTTATGTATTTTAGCAGCAATATGTAAAGGCATAGTTTAGGGTAATGAGGTAAAACAAAGTCTAAAATTTGATGAAACTCAATAAGGCATTCGCATTTCATAGTCTAAACCTAAGTTTCCACTTTCTAAAAAACAATTTCTGAGTTGCCTTCATAACTAAGATGCAGAATTCCTGAGTTTGACCTAATATTAATCAAAAGCTTTTTCAATCCATTCCTTTCTTCTTTTAGAATGCAAACTTTGAGATATTACAAAATTAATCCAAACCTAAAATACCCTTGGTGTAGAAAGAGTCTTTATAACTGAGGGGAATTATTACACAAGATTTCTTTCAAATAAATAGGAATAATGAAATGTAATCAATTCCGATAGTAAATTTCTGCTCATTGTTAATTTATGCAATGACTGTATCTTCTAAATCTCAATTACTTGGAAGTTTTCCTTTAAAAATTTGCAAATATGAATTCTGATCTTGGAAAAAACAAAGAATGACAAATTTATAGTTACAGAAATATTTTCATCACTGTTCATTTATTATGAAGTCGAAACTAGTAGTTTCATTTTAAGTTTTTTAAAATGTTTTGTTTTTTGAACAATCTAACTATATTTGTGTGACGGCGGAATTTATAATGAACTATCAGCGCACGTAAAACTTGAACTTCAATAATATTTTGTAAACTGGTAAAGATAATATAGAAGACAAGTTTATTAATGTTATATATGAATTAAATTGTCAAACTTGTTTGAAGAAATACATTGGCTGACTAATCAACTTTAATTTAAATGCATCAAACAGCACAGAAATGAGTTTGAATCTAAAAAAATATTTAATTTAATAGTAATAATGAATTAAATAAATCAGCAATGGTAGGTCATCTCAGAAAATTTCCTTCCCATGTCTGTGATTGGAATAATGTAAAGGTTCACTACTCTGATAATATTCACATTAGATTAGCTACTAAGAAGACATTCATCAACAAATATCAAGATGACAATGAAATTCTCAGTATTAATAACATCAATGATTTCCTTTTTGTATTATCATTGTATTTGTATTATTACACTGTTATTGCCTTCATACTATTTATTTGTTAACCAACTGTTATGATTTCATGTATTTGTTGCAATCTTTATGTTCGACTTTCTTGTTATAGTCTTTTTATCATCATGTTGATAATACTCCTAATTGGAGTGAAACATGTTAATGCTATTTAAATTTGATCATTACATTTTATTCTTTAATGTCCCATGTGATATCTCTTTTTTTACAATTTATAATCACAGGTTTCTTTTTTCACTTTATAATCTAAATTATTTAATCCCTATTTGTTTTATGCTTAACGGGGCAATCCCTAATTGAAGTTTTAGTAACTTTTTAAATTTAATATTGGACAGATAATTATTAATAAAAGTTAAATTTTTAACTTACATATAATTGTAGTTACATATTCTGTTATAGCATTAACGTCAAATAAATCTCCGGCTCCCAAAGCATAAGTTAAGGAATCTTCAAAGGCTCCAAGATGATAATAGACCTGCAACAAATTATATATAAACTTAAAATCAATAATATATATTTATAAAAAAAAATAAAAAAAACAATCTTTAATTATTAGCCACAACTGCTAATCATTAAATATGTCTAACAATGACTTTTATTATTATTATTTTTGTGTTTCCCTTTCACATAATATTACAAATGGCAGTTTTAAACTTTTCAATATTTATTCAATCATCCTTATGAAAAGCTTAAATAATTAGATCTCTCACATTGTAAGTTGTTGGAAACAAATTTAGTTTATATATTACACAGAAAAAGAAAAATTCAAGTAAATTTCTTAATTAGTCATACCTTTGATGCTACTAATGCAGCTAACTGACGATATGGAAAGGTATCTTCCTCATACAACACTTCACTATTGAAAGAAAGAAAAAATCATCTTTAAAAGGTGATCATTTTCTATTGAGAAACTAATTATATAAATATAACATATATGCACAACGTACAGGCAAAATCTGCTTCTTAAAAAATTTTGGAAACTTACATTTTCTCAATGGCATCTGATATCTCAGCCCAAAATTCGTCAACAATAATATTTAGCTTTTTAAGAGCAAAAATCTTCAATTCTGTTTCTGTTTCTTCCAAAAGGGATATAATCCCAGCTGAAAAAAAAAAAAAAAAAGAAAAGAAAAAGATTAAGTATTTTCATTTTCTGACTCATTCTCTTTTAAATTCATAAATATATACTGTATACAGGCATTAAGACTTGGTCTATATGAGCATTGCTAATGCCGCAATAGGTTAGCCTCAGACATTGTTATAACGGTAAAATAAAGGAAAGTGCACCTTCAAGGACTGAGCATTGCAGACGCCCACCAACGCCCTATGTAGACCAGACCAGCATTGCTATGCTTTAAGCAAAAGCAATCTCGCTATGCTGGCATTCAAAACACTCATACACACTGCATCTTTCGCTTCCAATAGAAATACATGGGATTTCGGTTCTGAAGAACATCGCCAACAAGCCATTCCTAACGCCATGTTTTCATTGTTCGTGTTGACTAGACCTTAAACTGTGAATTTTACTTTTCTGATAGAAAACTAAAGACAGAGTTCAACCTAATACAGTGTCGTCCTTACAAGGAATTCCACAATATTATTGAAGAAGAAAAAATTCTTTTCCACAAATGTTTTCTATTAGCTTATAATCTGGCCACTAAACGACAGTTGCTCATTTTCATCACAAGCAATGTCAGCTACAACAACTATGATAAAATTTACATTTTAATTGTTAAAATTATTTTAAAAATAAGTGACATTTATTTTAGGATAATTAAATAATGAAGTACAAAGGTACATTGTTGTTTAAATATTATAAACAACAACAACAACATATACAAAGTGCAGTGACAATCACTAATCTCAGAAGCTTGAAAGAGTTTTATAAATTTGGATATCTATCGTATGTAGTAGCATGAAAACATTTTACATCCAATGTATAAATTGACCTCAAATTTAATTTTTTTATTATTTTTACTTTCAAAAGGTCTAATATGTGATGGCATTATACAATAGCTTAATTGAGAAAGAACTTGTTACAGGTTCTTTCTCAATTAAGTTGTAAGTCACTACAATATTCAAAACAACGTTTTTACTTAACTTTTCTGAAAAAGATAAGAACAGATAATTTACTTTTTCAAGAAATTGCTGCACTATCTCAAAACAAAATCAGTATTAAAATTAAAAAAAGGTATTTTCTAAATCTATCATAAGTTTAAAAATAAGAATATATAAATGTATAATAGATGTGTAGTGTACAAAATATTTCAATGTAGTATTAGAAATATTTTTATAATGTCTACTTACATTAATTTCTATTATTTATAAATTATATAAAATATTACATACATTTTTATTTAGAAGCTCACTGAAAAACAATATTTTGCATCTACTTTACTAAACATAATAAATATTTTTATGGGGGAAACGTTTATTAAACTATTTACATGTTTTGTAACATTTTTGTTACATTTTTTAAAGAGAATTATAATTTGGAAAATTAATAAAGAAAAAGAAACATTTTAACTTTAATCAAAAACGTGATATCAGTATGACATGCCAAAAATTTTACCAATAAATTACAACAATAATAAATATACCAGATAAAAATAAAACACAATCACTTAACAGTAAAAATATCATAGAGAAAAACAATGAACACGCACAAATTACGCCACAAGAAAACGATTCGCACCCAGAGTTGTACCCTGTGAAGAGACTGGGACAGACCGTTTCGTCCTTTTTGGGACTCATCAGCCAGCCAAACTGTACCAATGACAGGCTCAGAAAGGTGCGAGAGGTTACCATCCCGGTTCTTGCTCCCTAGAGTGCCTAGAATGCCTTTATTAAATTCCTTTTGTGCCATGGGAGTTGCAGGCCAAGGAACTACTGTATTTTTTAATTTTTATTTTGGATTTCTTTGGGGGATGTCCCGCTCTAGGGAGCAAGAACCGGAATGGTAACCTCTCGCACCTTCTGAGCCTCTCTTCGGTGGAGTTTGGCTGGCTGATGAGTCCTAAAAAGACGAAACGACCCGCCCCAGTCTCTTCACGATGACAGCTCAGGGATCGAATCGTTTTCTTGTTGCGTAATTTGTGCGTGTTCATTGTTTTTCTCGATTAGTTCACTTCGCGTGTTAAAGAACGCTTACTAGTAAAAATATCATGTTAAAGGAATTTCATGTTTTCGACTTGTAATTTATTATTAAAAGTTTCAATGTATTGATATAACGCTTCTTTCATTTGTAGTTTTTTAGTATTGCTCTCTTTATTTAACATTTTAATCTGATTAAACTTCAATATTCAGAAAATTTTGTAGGTGTTCTATCAAAGCAGATATATTGGTTGCATTTTTGTGCTGTAAAATCTTTTTATATAATTGTTGCGTCATACCAATATAGGATATATTTTTTTTACAAGTATTGCAAACTATTTTGTACACTACATCCATACTATAACTTTTTTCAATTATATCTTTAGTTCTTGACAATACAGATAAAATTTTGTTCAAAGGTTTAAGAAAGATCTTGAATTTATATTTTCTTAATTTAGAGAGCAATACTAAAAAACTACAAATAAAAGACGCTTTATACATTCAAAAATTTAATAATAAATTATTAAATCTAAAACATAAAATTCCTTTGTTAACTAATATTTTTACTGTTAAGTGATTGTGTTTTATTTTTATCTGGTTGGTTTTTTACTGTATTTAATTATTATTGTTATTGTTAAAATTTTTGATATGTGGTATTGATATCACGTTTTTTGTTCATAGTTAAAATGTTATACTTTTTCTTTATTAATTTTCCAAATTATAATTCTCTTTTGAAAATGTAATAAAAATGTTACAAAACATATAAATAGTTTAATAAACATTTTTCCCATAAAAATATCTATTAAGTATAAATTATATGAAGGGATATCTATTTCTATATATATCTATAAACACTGCATAGAAGAAAGTCAGTCATCTCCAAGGGCAGGATAAGCAGAGCCACGTTACGTGTCTGTAACCAGCATGAATGTGCTGTCAACAATGAACTGACAGAGTATGTATGAGGTGTTGTGATAGGATGCAGCGTTGCAGGCCTTCCTTACGATACATTGGTGAAAAACTGGGTCATCCAAGATCGACAGTAATTGATACCAGACTGAGATGTAGCAACCTACAAGTTCTCCCCACAGTGGACAACCCATCAAACGGGACCGTAGGGTGTTACTAAGGACAATACTCCAAACAAAGGATGATACAGATCATTGTCCGACACATTGAATGCAGAGTTCTATTTAGAGGGGAACACAAATCTGCACAAAAATATTCAGAAAGAAGGCTAACAAAATGGGTAGGACAGAGATAAGTAAGCCTATGTAGCATCATCTTCAGTGGTTTCCAATAACGAAACAGTGGAACATGGAGGCTTAGAAAGCTGTTATGGTGCAACTAATCACACTACACCCTTTTCTGGTTGGATGCACAGATGAGGGTGTGATGGATGCCCAGTGCATATTTACTACCATGGTATATAACCTCAACAGTAAAACTTGATGGTGGCAGTATGATGGTATGATCCTGCTTTCTTGGTTCAGCCTCAAACCTCTGGTTGTCCAGACATATCTGGACAATGAAATGCTTCCCACATAGTGATGTTTCTATGGGATGACCTCTGTCTTCATCAGGAAGACAATGATCTCTGTAATGAGGCTGCCGTTATAACTGCATGGTTTATGTACATGAATATCATCACACTTGAGGTCTAATGAAGTAGCTCCACAATGCCCAGAGGATAGGGGTCAGCCAAAATATTGTAACCATTATACACTTCTGGAGTTTAGGCCCATAGGATTGCCAGTCATCACATTTAAGGAGGTCTTATAACTTTTTAAACTGACCTCCATGCCTATTTGTTTCAAACACTTGGGTGTCTGGTAACTTCTTTCTCAGCAGTGCTCTTATATGCTACAAGTAAAACCCGACCTCGGATAATGCCACTATCATCCAGATAATGTTGACATTACTTAAAATGCAAGGATAATGATGGCATCATCCAGACACACTTGGATAATGTAATGTAATATGTTTGAAGGAACTGCACGTGCAGTTTAATAACCTTCATCATTTGACACCCAGTTGTCTAATGTTCCACATAAAGTAGACAGATGTAGAGGGATTGTCTGCAAGGCACTGTTATCATAATTATAATTGTAACTTCATTAATATGAGGATAAATCTAACATTTTCTCTTATTTTTTATTAGCTGTTCGGCATATCTAACCATTATAAATTTATTTGGCAATTTCCTATTTTAACCGAGATAAGGTAACTTTTTAATTTTTGCAACAACTAAGATATGCAACATATGATAGATCTGTTTGAAGAGCTTTTGTACATGAAGTCACCAGAAGTCGTAGACGACTTGATGGAAGCTAACAACAAAGGTAATTAAAAAAAAAAATTCAATATAAACATCCTGGAGGTCTGAGGCTCAACTTGCCTGACATCCAGCCGATCGGCACACACGATTCGCTTGGGTGCTGTTGGCACAAAGCACATACTTGAGATCATACTAATTTAAATGTTTTTCCAACTATTACCTTAGTATGAGCTCAAGCTGTTGGCATGAAGCGCCAACAGCATCCGAGCAAATCCTATAAGCTTTGAGCTCTTACTTAGTTAAATATTTTTCCATTCAGTTGTCACCAAATAAGTGGAAAAAATAGTCCTTAGCGTATTGAGTGTGCTGATTAGCTGTAAGTTAGGCGAGTTGAGGTATAACGCCCTCCAGGATGTTTATATTGAAAAATTTTCAAAATTACCTTACCTCAGTTAAAATAGGAAATTATCAAATAAATTCACAATAGGTAGATATGGCGAACAGCTAATAAAAAATAAGAGACAATGTTAGATTTATCCTCACATTAAGGAAGTTATGATTATAATTATGATAACAATGCCCTGCAGACGATCCACTCAACATTGTCTACATTACATGGAACATTAAACTGACACACGAATATTCGGTTTAAGATGATTATGAAATAAATTACTTTTTATTTCGGTCATTACCCACTGCACTTGGAAAATGTTGTCATTTCTTGGGTAATCTTGACATTAACCAATGTCAGACTTACCCATAACATATATATATAATATTTACTAAAGTAGATGCAAAGTATTGTTTTTATCTCTTAAGTTTATACCATATTAACTCACAAACAAGACCTCCTTTGTTTGTGAGAAATACAAATTAGACTTTTTCAATAAAAGCATTTAATTCACACAAATGGGTAACTAAAATTACAACTACATAAACATATTTTCAAGTTTAAAACTGCACTGCAATATGAATTTCAAGAAGTTTCTATTTCATACATGTCAGAATTTGATATGCTCATATTTAGCATTTGACAGATGGGTAAAAATAGTATGCTGCTGTTAAGAAATTTATTTAGCAGAAAAAAAAATATATAGTCAATTATCTTTTATATTTAATTTTGTAAAGAAAATTATTATTGTATTAGAACTTATTTATGGCAATTTTGTAGAAGTAGTGAAGAATCTGTTCCCGATTATTCCTTCTGCCTTTCACACATGTCCAAATGTGTATATATTTCACTTTTTTTTTCCATTTACTCACTTTAACATTATGTTAAAGTTAAATATTGTTTTATAAATTATCTTTTTCCATTTATATCATATTTATATATTTTATGTTAAATGAAGCATGTCTGGAATGTTACGATTTCATTTTTCAATTTATCTAAATTAACATCTTTTACTTTAAAAACTTCAGTTTTCCCAAAATATTGTAGTTTTGTTTTTGTTATAGATGTTTCCACATTAGGACCTCTCACTAGTTTTTATATATATATATATATACATATATATATATACACACACACACATATAGCTATCGAAGAGTATTGTAATTCCTGGTCTTATATTTGTAGAATCTTTAATCTGCATCAGAAAGAAATAAGAATTAAAACAGAAAAAAAAAAGAAGAAGAAATTAAATCCAATTATATGACAAAATATGAATGTCCCCTCCGTATTTCTGACTGATAAGTCAGAAACTATAAATCTTAAGCTGAAACTTGAGATGGTGATCTTCCTTTTCATAGCCCAAACCTAACAGTTTGCTAACTATAAGATCTATAGGTAATGAGCTCAGGGCCAAAATAAATGTCCAAATATTCTGTTAAAATTCAATTATCAAAGTAACTAAAAAAATTGAACATAAAATATAAACGACAACACACTTTGAAATAACAATATTTAAAAATTAAAACATTTAAATACTGTTATTTCAAAGTGTGTTATCATTTACATTTTACATTCAACATTTCCACACATGTTAATACACAGCATTATAACTGAAAAATTATTTATCTTGGAAAGCTGAAATTTTAATAATAGCTGAATGTATTAAATGTGATCATCCTATTGAATTTGGCAGAAACTGGGCCAACAGATAGGATCTCAGGAACATGTACCATCAATTCCAAGTCTCCTTAACTCTTCAAGCCAGTAAGACGTACGTGTAAGTTCCCATGTGTCTGTCTCACAGCTGGTTTGACATACAGAGGTACATACTAGGTAGGGGGTAGATAATTGGTGGCATCCCGCTGTTAATTTTCTACTTCTGTAATTTTTCACTGACAGAGAGACAATGAAATAAGCTTATATTTTTAGTGGTGGAACTTAAATTTCCGCACTGTAGTTTAGCCAGTAAAAAATTTTCTTTTACCTTCTTTCTTCTCTCAAGAAAAAAAAGAAAAGTACCAAGGAAGAGACATTTGCAGGAAAGAAACTCGCTGGCCTGAAGGGCTAAAGCAGTTCTCGCAATAAACACTACAAACTTACAAGGAATAGCTGAATACTTTCTGATAAGTCTGTTTTTTGAACAGCTACTTTTGGATCTTAGGTTGCTGTCATTCATAAATTGAGAAGCTAATTATATCTTGTTTTGGTTAAAATCAGGCAGAAAAAAAAGTGGTCTTATATACAAGTACTAAGCATTTTGATTTGGTAAACGTTTCCAAATCATACAATATATGCATATTATATATATATATATATATATATATATATTTCTTCTTCATTTCAGGACCACTATTGGATAACTTGAAGACATTTCACCCCAGCTTAATTTCATAAGGTTGTGACGACAGATAAAAGAATGTATTATTTAGACCTAACCTCACAAAACCTATGCTAACCTAAACAAGTTAGGGAAAGCGATTAGTAAACCAATCACAATGCTGCACAACGTCTTCCGATAATTGATACTGCTTTAATTTCCTTGTGTTTATTTCCTATGAACGCAGTTGCGCCTCTATAACAATCACTATAAATGTGATTGTCGCAAATTGTTGTGCTTAATGATAATTTAACGATGCTTGCCTAAGTGACAGACAAAACGGGAATACAAGTCTGCTGATCTTATCAGAAGACTAAAACTGCACATTATTTTAACCCATCCGATTTTCAATGCTTGAAGATAAAGGACTAACTATCTATGTTGGCATTTAATCTATTTCTTCGTTCTATTGTTTAACGATCCCAAGCCATTATGTCATGTATTTCTCAAATTATTAATTTTTTAGTTACTCATTTATATATGTAAAGTATATATATGCACAGCAATTCTACTCAAACCTTTCATTTAACACACAATTTCGTTTTCCTATTTCTCCAATTCAAATTTTATTATTCATGAAGTTAGAAAATCATGGATTTCTTTGTTTTCTTTTATCAAACTTCAGTGAAAACTTTCAAAATTGGAAATGGCATGTTTTACAATCAGTTTCTTTTCTTTGTTTAACATTCTACTTAATTTTGTAATATTTATTATCTTCGTTTGTCGTAAAACAATGCAACAAATTAGACAAACTTTGTGTTCCTTCAATGTTTAGGTATTACGCGGCAATTGTCATAAATTAAATACAATGTTTACGACTATCAAAAGTCTTCTCTCTTTATTCTAAAATGAAATCGTGAACAGCTAAACGATCTTTATAAAATTTACAAACTTAAAGATATATTTAAATATTCGAAAGCAGAAATGAAGAAAATGTGACGGATCAGATATAAATATTGCTGGGTCAGTCCCATTATCTTTCATTGATAGGCCTAACAAATCATTTGATAGATTTCCTCAATATCTAATCATTAGCTCCACCAAAATTCTTACAAGACGAAAGAATTTCAATTCAGTTTATAGTATTTTTAGATCTTATATTTTTGTTACAAGTTCGTGAATCGCTTTGGACGATCCATTGGTTCATTTGATTGGAGCAGCCGGAAAAACTTGTACCAACCGTTGTATTAATACTTACCGGCTGAAGTTATGTTCATTATTATTTGTTCACTCAAATCGTTAAATAAATCCTTAATCAGATCTCAAATTAGACGAGCTCTCTATTCCAACGTGTTCTTCAATTTCCAAGAAGAAATTGCTTCAAACCATGACACATGGTTTTTGAATAAAACTAAAAGCCTCGAACCAACTTCTTCAAATTCGTCAAGATTAAAGTATGGTTCACCATTCCACAAATATTTATATTGTTTTCACAAAAATGATAACAATGATTGGCTAGCTCGCTTTATTAATGCTAAAGGTGAGAATCAGTATGCAGAAAAAGATCTTTATTATTCTCCCACTAATAAACAACAATTTATCTTGCACTGATTATTAAATAGAACAATGATTATTCATTGCGATTAATCTAGAAGATGAAAACAAAACAATATACAATGAATAATTCTGAATAATCTTAAAAGTAATAATTTAAATTAATTATTTATTATCAGTAATTTTTATTAAAAACAAAAATATCGCAAAGGCGAATCAAAGGCTTATGACTTTCAAGTTCCTAGTTGTACTGCCATACTGGTAATGTAATTTCAACTTCCGGTATTTTGCGAGTGCCGAAGTAATGGCGTCGCCTAAAAGCACTCCCAAAGATGCTCAAGTTATGTCAGCTATTCTTAAGGATATGGGAATTGTAGAATATGAGCCAAGAGTTATTAATCAAATGCTAGAATTTACATACAGTAAGGATAAATTGATTTATTATCTAATGGTTGAAACACCTTTTTATTGATCTCTGTACTTCTCTAATACAGCATTGGGATTTCTTCCGGGAATTCTTGAACAAACAAGGTTAGAAATCTCAGATGCAAGAAATATAAAAATCCTGTGGAAAAAGAAAGGAAGAGAGGGAAGTTTTTTATGTACTACTGATCGATTTCAATATCATATTTTAAAAGATTTGAGTCAAATCTTGGGATCTGATTAACTATTATAAGAAATTATAAGTAACGTAGTTTGATTCCATAGCCCATCGAAAGTACATTATCAAAAAAAAATATTATTGAAAAAATAATGAAGAATTCTACCGCAAGAATAATAATCATCAATACGTTAACTAATAGAAAGGTGCTTGTATCACCTTTTTTTTCTCTTAAACTTCAAACTGAGAGCTGAACTATTTCTTCTCTTATCTTATAATGGGTTAGACTGAAGAATACGGCACTAACCAATCGGAAGCTTCGTAAGGATTCAGCGCCGACGGGGGCGTTTTACCGCGTTATTCTATAGTTGATTGCCCCTTTCAGCAAGGGGAAGCTTCACCCGGTACGGTAAAGTGCAGTCTTATAATGTTTTTTAATATTCATTTGTGTCGAAAAGAACAGTAATAATTCTTTTAATCCTAAGTCAAACGACAACACTTGCATGGCATTTCAAAGTTTGTTTGAATAAAGTGGATCGAGTGCAGTTTATTATTATTTGCATTTTGGTCATTGGAGAACTTACTGCCGAAAAGATTGAAAATTAATCTGACCTTCCTTAATTCATTGGAACAAAAAATTGTCTTGAGAAAACTCAAACTTTTTTAATTGTAACAACACACATTCCATGTAGTGCAGGGCACAATCAATGTGGAATTGTGCTGATTGGGGACAAATTGTCTTCAATGAAGATTCCAGTTTCAACCGAACCCCGACAGTCAGTGCAGTCATCATCAGGATTCCGCTCTACAATCCATGGCATATGGTTTGGGGGACCATTTCATTAGATAGCTGGACCCCTTTGTAGTCCTCCATGGCACCATCACAGCACAGCAGTACGTTGACAAAATTCAACGACCCGTTGTTTGTTGTTCCTTTTGCATTACCCCGGCCTTACTTTTCTGCAAGATAATGCCCGGGGAATATTTGTATTTTGTCGTTTTGTTTATTTTTGGTTAGGATTTCTTAGGGGGAGGTCCCGCTCTCGGGAGCGAGACCCGGGATCCCTAACCTCTCGCACCTTCTGAGTCTGTCATCGGTGGAGTTTGGCTGGCTAACAAGTCCTAAAAAGGACGATACGGTCTGACCCATTCTCTTCCCGGTGACAGCTCAGGGTGCGAATTCCTTCTTTTAGCATTGTACCTTCATTTGTTACCTTTTTTTTTTTTTTTGAAGTTTTTCTATAGCTACAAAAATATCTTTTTAAAGTCACGAATCCCTTGCCATTCATGATCTTAAAACTAAAAATACCCTCAAACTAAATAACATTTTCAGTTCTGATTGGGTTACATTGCTACTTTTGCTATTGTTCTATTTCAAATTCTTTAAGAGTAGAGGATTTGCATATCTCATTTGCCTTCCATTCTTAGATGAGCAATAACATGTTTAATAGCTAATTTAAGGCTTTTTTCTTACTTCAGGCTTATTCAATCATTCATGATGTTTTGTATGAATATTAATAAGAAAAAAAAGTTTTCAACTGCTAGAAATTAAATTTGAGTTTGCCATAAAGCCAGGAAAATATCCAACAGGGCTTTTCTGCTTAGTGCTGACTGGTCTTTCTCGTATGTGTCATTGAATGTGCTCACTACGATTCCAAAATGGCAATCCTTTTGGATAACTGGTTTCCTGTTGAAACTTTAAATTAAAGAAATTATTCAACAACATCAGGTTTAATAGAATCAAAATTCATGAGTATCTATTATTATTTCTTCATTGGATACCTTTAAATATTTTAGTTTTGAAAATTGATTATTTAATCTTATGATGCGTAAATAGTTTAAAAATAAAATTTCGATTTGTGGAGTTGAGGTTGTAGTATGACTTTAGGTATTAATAAATTGTAAAATCTTTATTAACAATGAAGCGTTTTGGTGACTCCTATTAAAAGATTTTCATTCTAAAGCTCCCTTTACCCACTCGTAGTATAAGCAATAAAATTAAAACAATAATAAAAACTGATGAAGTTAAGAAAGTGGAAGTTGATTGGGAGAATGATAAAATGATGGATATAAGAGGGTAATTTCAACGTCAAAAATTAGAAAAATAATGGCAATAAGAAAAAACTGTAGAGAAAAAGGTATTCCAGCAGAATTTTTGGGATCAAAACCACATTCAAACGAGGAGGATTTTTCTTGGTCTGAAAAGGTTTTTTTAGATAGAATTAATGCTGCTTATATGACTACTAACTGGTCAACAACACCCTTGAATTCTAAATGACATTGTAATCCTTCTTCAGGACAATGCCCGACCATAGGTTGCCCAGAACACACACAACTTGCTGCCCAATTTACACCGAGAAATTTTAGGACATCAGCCATTCAGTCTGGATTTGGTTCCCTGTGATTTTCTTCTGTTCCCTGCCTTAAAAGATGACATGAAACATGCAATGCAGTCTAACATGATTCAAAAGAGTGACTACAACAGCAGGACCCTGACTTTTCTGCATCTTGAGATGGACAAACTGATCAAATGTTGTGACCAATGCCTCAATTGTCAAATGAGACTTTGCAGGAAAATAAGGTATCTGTGCCACTTTAATGGCACCATCTCATTTTCTTCCAATAAAGGGTTGCTTTTCAAACACAAGCTTTGTAAACTTTTTTTTTTTCTGATCGACCTACTGGTAATACTGTGTTTAAAGTACTAATACAAGAATAGTATTACTGTTTCAATTGTTCACAATATTTAATCAGTATTGAATAGGGTTACGCTTTGCAAAGATTACTATATCAGTGATTCAATATAATGTGGTCTTGGGATTCAAAAAAACCATAAACGTATTGTATATGAAGCAGCGTGTACAGAGGAACTGTTTCTACCGAACAATTTGTCACACAGCTACCACTGTTAATCAGTTTACTGTTTATCCCATTTCACCAGAAGTATCGAAATCAAATAGGCTTTGCATTAAAGTTAACTACAATGCATTCGTTTTGAATTTGCTAACTATCAAACATTTACTAGTATTAGGAGATAACAATTTGGAGCCAATTGATTTTGAACTGTGATTTGAACCAGGACTGTGGAGCCAGAGTCGGTAAAAATGTACCAACTCCAACTCCTAATTTCAATTGTAATTTTAAGTAATGTTAAAATTTCCTATTTCATAGACAATAATTTGATTAACTTATTTTTTTTTTCAGGATATATTTTAAATTTAAGTTCTTTGCAAATTTCAAAACATAACATATTTTATGATATTTATATTAATGAAAGCGACACCCCATGAAAAACTTCAGAATGGCAAAAAAAAGTATCAACATTCAGATGTTTTTGAACACTTTACACCAACAACAGAAAAGTCAGGGAAACATTATATATGTCAGTGTCTTATAGAAGATGATGATTTCGAAAAAGCATGTGATGCATTAATTTATTTTATTTTCTGTATTGACATATACAAAAAGGAGTCGGAGTTACCATAAATTGAGAAGTCAGAGTCAAGGGTTTTATGTATCGAATCCACAGCCCTGCTTTTAACTACCAATTTAACTCTGTAGGCTACAGTAAGTTGAAATAAAAGCAGCAGGATCTGAAGAGACTGGATGATAAATTAGGCTCTACAGGCTGTCCATGTTGTATAAAGGTCCATATTCTATCAAAGCACAGTATATCGAGTGAACAATGTATTAGCAAGTCTTTGATAAGTATAGAATATCTTTAATAGTATTATGTTCAGAGGGACTCACACAGCCCATGTGATTTTAAAATCCTGAAAATTTTAAATTTAAAAGTTATCATTTTCTTTTCTGTTTATAGGATATATAACTAATATCCTGGATGATGCAAGACTATTTTCAACACATGCTAAAAAGAAAACCTTAGATACCGATGACGTTAAATTAGCCATTCAGATGCAGATGGACAAATCTTTTACTACTCCTCCACCTCGAGATGTAAGTAATGATTTTAGTTATTTATCACGATAATTTGAAATTCATTTCTTATTGTTAAACTCTGTCATACAAAGTCACATCTTGAAATTTGATCCATAGATATACAATTTATCCTAGCCATTGTAAATTGTATGTGCCTTTGCATCAGTTGTATCTGGTAAAGTCAGGATGCAGTATACAGGATATTCTAAATTCACAGGACAGACTTTAAGGGGTGGTAGAGCACACTAAAATAAAAGTTTTTTTGTCAAGCAATATATGTCCGTAACTGTCATGTTTACATTCTACGACATGTTGAGGAACATCACGACACAGGCACCACAGCTGTTGCACATAGCATAGATGCAAGCCAAAACCATCTTATGGAGAATTTTGCACCAGGAGCAATTACACCCATTCCATTTACAGAGAATTCACGCATTGAAAGCTGAGGATTATCCTTGGAGCGAAGACTTCTGCTGGTGGTTTATGCAGCAGAGTGCAGTGCAGCCAGATTTTCCAGCACTTTGCTCTTCACAGATGAAGCATTATTTACATGTGAGGGAATGTTTAATGTGCACATTGCTCATCTGTGGGCAAGCGCAAATCCAAACGCTACAAGGACTCATGCTTACCAGAAACGAATCTTTCTCAATCTTTGCGTGGATATTGTCAACAATCAAACAGCATCCTCTACCGCGTAAACTCGACAGTTGCGAACATACTTTGTTTCATAAAAAATGTTTGTTTTAGTGTATCTACTATCCCTTAAAGGTTGTCCTATAAATTTAGAATCATCCTGTATAGGCCATATGATTGTGTTAATTTCTAACTTTCATTAGAATTATACTCATTTTTGACTCCTCCTCCTCCCCCATCCATTTTAATGATTAGATATTACATAACAGATTGGAATAGTACTAGTTTATATATTCAGAATAGTTTCATTTATTAAAATCTTTTTAGGTTTTTTGTTCAATTTGTGGAAAATCTCTTAGTAGATATAAGTTCATGCAGTAACATCCTTAAAAGAAATGAGATTTTTAGGGAAATTGACAATAATAATCAACACCTGTTTAGGCCAGTCAGTCTTTCTTTTCATTTTGTAAAGTGATTGCACTATTTCCATTGTCCAAATTACAACCCCCTACAATATCATTTTCTTTATGAATTGACTAACGATAAATTGACAGCATAACTTTAAAAAAAAAAAAAGGTTTAAGAATCTCACTATATACCTAAACTGCCTTTGTAATCACAGGAGGTGAGGCTCCAGGCATTGCTAAAGCAACAAGACTAAACAGAAGGTACAGTGTTCGACTGGCTACATACCCACCTTTAATCCATTCAAAAAAAAACAGTGTCCATTTTTCACAAGTTTCGGTGCCTGTAAGACCTATCTGTGGAGAAAGAACCAGGGAAAAATTCCTGCAGTGAAGTGCCTTCCCACTTGACCTACTCTGCCCACAAAATCAACAGTATAAAGGAATAACAAAATATAATTTAATTATTTTTATTTTAGCATTATTAATTTTTTTCGCGTGAAAGTAGATATTTGAAAGTGATTATATAAGAATCATTAGCAATTTCTTGATCTGCTAGAAAATTAAGTTGTAATAAAGAGCAGATTGATATTAATGGCATTATAAAACTTTTAATGAAAATTAGTTCTGAAAAGCCCTGTTAGTTTAATAAAAAGCACTGCTGAAAAGATGCTGTGAAATTGTTAGTGAATTATATAGTATATCGAATTGTGATATTGGTTTTGCAAGGAACCAGACTTACTTCTCGAACTCGTCCATTTTATTCCCCTCATGAACAACAAACTGTATACTGTTACTCTTTTGGCATCAAATCATATCTTCCCTGAATTATCCTACCAGCCTATTTGATTGTGAGTTCATAAAATTCCAGGTTTCCTTCAAATATATGTTAGAGTAGCTGGCTCCATCACTTCGCTAAGGAAGCCTTCAAAAATTTGTCAAATACGTATCTTTTCGATTTTGACAATGAACATTCTTCATTGTTTCATGTTTTAGAGATATGCCTACCTTTCAAGAAAATCCCTACCCCAGTTCATGCCCCTTAGTCTGGATCCAGGTTTTCATTGTCCATGCATGTGAAACTCCATGCCAAATTTGGTAAAGATTCGTTTAGAAATGGCTACATTGTTTCAAGACAAACAAATAAACTTTTGCTCTTATTATATCGATAAAGATTTGTCTGACTTCAAGTTCTGTTTAATTCATCTGAAATATTTTGTCAAACAATAGTGATATCTACACATTCAGTATGAATTTGCTAATTATTGTGATTCTTTCATGTAAATTCAATTCATTCAGAATATTGTGAGGAAAAATATGCGTATCATTAAAATCTACCTCTCGGCTCTTCACTAACTCCCATAGGCTGGAATACTGGTTGTACACTATTCTTCTTAACTAGTTCAGTGAAAAATCATCAAGGCACTTACTGTCTTGTATGTGGTCCTTGAGATTTACTACTATTATTCATTTTCTTTAAAATCTTACTTTTGAGAAAGATATGTTATCTACTTGATTAAAAAATATTTTTTTTCTTTCTTGTTTCCACCACTTTCAGTTTTAATTTTAATTCCTTTAAATGTTTTTATTAATTCTTAAAGTTTATTCTTTGAGAGATCTGAGCATTATAGTATAATAACATTTCTATAATTTTAGTCTTCTCATAAGGATCAGAAGACTAATATTCCCGTTTTGTCTGTGTACAAGTATCATTAAAATATCATTAGCAACAATCGCAACGACAATTGCAACAATTACGTCTTTTGCATGCGCAACAATCACATTTATAATACAGCTCTACAACAATCACATTTATTATCACATTGTTGCATGCCAACAATCACATTTATAATACAGCTCTACAACAATCACAACATGTCTCAATAATCGCAACAATTGTGCCTTTTGCATTCGCAACAATTACATTTATAATAATAAGGAAATTAAAGCAATATCGATTACATTTTCTTATAGGTGTCAGAAGACATTGCAAAGCATTGTGATTGATTTACTAATCGCTATCCCTACCTTGTTTTTGTTAATCATGATTGTAATTTGGAACTGTTTCTCACAGATGCTGAATAGATAGATTGTTGAATTGTAGTTGGGTTGCTCTGAGTAAAAATGTAGAAATTCTTCTTCATTTTTACTTGGAGCTACCTAGACGATATAAACATTTTTTATTTGTGAAAGATTTTATCTACAAAGTACCAGTGTGTAAAGAAGGAAATGGGACCAGAGCTCCTATCATAAAATTTTTCTATTCTGCTGCTTGTTTTCTAATAAAATCACATTTATAGCACTTACAGTAGAATAGAAAGAAATTACTGTATGAAAAAAAAAAAAAAAAAAAAAAAAATTGAAGCAGGATCAGTGTCATTCTTTTCTACTCCAGTTTCATATTATTATTTTTTTTTACAAACAGTAATTTCTATATAGGTCCTTTTTTTTTTTTTTTTTTTTTGGGATTTTTCCCCCTTTGGGTGGGGTTTTTTTTTTTTTTTTTTTTTTTGTTCTTAAGGTTTTTTTTTTTAGGTCTTTTTTTTTTTTTTTTTTTTGAGGGAATTTCCCCACTCTGGGATGAGATGATATCTCGATATTTCGACCTGGTGCTTCGGGCCTTCTTCAGGAGATGTATATATATCAATTACATCAAGCAGAACTTATCCGAGAAACTAACAACGGAAGTTGTTAGTTCTGCACTCACCTTGATATAATTGATATACATCTCCCGAAGAAGGCCTGAGGCATCAGGCAGAAATATCGAGATAATATCTCATCCCAGAGTGGGAAAATCCCTCAAAAAAAAGGACCTATATAATATCGTGTCCCATCCTCCTTCAGGACCAAACTATACAGTAATTTCTTTTTATTCTGTAGATGCTATAAATGGGACGATGAAAAGAGAAGGTGTGAACATTTAGAAGATGATGAATTGTTATTCCTTTTAATTCTTTGAGATTCTCTATCTTGTAGATAATTCCAATGGAAAGCCAGTTGTAGTTTATTTGCACCCTAACTTTTGAATACTAGTTATGATACATTTTGAATAAGATTTTCTGTATAAAATTTGCTTTGCTAATTTAAAAGAAACAACAGTATTTGTTTTGCTAATGTTTATTACACGTATTTATTTGTGTTCGTTTGTTATTTCAGATTTTAATTGAAATTGCAAGACAGCGAAATAATATACCTTTGCCATTAATTAAACCTCACAGTGGACCAAGATTACCTCCTGATCGATATTGTCTTACTGCTTGCAACTACAGGTTAAAAACTGCTAAAAAGGTAAAGTTTGAAGAGATTTTTTTTTTATCTTTGAAATACCTGTGTTTCTGAAAAACAGCTATTTTATTTGCTTGCGTAACAAATTTCATTTGTATATTAAGAATTGGCCTTTAATTAAAACTTAATGGATTTATAATACAGCTTAAAAGTAGCTCTATAATTTTTTTTACTTTTTTTTAATTTATGAATCAATATATAATCAAGATATGAATTGGTTGATTCACTCCTCTGTGATTTTATATATATATATATATACATATAGTGCAGCCAAAGTACAAAGACAATCGGGTCAAGTCCCTTGAAATGTTACAGCAGCAGTAGCCTCTCGTACATGGTTCAAAGAAATACAATATTGAAATAGCATGTATTTCAAATGAGAAAATTTGGATATAAATTTTATTTGAGATACATTATTGATTAAAATGCTTAGAGAATAAATGGTTTGGTTGTTGAACAGTTAATTTTTGTTTTTTAAATTTTTTTATTATATTAAAAACAAAAAAAACCAACTTTAAAAATACATTTTTTAAAGTACTTTATTGATTGTTGTTTTTTTAAAAAAATTTTTTTTTGAAATCGGTATATTTGGTTGATCTTTTGTAAATAATCTTTTATTAAAATTTCTGTATAATTTTTTTAAATTTTATAATTATATAAAAATCTTTGTTATACTGACAGTATCTCCGTTAAAACTATTCTTTTTACGACGATGTCATCAAATTCATGTAAGATGAGACGATTGTCGCATTTCCTCCATTTGAATCCTAATTCATGCAGTATTTTCCAAAATGATTCTTTAGATCCCTTAAAGTTACTTGCCGTCTTCACTTCTTTGTATAACGTAGGTAGAGTAAGTGTTTTTACCTTCCATAGGCTTGCGGTGCTTCCTTTTCTTCCCTGCTGTAAATAAACCATCATCCCGCAGGCCTTGCTTTCTCGTTTTATTCTGCAAAAAGTTCTTCTTGAAATGCCTGTAGCTTCAGCTGTTCTATCCTAAATTTGCTGTAAAGTATTCTCAAATTCCTGTTAGAAATATTCGACTTTCAAAATAATTTCTCGAGCTCTGTTCTGCAATATTTTGCGAGCTGACATTTTGAGGGAAATTATCAATTAAATCAGTGCCTGTCCTTTGAGGTGCGGCTGTTTCTGATTGGCTTAAAAATAGCTACGTCATGGCCATTGTGCGTGTATTCAATTGCCGACATATGCTGGTGCTTTATAACATAATAAGTAAGAAGATAAAATTTAAATATATTTTTAAAAAATGATTAGAGGACAATGTGTGTTAGCTAGTTAATAAAACTGTTAAATTGAACTCTTGTTTAAGACAAGCAGCAAAGTTAATCATGCCTCTGCACCTTTTTTTTTGTAAGAACTGAAACATCATATTATTTTAATTTTTAATTAGAAAAATTAAAGAATTAAAAAAACGTACAGCACCACCCTGAGTCTTTTTTCTTTTTATCTGATGGAAGTCTGCTGTTTCAAACATATTAGCTTTCTTCAGCAGATGCAGTGATTGGACAAACAGTAAAGTGAAATTTAAAATTTTAAACATTTATTTTTACTATATTACTTTACAGCCTTCAACACGACAGTATCAAATGGGAATGCCGCTGTCTTCTATCCAGACACCTAAAATCAATGTTCAGCAGATGAGTACTGTTGGTAAGTCACTAAAAGTACACACACATATATATACAATGTCCGGCCACTTTATTAGGTATACCTGCCTAGTAACTTGTTGGGCGTCCTTTAGCCCTCAAAAGCCTGAATCCCTAGCATCCTGATGTGTATCAGTCTTAATTCGTCGAGGCATGGATTCCACCAGATGTTGTAAACATTGTTGAGATATTGTGTACCATATAGACATGAGTATGTCACGCAGTTCCTGAAGATTTGATGGAGGTGTAGGCCTGGAGCGAACAGCCCGTTCCAGCTCATCCCACAAATTTTCAATCAGGCTGAGATCTGGGGACTGAGCGGGCCACTGCAGCAAGGAAAAGTCATCTTCACGTTCCTCAAACCATCCCATAGTGATGCGAGCTTTGTGCACTGGCACATTATCCTGCTGGAAGTAGCATCTGCCTGAGGATAACATGTACGGTTGCATTTGATCCGCTACAATGTTTAGATATGCCCTAGCATCCTGATGTGTATCAATGGACCCATCGTGTCTCACAACAACTCTTCAAGCTGGTGGGGGCAGTGACATGGTGTGGGGATGTCTTCTGGCACACATTGGGTCCAGACATTCATACAGCAGAGGTGTACCTAATAAAGTGGCCGGACATTGTATATATATATATATTGCAGCTTAGTAATTCAAATATTTTTTAGTAAAATTCTCATAACCCTCATTTTTAAATTATCTGCTAAATCTTTCAGTCATATTTACAATTACTTAAATGGTCAAATCCACAAAAAATCTGTATTGTACATTACAATATAGAGTGCAGTTTTTCCCAATATAAAAACCAGGATTAACTATGAAAGACCAAACATCATGTCTCTGAAACCGCATTCCAAAACTTCTCCAAGGCAGTAAGTCTTGTGTGAGCAGTTGCATATTTGAACTTCATAAATTATATAATTAATTTCTAGGTTAAATTTAAGCATTTTTAAAAAAGATTGTCTTGCTTTTGAAGAAGTCCAATTAGATTGATTATTTTATTGTTGAATCTTGTAATTGTGAAGAGGAATTATCTATTTCTTTTTATTATTATTAATGATATTGTTGCTGCTATTATTATTATTATTATTATTATATATAAATTGGAAGTTATAAATTGTTATGTAATATCTGTGACCCTTTAATTTTTAATTGACTAAAAAAACATGACTACAAAAAACTGATTAAAGTTGGAAAAGATTGTCTGTCTATCAGGTAGTGGTAATTTTGTGTCCAAAACTACATTAAAGTTACTTTTTCCTATACTTTGAAAATAAAGGAAATAGTGCGTTGATATAAATCCAACTATACAATCCCTAACAAGTTAATTATTATTATTATTCAAGTAAACGTCATTGTGAGATTATTATAATAATTTTTAATTTTATCTTTTTTGTGTATTTGTGTTCATATAAAATTGCCAGTTATTTCACTTTCATTTTATTGCCAGCGATGTTTTACTATATACATCGAACAGGCAAAACTCAAAGTTAGGCCTTCGAGTTTCGCAGAGCAAAGATTTCAATCAATCTTTTGAAATTTAGAATAGTATTTAGTAGTAGTATAGTGGGTGTGTGTATGTTTGTGTATAGGGTGTCCACATGAAACCTACCCTGTTTTGAAGGAGCATTAAAAGAAAAGTACACCAGATAGGATAATGAAGTCTGTGCCTCTGGAAAAAACAACAACTCAAAGAATTTTGACTCAAATTGTCATGCCTTGATTAGTTATTCGGCTGCGGCACTGCAGTTGCACTGTAAGTAAAAATGGCGTTCGAACACTCCGGAATGGCTCCTCCAACAAAATCAAGCACCAACAGTAATTCACTGTGCACCGCACAGCCTCAGATTCTTGTCCCGCGACCTGCTGGGCACGAAAGAATTTAGGAAAGGATTGAGAATCCAAAATAAAATACAATTAGAGTAAAAATAAAGCTTACAATTAATATAGAAATAAAGCTTAACGTGCATTGCAAGTATTAAAAAAACAAAAAAAATTTGTAATGCACCTAAGTAAATAAGGATTCTCGCACCCCGAGCCACCATTTCGGGAATCTAAAACAGCTGTCTCAGATTCCTGAAATGGTGACTCAGGATGCGAGAATCCTTATTTACTCAGGTGCATTACAATTTTTTTTGTTTTTTTACTCCTTAGGTTTTAATGGGTCTCCTTTACTTTTTACTAATTATTTAAGTAAAGACTGCTGATTGTTGATGTATGAGAAAGAGATATAAAGCATGTGTGGGTTTTTTATCTATAAATCTTTAGAAAATATTTCTGTACTTTTTAGTAGGATGTTTTCAAAATATTTAAATGGGGTCATCCTTAACCTGATTTTTCTCCTTTTTTTTTCTCTTTCTTTTTGCCTGATTTGCATCCATACTCATTTTATATATTCAACTTTTAGTTACCACAGTTCCAAAATTGGGTTCTGCAGTGAGTCTTCCCAGCAGTACAGGGGCAACTTTAAGTTTAGTGACCAAAGGATCAACTGCCCCTACAGTTGCTGTTTTAACTAGACCTGTAACAAGTGTTTCATCGGCAGCAGCAACTGCCTCCTCATTATCAACTCCACCTATAATTAAGATTTCAGCAGGTAAACATATTTCATATCTGACTATTTTTATTACATTTCATTAATTTTTCTTAGTTCCATATTAAAAAATGTAGCACAGCTCAATTTTACATTTTGAAAATAATCTATAAATATTTTTAATGAGATTTTACCAATAACAATGCTGAATTTTAAATTAAGTAACTTTTTCGGTAATTTATTTTGCCATTTCAAAGCAGATTCAGTTTTATATGATTGTCCTTAGTTCATTTATCAATAAGCTTACATATGTTCCGTGATATTTTAGCTTAATTTATTCTTAGTGATGTAACTTAAATTTGTTTCCTTTTTGCATTTTGTTTCCAAATAGTCTAGTTGATCTGCTGTTCTTGATATAACCATATTTCCTAGTGTTACTAAAGTTCATTTCTGTAGGCAAAGATGTTTTTGCTCCTGCTGTCTTTTTAACAGATCCATTTTGGACTTTTGCATTCTATCACACCTGATCAACCCTCCAGAAAAAGGTTTAATCTTAACTTTTTTCATACACACACATCTGCTGCTAATCAACCACTGCAACGAATCTCCATTCTGCATTCTGATTTTTACATTCTTATTCATTCTCGATTACGAGCTGCCTGGCAACATGAATTGGATGATCCTCATGGCAATAAACTTCGTCTTGTTAGTCCTCTATTATCCTCCCCTACAAATAGAATGTTTACAACTCAACAGAAGAATGTTCTTCTAGTAAGCCTGAGGATTGGGCATACGAGACTTACCCATCGATATCTACTGCTGAATGCTCCACCTCCCATATGTTCTACGATGTGTTAACCATTCATCATATTTTAATTGAATGTCCTGCTTTTACTCAACATTGCCGTATTGCTTTTATCCTCTTTTTCACTTTCATGTTCCTTTTCATATTTCCTTGCTATTAAATGACAATGATGTTTTACCCATTTCATCAGTTTTACGATTCATTCATCAATATGACCTTGCCACCCTTTTGTAATTATTGGATTTTTTTATATTCTTCTATACACTATAGATGATTTACTATCATCTTAATTTGGCCACTACCTGTTCTTTTCTTGTTTTCTACTCTTTCTTATCTAGACAGTTCGTTTTAATTTCCTTATTCTAATTTTTACCTTTTTGGCACAGCTTAGCCAAAGATGCTTTTGTGCCATTAAAATATGTAAACCAACCAACCATACACACACATATGGCCCATCATCTTTCACAAGTCCACATTCTATTATGAGACTGACCAATGAGCATGTAGATGATAATTTTTTGTTCAGTCAGATCATTTCAATTTCAATATAGGGTTTCTGTTTGTACTCATTCTCCCAACCTTTTATGTTGAGTGTGTCCTCTTGTCAGTTCTCTCTACTGCCATGCTTGCTTCTTAGGTGTAGTCGTAGTTTGTATTACTCACAGTTCATATTCTTCTCAGATGGACAATGGCTGAATATTTTGCTTATTCCCATGAGTATGATACTTGTTTAGTTGCCCAAATTCCTGTTTTTGATCCATCCTTTGATTACTTTGGGCTTTTGCCACCAGTGGACCTGACATTGCAGCATCTTTTTGGAACACCTCCAATGTATTTATGATTGATTTGTCATCATTTTTTGCCAGCTTTTAGACTAACTGTATATGATTTCTCCTTTCATTATTTTTTGTATTGTTATCCATGATTTAGCTTTTCTTGTTGCCTTCCTGACATGTTGTTCATCCTTCTGATCTTCCTGGTTCTTTTCTTACTATTCCTTTCTTTACTTTTAATCTATTTTTCATAAAAAGTTTTTTAATTTGTTTTCGTTTCTGCCTGTGTAGTATTCACTTTGGAATACCAAAACAGTCTAATTTGAAATTAATACAGTCAATGTTTCATTACTAATTTACTCATGCTATTTTCTTTCTTCCAACCCTT
>JAFIDM010003189.1:7600332-7631546 GCA_023159025.1 Thereuonema tuberculata | reverse complement strand
TAAGACGAACTTTAGACTGGTGAGAATTGTGCAGGATGTTGACTGGGAATTTGCTGGTCTTCAAGTGTTTAATCAGTTTCCCATCAAGATATTATTGAGTGTATTACACGACCAGCAAGCCCAGCAATCCACCCATCTGAAAATCACTTAAAGGTCTTGTTGTTAACAAGATCCCAACATGGTCATCGATGGAATCAATTGAAGCTTGGTCTCTGAGCACTTGGCAATTACCGTCATACCTGTTTTAATTATGAACAGAAACATTGATTTATATAAAAATCATTTATTCAATGCATCGAATAGGCAAGAAAATGTTTGTTATTAATGAAAATAGGAAGTTTTTAATTTTTTTCATCTTTCTGTATTTCTTTGTTTTCAGTTTTGATATTTCTCATTAAATCTCAACCAATGACGATATGTTTTTGAGATTTCAAGCATTAGCCGCTTCAAATTTTCAGGCCGGAATTTGGTTAATAATGTAGCTTTTTTTGGAAGCATCCACGAAAGAAAAGTTTTGTAGTCAGTAATTTCATATAAACATATACAAATTGATTGGACTTAAAAGTTCTTCAATTCACCACCAGGAGAAAGTTCGCTATCAAACCATCCAGCCAGCCAGAAAGAAAATAGAGCATGTCCTAAAAACTGCTAGCCAGCACATAACCGCCCAATTTTCACCTGTCTAAAGCCAGTCTAATTTTGCAATTCTTAAAATTAGTAATTTCAAAAGTATAAAAGTTCTGAAAAATTGGTTCTAAATAGGAACAGTTATTAATTTGTAAAACATAATTCTAATTTTACAAGTTCTAATTTTTGGCTATTAATAACTGTTTAAAATGTCCATTGAAATTATAATTATTATTATTAATTTGATCCTTTTCTTTGTAGGTATGACAAATAGCACTTCTGCCATAACAACAAGTGTAACCCCAGGCTCCAGTCCTGTAATTTCACCTTCGGCAGTTATATCGAACAGCTCATCTGGAAAAGCACCTTCCATAATCACACAAACAGTTTCAGCTTCATCTGCCCCAGTTTCACCCTCCATTACAGAAGTAACATCAGGCAAAAGAAAACGAGAAGACGACGATTATGATGTGGAATAGCACTAAGAATTTTATCTTGTGTTGATCTTCCTT
The DNA here is from genome assembly GCA_023159025.1 of Thereuonema tuberculata. NCBI lineage: Eukaryota > Metazoa > Arthropoda > Chilopoda > Scutigeromorpha > Scutigeridae > Thereuonema > Thereuonema tuberculata. The sequence continues at coordinate 7,630,407 of JAFIDM010003189.1, read as the reverse complement.
GATATATTTCTAATTTATTGTATTATGCTTCCTATATCAATTGTTGACTACATGTATAATAATCATTGATCATCCCCATACCAAAACAAATCATGTATCATCCTTTTCTCATTATTTCCTCGTTGATTTTAGTAGTAATAGTAACACATATTTTATATATATCATTGTTGAGTAATTATCTCATTCACTCATACAAAAGTTAAATCATTAATACCTTTATGTAATCAATTTTTAAAAGATATGATTCAGCAATTCATCTACTTCTTCCTTCTCTATTTTCTGATACAGAAGTTATGTCTATCTGAAAGTAAAGATTGAAAATTAATATCAAATAATTTCTTCAATATAAACAAAACTGTGAGGTTTATGTAAAGAAAAAAAAAATCATTATTTTGGAAGGCTCTGGAATCCTTTCCAAAGTTCATTTGTATATAAGATACAAGTTTGGCCAGACATTCATTGGAGACAACCTTATTTAAAAGGGGAAATAGTTACTATCTGCTGCATATAGTTTTTTTTTTCATGAACGGATATTTCTTACGACTTTTGTATTCTTGCATATCTTGCTCAATTCTCTTCCATTATCTACAAGTTCTAAGCTGATCTTTTTACAAAGGTATATTAAAGATTTGAAAGGAAATCTATGGTATGTTTTACAGTATTCATATGGCAATCCTGAATATACTGTGTATTTAGATAAAAGACAAATAAAGAAGAGAAGAAGATATTAAATTAATTTGATTTGATGTACATTAATTTTAAAATGGAAGACATTGACTTGATACTGCAGTTAGCAGCAGTGATTTTCACCACTATTTTCTTTTTCAAATTAGATATATTCTTAGGCACTGATAAATGAAAGATGTTCTAATTTGAAAAACTACTTATGCATGGATCTGATATTTTGAGATTTTAAGGCAAACTTAAATTCGTTAAAATGTATGTGTATTTTTTTAAATATTATATTGATTCAAGTTTTCAGTTACATGTATAAATGTTATATAAAAAGCTTAGGTTCAGTTAAAAAAACAATTCTGGATGACTTAAAGGTTATCCTATGTAATGGGAGGTCTTGCAGTTAAATACAAAACACCCCATTGATTATGTACTGATCTAATATGGCTAAAAGATATTTGATGAGTGGAAGAGAAATGCACTGAAGCCATAGCCATGAAATATCATACTGTCATCTTTACATTTAGTTTTCTACTCATTTTTTTCATTGCATACAAAACATAAAGAAGGAGAATTAGAATGAAACACTGATTTTAAGATGAATAAATTCTTCTGGTTTCGAAGTGTTATGCATATCTCATCTTCAGAAAACCACATAGAAAAAATACATGGATACTGGGAGGGAAATTTAGTGACAAACATTCTGCCCACTGGTGAAAGTATTACCAGCTCTAAGACAGATTGCAGGGACAGTTTCAGAGATGTGGCAATGATTCTATTTTGATAGGGAAAGAATTGTAGCCAATCCTTCAGATGCCTTAATGACCAAAGGAAAAAAAAATCATCTGATATCTCATATTCTTAGGTTGCATGCTTTCAAAAAAGCTAAACATATCTCCAATTTAGCTGTAAATTGATAAAACGATCACAGTAGACTCACCCATCACATACTTTCTAAAACTTTCCATATAATTCACTTTATAATCTTACCACTGATGAGCAGAATGTTCACCACTGTTACTAAACTTCCTTATCTCCATTTATGTTGGTTTGGTTGTTTGTACATATTGTTGCCATTCCTGAAGATGAAATGTGCATAGCTCTTTGAAACTACGTTTCATTTTTAACCCTAGTTAGTGACTTGTATTCTCCCATTCATTATTTCATCATCACCAGATCAGCTTTAATTTTCATTAGATACAATCTCTTCTTGGCATTTTAGCAAAAAAAAATAGGTTATGATCTTTTATTAGTAATCTTTCCCCAGGAGGATATAGTATTCACCTAAAAACTGTTTTTATATCAAATTAATACCTAACTCTTCGAAGACTAAAGGGAAATACCCTGAGTTTGCCCACTATAAGAAACTATGCAAAAAGTTGTCACTTGTCAAATCCAATAATCCATTCTTTTGAAAAGACAGTCACGCAGAGTCCTTAAAGTATCCTGGTATTCCATCATATTTTCTTTTTAAGTGCACTTTTCTTTATTCAAGTTTGAATTGCTTGTTAAATCCTCATATGAGGGATGTTTGGGGTGGGGGGGATAGTCATTAATTCAATGTAAGAGAGCATTACAGAAAACTAACATCACGCAATATTTAACATTTTTTTTAGCACTGTGTACTTGGAAATTGCAGAATTTGTTAAGATGTGATAAATTAGACCATTTGAGACAAATCAAAGGAATTTCTTGTATTTCAGCCATAATTTGTTAGCCCATTTGACTTCATTATGATAAGTGAAACAGTCTTCTCTTAAGTGCTCTTTGTCAAGGCAAGAAAAGATGGAAAACATTGCGGCCAAATCCATGTTTAATGGTGGATGGACCAAAATTTCCTAAATGAAACTTAGCATTAATCTGGGTTTGCTGTGCATTGTAACTTTGTGACTTTTATATAAAAAAAAAAAAATTCATTATATGGAAGGTTCTAGGTTGTCTAGTTCCTTTCTAGACAAGATATAAGATTGGCCTGACATCCATTGGAGACAACCTATTTAAATATGGAGAAGGGGGAAATATTGTTACTTTATCTACTGCATACACTGTTTAACCAGATATTTATAAACCTTCATATGAGATTAGTTTTCCAAATGGATTGTCATTTTGGACTTTCATTTTTAATATGAATATGCAAAGGAAGTGTAAAGAAATGCTTATAGAAAACATAAAATTGCAAATGCAGTTTGATTATTGGGAAGATCTCAGTTCTGGATCAAAGTTAAGTCTACATTACAATTGGAATTTTTATGTTACAGTTGAATGTCAGTAAGTTTCCTCTGATTAACAAAAGGAATCCTTCTTTCCCTTGATCAACTCCTTTGTATCCTAGGATATCAGGGCCTTGTCTGTCCACTTTACAAAATGAATTCACAAGTCTTTTCAATGGATTATTAAGTTCTGATGTAAGCAAATGGCAAACTATAAATTCAAATATCTGTAACATAACTTTCCTTTTATTTGGTTTGAATCTGTATATAACACTGATTCTGACTGTTTTGGTTTGAAGAAGTTGTGCTTTTTGTTTTTTGCTAGTTTATTAAAATTGTTTCTTCCCAGAAGATCAACATGAAGGTATCCACTGGAAGTGTATATGCTTGGATAAACTTTCTAAAACAATGATTAAATTTCTTATTTTTTGAAATATGTTTTGTTGAGATATTATTAGATGTTTAATTTTAAGTTACAAGAATTTCTTTTTTAATTTATCATGCATTTATCAAGATTCTCTGATTAAAAAGATGTATTATTCACCAAAATGCTACATATGAAGAAAAAGGTTTATTTAACTTTGCATGAGATAATTGGATAAAATTTGAAACATATTACATCATCATGGATAAGCATTGAAGCATCTCTCTGACGTGGTGCAGTCCTCAGTTTCTGTAAATAATTCTAATAAAATTTGTTGAGAATTGCTAAAAGATCATAAGCCTGTTCCAGAACTGCCTGTACATCGTCGATGTCCCTTCAGTTGTTGTATCCTCTTAAAACTTGCCAAAATTGTAGTTAACATGCAAAATCAACAATGACATTGTAATGGGAGAAAACAGAACTTGCTTCCAGTTGAAATAGAAGCATCTTCATATTAAAGTTTACCTTTTGAATTTCAAAAGTGTTCTCTGCAGAAAGTAGTAAATAGTGCATAAGGATGCAAAGGTATGCTGGGCAGAGGTTTCTTGATGGCAGGGCTTTCAAAACTACTTTCTTCCCAGTAGAAATAACTACATTCATGTCATAAGAGAATTTAATATTTTCTGCTGTTCTGTGAAGGACAAATGCAGCACTTGGCACTTGCATTAAAAACATATACTGAATGGCATTCTCTTGTTGGATTTTGCATGAACATTTAGGGTAACGTGGTTATCATTGTTCATCTGACGGAAATCAGAAATACAAACTGAAGATGACAAATAAGTAAAATTAAGCATTAAAAACCAGCAATTTCCAAATTTATTATGAAAACAAGAAAAAGGCCACTGTAAGCAGTGCGTTTGGAATAGGCAATTATTAGGCACTGGAAAAACGGCGTATTTTTTTGAAGATACTCAACCTGGCATCTTAATTAGAAGAGGTAATTAAAAAAAAAATATGGCATTTCATAAGCAAAAAAATATATCAACTACCAAATACTTAATGGAAGTTATCCAATAAATTACTGCAATAAACTTCGAACACAAAATCTCCCTTAATTTTATTTTACTTCAGGCTTTTTTAAGTATGTTTGCAATTTGCACCAAAAACATTAAGCAACTTATCTGTGATAGCCTAATTTTAGCATTCAAATTTTCTGCTTTCTAGGATAAATACTTGTAGAATAGCTGTTATGACAGAAAGGGGACAGGCTTAAAAACAGTAATATCCTTTTGAAGTTATTCACCATAAACATCTGTCCCATCAAATTTGTTTTGCAGATAGAAGGGATAAACTTGACAAATAATTCCGCATACAAGAAGCTGGCCATAACTGTATAATATTATATGTTGTCCAGCATCTTGTGTGGCTGGCTTAAGATGTATAATACTTTGAATGCAACATGGCAGTGAATCACAAGCTGTGCCAATATCATTCTGATATGATTCCAACCTGTTGGACTAGATGAGCCAGCAATCAATATATACGACAAGGTAATTATTGGCGTAATGTTCAATTGTAGTCAATGAAAGTTACAGCTAATAATCTGGTAGGTCACTGTACCACTGATAACCATGAATAGGCAATACCAAAAGGACTGATTCCATATCGGCTGTTTTTAAATGGTCACAGTATCCTTAAAGTGAGCAACTGGATTCGTTTGAAATATTCAGTAGCTTCCGAAATCTATTACAGCAGATGTCACAGAGGTAGTCATTAAATAATAATCCCTTGCGGTCCCTTTCTACCAGATTTTCTAATGCATTAATTATCTAGATCAAAGTAAGATTCCTCAATGAAGACATATTGATGCTATTTGCCTGCCCACTGCTACTAGTCTTATCAATTGTGCAATGTCAGACATCACTAAACTCAGACTTGCATGAACGGGAACGGCTCCTCGTCATGCCAAGTTGTTTGCTGAACTGCATGATTTTCAGTTCACTACGTATTCAATTGTTTGAGTTCCCAACATTCTCCAATAGTCATTGACTTTTTTTTCCTGGAAGTTCCAGATGATGATTGTTGGTGCAATCAGCTATATTCACTGATGCTTTCAGCTATATTCACTGCTCTGTTTCAGTCACCGTTCTATTTATGAATCAACATCACATCATATATACATCAAGAATTAGATATTATTGTACTTTCATTATCCTCCGGCTTTCCATCCAATCATATAATCAGACTTGAATGATGTTGATTCCTAATATGCACCATAACCCTTTTGTTCATGGAAATGGATAGATGATTTCACTCATCATAGACTAATTTGGAAAGTTTTAGAAAATAAATTTTTATAATGGGATCTAGGACATCCCAGAATTTAACAAGATTAACATTTAAATTGGTTTCATAAGGAACTAAGCCATACTTAATAGTCAATCACAAAATAACGAAATGGATACTTTAAAACAGAAAAGAAAAAAAATAACTATGGGAAGGATAGGTATTAATATACTGCTATGTCTATTTGATTTCCCAGATAATTCATTCAAACGCCAAAATGTTAAGATTTTGAAGAATTTATTATTAACTACAGGAACTAATATTTATCCTAAATTTGCCATTAAATTGCAGCTTCCTAGGAGAAAGAGTTTGATATTACCATGTTGAAAATGTTTTATAGGAACTCTATGCTGGTATAACAACAACTAAGCTAGACTTTTATTAAAATTCATTTTCAGACAATTATTCACAGATCATGTTTGTTTTTGTTTACATAACCACCATGTAATCATTTGCTTTACATAACCACCACAAATCTGAATGTTTCAGGGAGTAAAAAAAAAAAAATATTATTTTATTCAGCTCAATTTTACTGCTAATTATCTATTTTGCTTTACAAGCTCCTTTCACCATTATGGTTTTGAACATGTGACTTTTTTCATTATCCAATCAAAAACAAAACAAAAAAAGACAAACATCATTTTTATGCAATTTCCCAGAAAACAATATAGAACTATGAATCCATCCACTATTATAAGCAATGGATTACTTCAAATAATGCCATATCCATAATTCTTATATTCATCACAAATAAATGTAAAATATTAATTAAGAATTTTTACTCAGACTTTTTTGTATATACTGTAATATAATCCCAGATAAATTTTCTGAAGAAATTAAGAATTATATATTATTAAAATTTAGAATTACCGAAGCAAAGCAAAGTCCTACTGAATGGTTAAAAAAAGAAATGACTCTTCAAGCACATTTTTTATTATATCAAAAATAGAAGTTTAATTAATTCAGAAATGCTGAATCCCAATGTAATACAATTTTTTTGTTTTCTAAAAATAGAACATTGCACAAAATTTGAGATTTAATAATAAAATAACAAAAACTTTCCAGTTCTTTTAAAGGTCTATATACAACACTAATTATAAAACTTGAAAAAAACATAAACATATAATAAACACAACTTTAAAATCAAAAGCATTTCTAAGAAATAACCTTAATATCCAAAATTTGTTTTTTGTTTTATTAAATATTTGATCTGTGTAAGATAATTTAAATTCTATAATTTTATACTAATATATAATATTAGAAATTGTATTTGCAAATGGAATAAAAATTTATAACAAAGAACACTATTTAGTTTTAAATAATATGCTTATCGCTGACAAGGATGGAAAACTTAAAATATGTTTTCCTGCGTAACCATTTTTAGTAAAATATATTTTTTTTTTAAGTACTGGGCTTAAATCTTCAAATAAAGGATCCTCAGAAAAGCTAGAATTCATCATTGGAGTCCCATCCAGAGGCTTCTAAATTTCCTTCGGTCATAAAGTCCACAGAAACATCATACTGGAAATCAGGATCCCCTGGCTTTTTTCTGCTGACCTCAAACATCTCGTTCATTAGACTCTTCTTAATTGCCAAAGTGGTTTCATCAACTGTGTTTAAGTCCTCCTCAGGATTAATAGTGAATTCTTTCTGAACTCTGGCAATGCTTTCTTCTAAAGAATGGCCCCAGAGCTGGAACTGTAATATCCTCAAAAGTTTTTCCATTCGAATACCAGGAACATTTCTCAAGTATCTTTCGTGACGTTCCTTTAACTGCTCGCAAACTGTCTGTAAGTTGGAAGTTTTGTGGAATTTTCTCACTGGCATTATCCTTTTTCTGATTTTGTGAGTTAATCCATCCTGGTAATATATGATAAGGGCAGGTGGCTCAACACGCAAGCCCCATTTCTTAATTATGATATTATCTTCTGACATTAATTCTGTAAAAATGAAAAAAATAATAGAAAAAAAAACCTTGTGTCATTTATGCTAACTAACAATTAACTTACATAAGCTTATTTCAAAAACTAAACAGAAATTAACTGAAAAAAATTACTTAACAGCTCTATTTAAAAAAAAAAAAAATTTCACCATCACTTCATAAACAAAATAAGTGTTATAATCTGCCTTTCTCCTTCTCATCTGACTATAATGAAACATATGTTGGAGAATAGCTCAACTAATAACATAAATGTTTTATAAACCCTAAGTCACTGCATCTCAACAACAATAAATGTTATAATGAAAATATTTTCTCAACTCCTGGATACACTCCTTGCTTTCGTTATGGTAATCCGTAGAATGCATTTGCAGCAGAACAGAATAGTAATTGCTATTCAAAAAATCACAATAACTATATCATTTTAGTGGATCTGCTTAATAGTAGGGCTACATGAATATTAAATCCTTATTTTTGATATGAAGATGAAAACTTTATTTCTCTTTCTCATTTTTTTTTTCTTTCATTGTCAATTATTCTTCTTTCACAACTCTTCAGTTTATCATTAAACAAATGAAATGTTCTAATCTGTCTTCCTGATCTTGGTCTAGCTAGAACAAAACATATGTTGAGAAAACAGTATTCTAATAAAATAAACAAATATACAGGGTGATTCATAAAGTACTGGAAAAATAGGCTACACTTTGTTTTATTTATTCCCCGCCTCCAGGAGCTCCTTTGCGTTTGAAAAAAACCCAATGGGCTCACTACAATTTTTTTTATTTATTCCCCCCCCCCCCCCGGGCTCCTTGTATTTGAAATAAACCCAATGGAGTCAATCCTCCATTTAACTTAGCCTATTCTAATCTCGCTTCCCTTTCCTTGCTCTTCCCGATTGTGAAGAGTGCTAACTAGACCAGTTTTTTTTTCATAGGGGCAGAAAAAAGGCTAAAATGGGGACCCCATCATCCGACTTGAATCACACGTTCGATCCAGAAATCCATGCCCGATTTTACTTTTTTTTACACCGAATTTGACAGAAAAATATTTCGATGTTCATTCTTTATAGGTCTATTTTTCCAGTACTTTATGAATCACCCTTTATAATGAGATAAGCTTTAAGAGATGTTAATTGGGTTGTGATATAATTCCAATTTTCGAACCAGTAAATGTATTTAAATCTTAACATCAACTGAGTGCAGCATCAACTTTTTAGATGTTATATTGAGGTACAACAAATTTATGCTTGAGATGATGATTCTATATCATAGTTCCTAACAGATACAGATGCTTAAAACATCCCAAACATGTTCAATGTGTCTGGACATTTTACAGTAACCAGGCAAAACAGGTTTACAGCAGGTAGAGCAGTGGCGTAACTAGAGGGGGGCGGTGGGTGCGGTCCGCACCGGGCGGCACATATTTTGGGGCGGCATTTTTTATATTTAGTTTTAGTTGTAAAAAAACGACTTGTTCACTTCAGAAGTTTAGTATAATAAGTTTACTATTCATAAATTTACTATTACTTCGTAATTCATAATTTCTACGAATTATGAATTACTATATGATTTCGAATATTTTTCCTTATATTACGCTTATCCAATTGAAGAAATGTTTAAATAATTTAAATTCGTCTATTTTACTGAAAATTATTAAGATTTACGACAAGAATATGAAAATATTCAAATTTCTCCATTAACCCTTTATTTCCCAGCGTCATTAGCTTTAGAAATGAATAATGTAGTTAACATTTTTGCATGTGGAAAACCATGTAAAATGGTTTTAACAAATGGTGGAAACTTAATCCCAAAATAAGTCAACACGAGTTGAGCCCATTGCACATTCGATCTTGTTCCCAATGGAAGGAATTAGAAATAAGACTTGGACATGGCGCAACTTTTGATAAACTTTAACAACAGAATATTGATAAGAAAAATCAAAAAATGGAAGGAAATTCTTACAAGAATAGTTGATATAATTAGATTCTTAGCAAAACAAAATTTGGCGTTTCGAGGTCATCGTGAAAGTGTTCATCCGGAAGACATCAATTCAATGGAAAATAGAGGAAATTTTCTAGAGCTTGTTGACTTGTTGGCTAAGTAGTATGTACTGAACATGTAGTAAAAATTAAGATGGGTAATAAATATAGTATCTCCTATTTGTCGCCGAAGATTCAGAATGAATTCGTAGAGCTATTGGGAGGCGCAGTGAGAAAAACAATTATGGATCAAATAAAGCAAGCTAAATACTTTTGTATGATATTTGACAGCACTCCAATTATTTCCCACAAAGATCAAACCAGTCAAATTATTAGATATGTAGTTATTGATGGCAGCGAAGTTAAAGTTGTAGAATCGTTTATTGACTTTGTAGAAACTAATGGAAAACTGCTGAGGAAATCACAAATATGATTTTAACGAAATTCGAAAATTACGGTTTAGATATAAAAAATTGCAGAGGACAGGCTTACGATAATGCTGCCGTCATGGCAGGAAAGCACAGCGGTGTTCAAACTCGCATTAAACTAATAAATCCAAATGCAGAATTTGCAGCATGTACAAATCATTCTATAAACCTGGCATGTTTACACGCTGCTTCTACTGCTATCGATTCCTTAACATTTTTTGGAACTATCGAGCAGTTGTTTTCATTTTCTTCTTCCACTCGTCGATGGGATGTTTTATTTTCTGTAACTGGTCAAGGTGTTAAATGCAGCGTAGAAACTCGCTGGAGCGCTAGAGCAAAAGCAGTAACTATAGTAAAAAAGCATTTTTTTACATTTTAAGCTCCTTGGAAAAATTGACATATGAAGATGAAAATAGTAAAACGAGATCAGATGCTGGAATATTACTCAATTCAATACAATCCTTTTTCTTTTCTGTTATGTCAATTTATGGGAACCCATCCTTTTGGAAGTTAATGACGCGCAAAAATTCCTGCAAATAAAAGGGTTATGTTCATCAATGCCATATAAATGTTCATCAATGCCATATAAAACTAAATTCTTTGCAAACCCATTTCATGGAACAAAGAGATGCGCTACTACAAAACGCAGTTATAGCAGCCAAAACAATTTGTGAAGAGTTGGAGATATCGACTGAACGTCGAGTTAGAAGGAGAAAAAATATGAGTGGGGGAAATTCACGAGACTGGGGCCATCCTTAGAACAAGAAGTATGAAGAGAAATGTTTTTATCTATGGATAGAATTATAAAGGAAATAAAAGAACGCTTTGATCAGTTGCATGTCCTTCGTGTATAATACCATGTAACCTACTAAATGAAGAATTTGAATGTCAAATAAATGACTTTATTGACATTGATAAAGAACAGTTCCAAATTGAAAGAAAAAGGATCCAGGTTTTTATGGCTGTACCTGCACTATAAGAAGAGGGGGGGGGGGGGAAGAAGAGGGGGGGGGGGGGATGGCCCTATTGATATACTCAAATTTATTCAACAGTATAGACTGGAAAATTCTGGACCCAACATTGTAATTTTGCCAAGAATTTTTTTTAACAATTATTGCAATCAGTATCGCTAGTTGCGAAAGGAGTTTCTCCAAATCGAAGTTGATAAAAAATTATCTTCGTTCCACAATGAGTGATTTAAGACTACAAAATCTTGCAATATTGTCCACAGAACAAGAAATTACAAATATTATAAATTTTGAGAGCATTATACACGATTTTTTTACTATGAAAGTTAGAAGAGTAAATATATAAATATGTTTACACACACATTTGTGTACAATTTGTTTGTTTATCCAAAAGAAATGAAATTATTTATTTATAAATATAAAATAAAAAATTTTTAATGGTAATTTTTTTTTGTAAATTAGGTAATCTATATGTTTTGTAATTTAAATATGGCATCCAACGGTAAAAAGTTACCACCTGTAGTTTGTCTCAATTACAATTATTTATTTATGTTTATTAATTTGTAAAAACCACCATTTCATGACTAGAAAGGGCGGCAAATTGGAGACCGCCCCGGGCGGCAAAAGTTCTAGTTACGCCACTGAGGTAGAGGATTTGTCAACATACTTGTTGGGCATTCGTAACATCCAGAGAAATATGGTTTCTAAAAATTGGAAAGTAGATTGCACCCAATAAGCAGAATAATAATAATATCAGCTACCTGGATTATACAGTGCAATAAATAGAATAATCAAGCATTTTTAGGTTTACGTCTAATGTTTGATATATTGTCTGCAAATATGGACCCAATCAATCATTCCAATGATGGAATGCAACTCATTACTCAACCTCAAACAAACCTTGATGGTATTCTTCTAAACAAAGATTTAGAGAATATCTTTTTAATACCAACCGAAATATTAAATATATACACCGTAATCTTCTGTAAAAATTAAACACTCTTTTATTGTCCGTCTATATTTCATTTTTCTTTGCGAAAGACTTCTTCAGGACATTAATGGAGGAGATAAAAAACCAATTCTCCCTCCTCTAAATTCGGTATGAATACATTTTGAAAAATAACAATAAATACAAACAATGCTTCATTAGAAAATCATTCAAAATTTATTCATAACGAATTTAGAGGGAGAATAGAATTTCTTCGCCTCCATTTATGTCCTGAAGAAGTCTTTCACAAAGAAAGATGAAATATAGACGGAAAATAAAGGAGTGTTTAATTTTTACAGAAGATTTAGAGACTTCAGAAGACATAATTCTACTATTTTCTGTTTCATTCATTCAAACTGGTACAGGAAGCCGATCTATTATCATGCAACTATCTGATGTCTATCACAGCTATTCAGTTAAACATGCATTTGAAGGCTCTCTATTAGTTATGCATTTTAAAAGCAACAGATCTGTTTAATGTTGAGAAGAAAAAAACTGTTACTCCAGATTCACTATTAATTTACTTTTATACTTTTAATTTATTCTGACACATATATTAAACAATCATCAGTTTCTGTCAATGAATTGCTGGATTTATACATAATTTCTCGTTACTAGTTAAGCCATTTGAATGTAAGTAAGCACACAGATGTAATTCTGTAGCATATGAATTCTCATAATAAAGAAATCTTAAAGAAATTAGTAAATATTTACAATAAATTCTTAAGAAATGAAATGTCTAGTTCCTGCTATTGATTGGTCTATCTAACAGAAAATCAACTATTGTTATATCATCACAATACTTATAAAGGTGCCGTTCCAACATGGCCAAGTGGTCTGGGCGTCGATCTGACAAGAGGCCGGTGTGTCGGAATCTGGGTTCAAATCCCAGTGTGGGGCTTGGATGTTTCTTTCGTCTTAGGCTGCCTCCTGGATAATAATATCCAAATGACAGTAAAGCAATCAAAATTTCCCATCATAGCGTGTGCCCTATGACCAGTGATCCAAAATGGATCCGGGAACATGACAACAACAACATTTATAAAGGTTTTTTTTTTATATTTTTTTTATTTACCTAATTAAATCAATTCGAGGTTCTAACAATTCAAAGGAATCATCTTTTAAATATGATGTTTTGTATTCCTCTTGAAAAAGGAAATTAAGAGGAAAAGGAAATATATATTATGAAAACAAAACATGAATCAAAAGGCAGTTGTTCAAAAATAAACAAGCAATGATTGGAGAAACTTCATACTATAATAGACTGAAGGACATCATCAACTAAACATAAAGAAAGGGCCGTTTACCATTATTGAGTATAAAATAAGGTGACAACTGATATAATTAAAACTTCAATAAGAATATGAATTAACCTTCATCAAAGAAGAAAATAAGGTTCCTGATAAAATGGTATGTGCAGCACACTACTCGCCCTGTTTGAAATCCATGATAGGTTTTTTTTGTTGTTGTTACCATAGGGTAGAAGGTTGGGTATGTCTCAGGGATGCATCAGAAGACAGATCAGTTATAAGGATATCCTGCTCTCCAGGAGAGCAACACAACCCATTTTGTTTTACAGAACAATTTATTTTACCGTAAAATATAAAAGTGAAACTATTCTTATCATTTGATGAGGAGATGTACCAACAGTTTAGTATTTATATGCACTTAATCATCAGCAAATAACGTAGGATCAGCACTAATGTGGAGAATGACACAAAACACATAGGGACAAGTTAAAGACTAATGGTAGATGTCTTGCCCACTAGTAATAGGATTGTAGACGTAAGCTGGGTTTTCTCCCATCGTATCCTGATAATGAATGCATAGAGCACCCCAAAGCTGTTGAATTTCTTCATCTTTTTCTAAGTACAAGCATTTTTTTTTTTCCTTTTACTTTTATATTTCATAATTTTACTTTTTATAATCATTCCAAGTCAACAAAGTCGGATTTTAAATATGAATTATATTTGAAAGTCTAAATTTTATGCAGCAGTAAGTTTTGTATGATTGATAGTTTGTCAAGTGAAAGATTCTTTCAAATATACTTCCAAATAGTAAAGCCATTTTGAAAAAATTTTAAATTCTAATAACTTAGCAAAAACTATTTAAAATGTCAACACAATGTAACTTTTAAAATGAAAGGGTCTTGTTATATTCATATAGGAACTAGCTACAGAAGGGTATTATAGAGTTGGTTTAAATTTATAACACCTCCTTAATATCTGTTGGAGAGAAAAGTACAGTTTGAAATACAATTTTAAATCAAAGTATCAAAGCATTCCATCTATCTGAGATCACTGTAACTCAAAACCTATACATCTAAAGAACTGAAATTTTAGAAGGGACTGTTTAAATTTACAACGAAAAGCTTCCTATTCATTTTTTTACATGTTGACCTACAATTAATGAGCAAAAACTTATCATTCATTGTCCATCTGTTTGTGATCAAAATAACTTAAGAACTAATTATCCTATTAACCTGAAACTTTCATACAAGGTTCAGATACTTATAAGAAAGATCCTATGAATTTTGGTAAAAACTAGACCAGTAGGTAAGAAGCCTGTGGCCCAAAAGTCGTCAAGATAAGTACATGAATGACTCCGTTTTGAATGAACAAGTAAGTATGATTATGATTATTATTAGTAATAATAGTATTAACACCTTATGCGCTTGTATTCAAAATTTAGCATGCTAGCTATATCATTTTTTTGATTCTTAACAACATTCCTAGGCAATGTCTTCCATAATTCAAATACATTTATCCAAACTGAGGAGGAGTCAAGAAGCAACTTTTTTTTTTTTTTCGAAGGAGTTAGCCAAGGCCATTAAGATCGTGTGCAAGCTTTGCTTAGATTTAAATTTCAAAGTGCAGTGGGAGTATCTAGTCTGGAAAGGGGAAAAAAAAAACCTCTTTCGCGGATGTCTGTCAATTCCAACAAAAACATTATGCGCTACTGACAACAGAAAACTCATATAAGCTTTCTAGTAAAATTTGAATTATTTTATTGGGAACCCGATCACTCCAATACGAAATTAACGATATATATTTTTAATTTTTTATCAATAATCTACTATAACACAGAGTTAAAACGCTACGTACATCTAACTATCCATAAAATTTAATCAACTTATGTAAATGATCCAAAAGGTTTTGCTTTCTGCGTAAAACTGAAGCAAAATATCCTAACAAGACTTAAAAAATTAAATTATAATTATTTCCAAGAAGCAGTATAAACACTAGATGTGCTTGACTTTAAATGAGAACAAAAAAAAACCTTATATTTATTTAATTCAATTCTTAAAAATTATATTAATGGTTCTAACTATACTTGATCTTATTTGCCTCACAGCTTCCAACTTACCGATTATTTTCTGAAAAAGTAAATAAAAAAAAGGATGCTAATTAGCTTAGCTATCCGACCTTTTCATACTACTTAAGCAAAAGCTTATAAATTAAAATGAATAAAAAAAGGAATAGAAAGAAGTTAATGACTTAAAAATGTAAAAATATTTAAAACTGAAGGAAAATATTTGAGAATTTATTATAGCTCACAAAGCTTGGAAGCCATATTGAAACAGTTCCTGGACATTAGAATGCATCATTGTAATTCTAATTATTTCATAAAATAATATTTAATCTTTTCGATGTTAGTCATGCTAGTGTTCAAAATAAACTCAAACAATTTAGAAAGTTTTCAATATAAATTTTCAGCTTTAATAGTATCCATTTTTGACAAAAAAGAACAGCGATTAATTATTTCAGGATAATAGTTTTCCTGCTGCGCAGGCGCATTAGTTTCCGCCATGTTGCCATGAAAATGTGGAAATTAAATTTTTGAATGAATTTCATTTGATAAATACTTATACAATGATAAAGTAAGTATGATTGCTTCTGAAATATTACTGTGCCTTCTTCATTAGCTATTGACTTAAAATTAACAGTAGTTGCAGTATATATTTAGTGGGTATCAAAACAGGGTCACCTCACTGGAAGAGAAAGAAAAAAAAAAAAACAACTTCACGCAGAATAAAACTATTTGGGTCCACTAACCTTGTTATTTATTATTGATGCTATGTTTTAAACATAAATGGACATTATTCGAGTTTGATAATTGTGAGAAATGCATAAATATGTTTCTATTTAGAGTGGCCATCAGGACAGCAGTTGTTTTGAAGGCAGATTTCATTCTCTTGTAAATTGACATTTGTTTTGTTATTATTTGATTATTTTGATCTTTTATTGAATAATAAACTCAGAATCCTTTATTGAAATATTCTAAATGAAAACTTTTCAGTGAAAAGATTATGTGAAGAGCGGAAAGACGCTGAAAATGTGGCCGTTGTTACTGGATATGACAAGGGATGAATGCAAAAGGATGCTGCGTCGGTTAGGTGAGATTCTCCTCCTCTTAATTCGAAAGATTGTGTTTGATTACTAAACATTAATTGAAGGGTAACCCTATTTAATAATATCGAACAAGATGGAATGCAGAATCTTAATTGAAGAAAGATTATAAGACGATTGAAAAATTGTTATTTGATAAAATTCATCTTGGTGGATTAAAATCAGAATAAAATTTAGAAACAGCAAAAAGCTTTTCAAAAATATTACGTAGAAATTATTACAGTAATAATGATAATATAACGAGATTAAACGCAAATGCAAATTTGCAAATATATAATATTTATGTTTTAATAAGCATAATGATTTTCTAATGAATTTAAAATGGTTGATATTGCTTGTTTAGTTAATGCTTGGTTCCATGTTAATTGGGAATTAAAGAAACAGTAAGCTTTGTATCACGAACAATAAAGGTACAATGATAAGGTTTCCAATACAATTGAAAATTTCACGGAAATTAGAAAGTTCCTAAAAATTGGGTGAATTCAGGGAACACTATTGTCTGGTTCTTAAAGTCTATAATTAACTCCATCGAATTGAGAAGTACCTACTCTTTAAAAAATTCAGATAATTATTATTATTATTAATCAACTTGTCTGAAAATGTTAAATCTACAAAATGACTGCTAATAGTTAGAAAAGCGAGAAACAGGATATTTTTGTATTTGAACCTAACTTTATGATAACCAAGAGTAAATATTGATCATAACAGTTTCATTATATATAGAAAGCTTGATTTTTTTTATATGTAATAGATCTACGGCTATTAAAAGATGCCTGACCTCTTCTCAGTCTTGATTGACCACAGAAATTACCTGTACTGTCCTGTGAGCCTTATAGGCTTGAGAGGAAATTACCTGTCTTTTAGTTGATGGATTTGTTTAGTCCCAAATACATATGTAAGAAAAAGTGAAATATAAGTTGTTGTTTTTTTTTTAAATACATATGAAGTTAGAAGAGGATTAATTTAAAATTGTAATGTTTTATCACGCTTGCATTTCAAGAAAGACTGATATGTATTTTTATCTGATAACTACTGGCTATCATCCTCTTAGTCATTACACCCACATTTTGATAAACAAAATGCAGAAAATTGAAATAAATTAGAAATTTGGGTACTTTTCGGTTATCGAAAGCCCACCCATATTCCTTCACAACTAGATTGCTAATAATACGATATGGACCCTGCACATGCGCAATATGGGTGGGCTTTGAAAACCTAAAAGTATCAAAATTTGTTTCAAGTTACTTTTAAAATAAATGATTGTGTCGAGTACTGTTACATTTACTGAATATCGTCTGAAGCTAAGAACTCTTCTTATTGAAGTTATAGTTAATAAGAAACCTTTCAGAACAAACTTGAAACGGTCAATCCTTCATTGAATGAAAAAAAAGAACACATACAGAACACATATTGTATTGAATAGCTAATTAATAAAACAATTTATTTTGTGTGTGCTTTCATATTAAACATGATTACAACATGAATAGAGCTTTTTCCCTCCATTTATTATTTATGGCATTGACATGGTTGAAATCAATATTGACATCAGAAAATATTATGTCTGGCTGGCCTATGTAGATGGCCTTGTATAAATAAAGCAATTCTACTTACATCTGTAATGAATATTTGGTTTTTATGTGAGATTATTACTAACTATTTTTAATTCAACAAATTTAAATTGGGAAAACTGTTCTTAGTTTATAAACAGCACAGCTTCAAATTTTCAAACATTAAATTCTACTTGAGAACAATTATATATAAAATAAATTCAATGTGAAAGTTAAATAAGGTCAAATGAGAGAAAATTGAGGTTATTTGAGTTCATACAACTCCATTGTAATTTGGTCTTCTCATTAACCATGCTTATATTTTTTGAACTACTTCTCCTTCAGGAATCTGAAATTCCTATTGTCCCTGAATGATCATACTATTAATAGACAAAAAACAGATGTACGTTGGTTTGTCATCAAAGTGGAGAGTCGGAGAGAGAATATTTTAAAGCGCATTTTTAATTTTGTTAGTGTATTTTTAAAAAAAAGAATACTTAAGTATAAACAAATTATAAAATTTTGTATCTATTCATTTAGTGAATAATAATAATAATAAAAAAAATGAACTAGAAATAATTCCTATGCCCCTAGTAAGGCATTGTGGTGCACTCTCTCATAGCCTCAATTTGGAGGAACCTATTATTTTAGGGCAGGAGGTTAACTTATTTCACCGAAAGTGCCAGGAAAGCATGTTGATATTAAAAAATCAAGAATCGTATAATGATGGTCTTTCGTTCAGCACTGTGGTGCTATATAAAATTTGATGGTATTTTAAAAATGTGGTATTTGTTTTACTTCCGTGAATATTTCACGGGTTGCAACTAGTCATTCTTCTTACTACATGCCTTGTTCAATTTTATTTTGAGTTTCTTTATGGCAAGTATAAACACTGTAGTTTTCTCTCTAACTAAACCATTTGAGAATACAAATCTGAGTGTCTGACAGAGAAACTGAAATTATATTAAGAAAGGGAAGTCAGACTCAATCTTCAATCCTTGGAGTAAAGAGATGGCATCAATGTCAAAACCAGATTTCATATTCAGACAGAAGAAAGAGAATACGGTTAATATTTAAGAAAATACCACAATATCATATGGACACTGGAAAATTATAGGATAGCAAATATTAGCAAAATACATCAGAAAACAATAGAGTACAGGATTTTAGTGCTGAAGCAATTGACTGTAGCTTAAATAATTCCAGATTTTTGTAGCATGTATTTTTACCAATCAGTCAGAGAAAATATTGTTTTAAAAGTTGAAGCCGCAAATAAAGAGTTATTTGTGTAGGAGAAACTAAAGAGAAGAATGTCTTAACATGAATATTGTTGTAAAGTCATAAACAAAACCTCAGGAACCTTTGAGATATTTCGGTAGAGCAACTTTCCATGATTTTATAAGACAAGAAGTTTAAACAACTTAAAGCTTATAATATTTTCTTTTCTTTTTTTAAAAGTTGTGAAAATGATAAAAAATGTATTTCATTTTCAAATTCTGTTTTCTTAAATCGAATAAGAGAAATTGAAAATGAAACGCACTGACTTGATAACCTTAAAATAATCAGGATAACAAGATGGGATTAATCCGGCAGTTTCAGAATGTTACACATATTCCATGTTCAGGGATGGCACAAACGTATAGGATGACATTAGGACAACAGTTATCCTATGTCGTCCCTATAGATGGAATATGCTTAATATTCTGAAACTGTTGGATTAATCCCATCTTTTTGTGCTGTTTATTTTAACATTATCAAGTAAGTGCATTTCGTTTTAGTTTCTCTTAATTTCATACACATGCTCTTTAAGCCTTCTCATTCTGAATACAAATGGTAAAAATTTTACAATTTCTGTAAAAAAATCTGATATTAATTTATTAGTTCTACATTTTTTCAAGTATAGTATTTATTATGAATAAAACTGTTATAAAAGAAAGGCTAAGAGTACAATTGTATCAAAATCATAGAAAAACAATATAAATGAAGTAGACATTTTTGAAAACCTGACTAAGAAATCAGAAACCACATCAGTATGTAAGGAAATTAGTTAAAAGCAGCCCCAACTATTCTGCTTGCTAAATTTTCACACCACTGAAAAAACTTACATGCATTATTACTTTTTTTTATGTTTAATTTCAATGCAATTTCTATTCTAGATTTGAAACAGTTTTTCTAAGCTACTGAAAAACTACTAAACTACTTAAAAAATATATATATAAAAAATCCTTTCTTTCTACAATTATAATTAATTAAGAATTTCTTGATAAAGAAAAAATAAAACAAGAAGAGCATAAGAATTTTTCTTCTCTCAAATAGATTTTACTTTGGATTTTTTTTTTATTAAAAAAGATCAGCATTTTACCCTTTATTTTAATCAGTGCTCTGACAGTTCAAAAAAAAAAAAAGAACAAGTTCCAGCTCTAGTTCCTTACTCAAAATATAAAATAATTCCTAATTCAAGCCATTATGTAAAGAAAAGAAAAAGAAAAGCCCCAGTTTCTCTTTAAGAAGGAACTACGAAATTTGTTTCAGTTCAGTTTTACAATAAAAAAAATCGGCATTTGTAATTTATTTGTCTTCCGCAAGTACAAACAACAGGTTTGCAGAAATAACCTTCTCTTATAGTTTCTCTCAATGAGACTAATAAAGGTTAAATGCAAGCATTTCTCTGAACAATACAGTACAGCCAGGAAGTTCAAATACCCCCTATTATGTAGTAATAAATGTAAATATTTAGTATTGAATATTATGCTGCTGTTGAATTTTTGTACCAAGAACAACAATGCATGATCACACGAAAAAAGACCTAAAAGTCAGACCGTTTCTCCCGATGTTCGTCAGTGAGTTATCAGATTGAGACCGGATCAGCGAGTAACAGTGTGCCGTGCATTGTTAGCACAATTCCCTATGCAGTGTCCCATACAAAGGTGCTGTTTTCAGATGAGTGTGCGATTTATCACAGTTCACGCAACAGAAATGTTGTCTTTTGGGTGAAACAACCTTCATTATATACTGGAGTCTGAGAGGAATCCACCTCATTTAATGATATAGGCTGCAATGACATCATGTCATTTGTTTTGACCATTTTGTTTTGATGGTCATGTTAATGGTGATACTTATTAACCGTGTTACAAACATGGTTAATCCCACAGCTTGAAGACGCAGGTATCGTGGAACTTGTATAGCTACACACAGGATGGGGCACCTGCTCAGTTTGTTCTTTCTGTGTGTGGGTTTCTTCACGAACATTTTCCAGGATGCTGGATTGGACGCGGTACTCCAGCATTGCCAGCTCCATTGAAATGGCCACCATGAAATCCTGACTTCACGACGCCTGACAACTCATTGTGGGGAATCATCAAGGCTTATGTGTCTGAACGTTGTTATGCTACAAATGAAGAATTCGCAATGTATTTGAATATGCATTTCGACCATCACACCAGACATGCTCCAAAAAATGTCAAGTAGGACGTCACAGCATGTGAACTTGTGTATACAGCATGATGGCAAACACACAGACACATTGGACATTTAATGTGTAAATATTTTCTTAAAATATAACTACCAGTGAAGAGGTACGGGAACTTCCCGGCCACACTGTAGAATATGAAAAGAGAGAATGTAAAATCTCATTTGTGATCACATCACACACACAAAAAAAAAAACTTAGTGGCAAAATAGTTCCTTCCTTAAAAAATGAAAACATTCACTAAAGAGGTTCTAGAAAAAGAGATATGTTTTTATGAATGCATTTTTTTTTTATAAACTAAATTATTTCCCATTTGCCTTCCTCTCTCTAATTCCTTTACTGTTTTATTTTACAGTAAATAAAGAGACTTTATAAATTCTTCTCATCCTAGTAGCATCTTGTATTTAAAATCTTTTAATCTTATGATGAATTCCATTGTAGACTAGAATGTAAGATTACCAAGGTTAAAAGGCAGCTAAAGAGAATTAAGAGCAAAATTCCACCTGTGCCGTCTACGAGTTACTTGCTGAAAATGGGAAAACTTGATTTCTTTTTGTTTAACTTGTTTCTTTCTACATCATTACATTGTTTCTCATTTTTTAAATACTTCCACAATATAGTAATTAGTAGGCATTCATATTTTAGTGATTTATATATTCACATTTATCTTTTTATAGTTCTATGTATTCTTGTATATTCTTAGTTGTCTTACGTTTTGTATTAATCAGCATTTATTCTATTATTTATCAATTGTATATTCTAATTTTACTGTTTAAAACCGTTATTCTGTTATTCAATTCAGATTTTCCGTTGACCGTGCTTCTCCCCTCTGATTCATTGTTATTTAAAAACACAGTTAAAAATCAGTTAAAGCTCATATGTAAATTAAATCCCCAATCAATTGTAAAAGCACGCCAACCAATCACAGCCCTTGTAAATAGTCTGTTTAAACCCCTGCAGCATACAAATAAACAGTTAGTTCGGAGTTCTTCCCAGATCCTATTCAGTCTAATAGTCTATCACCTTATTTCACGAACCAGAGGCTGCAAACAAACACCATAATATTGAATATAAAATATGTTATAATGAATAATGCAATATGAAGAAATATTAATTTCAAGTACTTGGGGGATTATTGGGTTATCGATAATATTTATTTATTTATTTATTTTTAGAGTATGGGATTACATTATCATTAACACTAAGAAAGGAATTGAATTAATTAATAAAAATATTTAGAAATAAGTAATTTATTAAGTTCCTCACCCCACTTATAAGGACAGTCCTGTTTTGTTTTGTTTTTTTTCAACTTTGGATCTGTCAGGAGAGTGATAGGACAGTTTCAGAAGAACAATCCTACAGTAACAATTAGTTCTCATAAACCATTTATGAGAGAAATGGTAACAGAAATTTGCGGTGCCTAAGGTTCAGGTCTTGCCAAGTGAGGTAACTATAGAACTAATACGATAGCAGGCCTGGCATAGAAACTATCTATGTTAATTTTGTAATTCTTCTTTTTTCTTTCTTTTATTGCTGTTATAACAGTTTTGGGCAAATTTAAGTCAATTTATGTGTGCATTTGCAAAGCACAAAATAGAAGATCATATTTCATCTCTTTCGTTGCACATTTTAAGTTTTGCACCACAAGAAATTGATGTCAATTAGAGAAGAGTTAAAATGTAAAATTAAACATCAAAAGAAAAAGAGAAGCAATAAGACATATACTATACAGACATTATTATGCAATTCTTATGACATTTACAAAATTTAAAATGTAAAGAAAAATGTCATTATTACTATAATTATTTTGAAATATGGTATAAGAAATTTAAATTATATAATTGAGAAAACATTTAATGATGTAAATTGGAATGTTTTTGAAGATTGTAAAAGAATTTCCATTGTAAAAAATAATGTAAAAAGTTGGATATTAGATAATATTAATTAATAATTTGTTAATTTTATGTTGTGCGAATTTGTTGATATTTTAATTTGAGGAAGTTGATTTTGTAATTTTTATAAATTTTTATTTAAATGTAATTTTTTAAATATAATTATTATGTATTAAAATAAATACAGCACCTGTTGATAGGAATTTATATTCCTAACGGGACTGAAATGTAATTTAAAATAACTAAGAAATAAAAAAAAAAAAAATATCTACAAAAGGATATGTAAACTTTCATTTTAATTAATATTTTTATTTTTGCAAAATTTTTAGACTTCACATGTCTTCTTTTTTTAACTTTATGGAAGATAAATAAATCCAAAAAATTCATAGATCTATAAAGTTAAACTTTGTGATCAATGTTTGAACCAAATTAAGTGATTTTATATTTATTTGGTGATCAGATCCCGAAATGAGGTCTGATTTTTACTATCGCATATAAGACACAAGAGTAATAATGATATCCATAGTTTTGCAAGCATTTTATTAAAATAGAAGTGTTTTTTACTGCAAACCAAAAATATTACCAAATAGAATTAGAACAAATATTAGTTTCACATTAACCCTTTTGCAAATTCATTAAAATCAATGTAATCATTGTTTTTTGTGAAGGTTCTTCTTAATATAAACAAGAAAATTTAAATAATAAAAAATTGGTACTAATTACTTTTTTATTAAAATAAGACAAAAGGTTGAGTAATTTGCAGTCAGTTTTGTAATAAATATTTGAATCTGAGTGAAATGGCATAACTTACAAATAGTAACATTGTGATAGTTATGAATAAAAAGATAATAATATCTATATTAGCTTGACATTAAATATAAGTACTGATTTTTCAAATTTTCCATTTTACAGCTCTTCATTTTTCTAAAGTGTAACTTTTCCCTTAAATTTGTGAAAAAAGAAATGAAGATAAAGTTTTAGAAAAATACAAAATTTGGTCTTTCTACTTGAATTGTACAGCAGTTTCAATTTTTAGAAAATTTTAACAATGACCAGTGTTTTGGAAATTTGTTAAAACTTTAAAGCATCTCGTTATCTAGTGTTTTGTGTTAACTTTTCAAAAGGCACTGGCCTTTTTCCAGTGAATATTGAAGATTAATAGAGTAATGCTTTATTGTTTACCAATTAAATTTAATCTAGAATCCATTTGAAATAGATCTGAAAAATGAATTTCATTAATTTCGAGCATCCTCAAAGAAGATGGCAAAGAAATAGAGAATCTTGGTAATAAAGTTAAAGCTGTTGATCCTAGTAAAGTCATTGCTCTTTACCACAACTTATTTGTATTAACAGATAGGTCTACACCATTCCAACTTTTCTAGGCGAATTCCTGATGAATATTCATTAAAAAGAACACTAACTGATAAGTAGTTGATGAAATGTTATCTTTTTATCACTTTCTTTCTTTCTTTCTTTCTAACTTATTCTTCCTGTATTTCAAAGAAAACACACATGAATTCTCAACTTAACCATTACTAAGAAATTATATATAAAAATGAAAGCACTCCTTCATGCAAGCTGATCCTTCGACCCCATTCAAACTCTGTAGCTTTCTTATAAGGCATCCTTTGACGTTGACAAGACATACTGAGTCCAGTAGCCATGTGTACAACTCACTGACAAAGAAAAATTACATGTCTGGATCCACAGCAATCCTCTATTTACATTCTCTTACACGACAGTTTAGAGGGCGCTGCTGAGTCTAGGCATGCGCAATCATTCCCAGATTTTAATCATTTGCATATCATACCATACTTTACATTTCCTGTAAGTTTCACTTCATTTGCAGGTTTCCTTCATGATTCAGGCTTTTATTGCAGTTCGTGGAGGCTTTTTACCATACTGATTTTTTGCTAGTACTTTTGTTGCATTGCTCTGAAACTCTAATCGTTTGTTTGTATCACTATTAGTAATGTATGTAATACATTTCCTTCCATTCTGATGGTTCCTTCTTGGTGCTGCAATATTCACAAAAATGAATATGTATCATTGACAGTTTATGTAGAAATTAGAAATGAAAAACAGAGAAGTGTGAATCTTTCTAAAAAAAAAAATGTAAGTAAGCAAAGTGAAATTCTTACTATTTAGAATTTCAAATTTATGATTTCATGAAAAATGCACTTTTTCAATCTGTAGGAACTACAATATTTGTTGAATAAAAGAATTGGAAAAAACCCTCATGTTTGTGAAAAATGCAACACCATGAAGGAAATATGGCAAATGAAATGAAACTTACAAGAAATGCTAGACTCAGCAGCACCCTCTGAATTGTCATGTAAGAGCATATAAATAGAGGACTGTTGTGAATCCAGACAAGATGTTTTTCATCGTCAGTGAGCTGTACACGTGCCTCCTGTAGTCAGTATGCCTCGGCGGCATTAAAGGGTGCCTTATAAGCAAGCTACAGCTTTTGAACAGGATTGAATGATCGGCTTGCGTGAAGGAGGATTTTCATACCGTGAAATTGCTGCTTGTATGAGGCATAATGCCACAACAGCGATGCAAGTTTGGAAGCAGTGGACTGATGAGAATAGGATGAGTCGAAAATCCAGAAATGGACCACAAAATATGATGACATTACGGGATGATAGACACTTCATCCGCTTGTCAATGATGGACCATTCAGCTTCTTCTCAAGTGTTAGCACAACGTTGGAACACTGCAACAGGTCTGACATTGTCTGGTTCCATGGTGTCTGATGTGCAGAGGACTGCATGCATGCATTCCTTGGTGGAGGATTCCCTTGGGCCTGAACCATCGACGCCTCAGGGCTTATGAACAATGGGCTCATAAACATACCTACTGGCGTGCAGATTGGCACCTTGTCGTATTTCGGACGACTCCCGCTTCAATTTGGATTACAATGATGGCCGTATTAGCCGATATCAAGGTGAGTGCCATCTTCCAGACTGCATTGTCCAGTGTCATATTGCATGAACGATAGGCATGACGGTTTGGGGAGCAATTGGATATGATAGGCGATCTCGGCTGCTACGAATTGTGGGCACTCTCAACAGCAACTTCTACATCAGGGAAGTTGTGGGGGCCAAAGTCGTACCCTTCCTTTAGCACACTCTTGGAGCCATATTCCAACAAGGCAACACCCGACCACATTTCCAAAAATGTCCAGGTCATCTTCGAAACGAGGCAGATACCCCTTCTTGCCTGACCTGCATGTTCGCCCAATATGTTGTCTGTTGAACATGTCTGGGATATGGTCATTCGGCAACTAGCCCGTCATTGACAACCAGCAGCCAATACCAATGAACTGTGGACTTAGAAGCAACCTTGGCAGGTAATACCTCAGGAACATATCCAAGGCCTGTTTGATTGATGCCACAGCATATAGCATCTCTTATTGCATCTTGTGTAGGCTTTACTCCATACTGATTTTTTGCAAGTTCTGCTGTTGCATTGCTCTGAAACTTTAATCGTTTGTTTGTATCACTGTTAGCAATGTGTGAAATAAATTTCCTTCCATTCTGACGATTCCTTTATGGTGTTGCAATTTTCACAAACATGATTGTATAGTCTCCAATTTCACAATCTTAGACTGAGCTGAAAGAAGTATTAGTCAGAATTAATGATAATTACGACTGGTTAATAATTTATACAAAAGATTTTTAAACTTAATTCAGTAGCAAACATTAATAATACTATTAAGTTTTTTCTAACGAACATGTTAAATTTCTTTTTCATTTTATCTTTTATTTATTTCTTGTTTTAGTGCTACTGAGTTACAAATAATTAACAGCAGTGATAGATAAATTGTGTGTATGTTTGTAAATCAGAGGATAAATTCAGCAATTTGACTGGGATTGTGTTTTGTCAAGTGAGAACTATCTTTAAGGAACAGTTTCTTATACAAAATTAAAAATGTCATTTAGATCTCTTAATAGATGTTATATCACTAACAATGGATAATTATAGTATCACCTCGCTATTTGGAAAAGAGAATGCAAAATTTCCTTTCATGAAATTTTTTTTTATATTACTAAATATTTTGCGGGAGCTTTTATTTTTTTTTTTTTTTTTTTTTTTTTTTTTCATTTGAATAGCAAATTTTTAATATACGTTCATTGTTATTTGATTATTTTTTTCATTAATTATTTGAACACTATATGTAAATCTGTTATTTATTGCAGAATTGGAAGCATACTCGGCTATTGTATCGGCGTTTCGAGCTCAAGGTGATTTAACAAAAGATAAAAAGAAAATATTGCAAGATTTATGTACCATATTAAGGTAAAAATTTGTAGTTACCATATATTAATAATCTTATTTTTATTTATTACATTTTTAATGAGTTTTTCATTGACATAAAAATCTTCAATTGCATAAATTAAGAATTAATTTTGTTTTGATTTTTTTAAATCCCACAATAGATTGGATTTTGAAATTCTGAATCCCAGCTTAAAGATTATTACCAAAATAATGTAGAAAATATATATATTTTCCTTCTGTTACATTAGTCTGGAGCATAAAAGTTTGATATTTTAACTTATTTACTTTATTTATAAAATAATACTAAGCAATATTTATATTTATCAAAACAAAAACAAAAATTATTGCAATAATCTGTTCATCCAAATCAAAACATAATAACAAAAGAATTTCTTAGAAAAAAAAATATTTTAAGCAGTAATTTTTTTTATGGGCTTTTTACTTATTTTTTGAAAATAAAGATATTGTTTGTTGTTTCAGTGAATTCTATTATATTTTGTTCCTTGATGTCTTATTAAAAGTATCCATTATTGCAGTGTCATATTTTTTTTCTACTGAATAGATCATTTCTTTTAAACTCATAACGAGAGTAACTGAATCACAGTGTAATAATAAAAATATTTGAAATAATTTTCGGAAAAGATGTTTGCATTTTGTTTCACTATCCATGTTAACATATGTGATCCTGTCAGCGAAAAAGGACCATAGTGTGAAAACACGGGTATACAAGTCAGTTATATTGTAGAGAGGATTTCTCAGAACGTAATTGTTCACTTTATGAGCTGTTTTCACTGACAGGGTCACATATATTTAAACTTTTCAGTTGACTTTCCTTGTAACCACGGACTGAAACATAATTGGAGAAACTTTTTTCTCGTCGGGCTATTAAACAAGAGAAAAAAAAGTAGTTAGATTTGACAAAGGTCATATAGTGAATCCTCGAAACATTTATGTAACTACAAGAACTAACAAAGAAAAGATTACATTGATCATTAAAAAAAAAAAAATCCCTTTATTGAACAATAATAATGCTACTTGCCAGCACTTCGCAAACATCATCTTGCAGTGGGATTTTCACCATCTTAGTTTAAACAAAAGCCTTCTATAATATTCTTTAACTTCCATTGGCTCTTTCTGATCTGCGCTTATAGCATATCTATCCCTAAAGAAATTCATTGAACCTTAAATCATTCGTTGTAGCCTTACATAGTTTACATAGAGTGCGCATTTCTGATCTTATCTTTCAATTGATCATTTATTTATGGAAAGCTAAAAATCAAATGTAAGCATTGTTTTTAATATTATAGGGGTTTCCTGATTTTATTAAAGCACAGAGGAATATTGCAAGATTAAAGCAAGAAAAGAGAATGTATGAGGACCAACTGACTTGTCAAATGCTTCTTCTACTAAATTTATAATAGCATGGACTGTTGATTTTCATTATTGAACATTCTCATTAACTTTTGTCACCATGCTTAGATTCTAATTTCAAAATTTGAAGATTTAATATAGAAAATAATGGTTATTGTAATTTATCATACCAGCATTTCGCTTAAAAATGTAGGGATAATATAATTTAAATTTATCAAGATAGGATTATGGATTAGTATTGTAAGAAATAATATGCAAATTATTATATTAATATATATAAAATAGTAAGAAACAATAATATGAAAACAAAAGCAAATAATAATAGTAAAAGTTTGTTAATAAAAAAAAAAAACGGGTAAAGACAAATTGAGGATGTAGTCCTAATGTGACTGTGGGCGAAGTTACTGCATACGAGACCCTGGGGTATTTCCCCACATCGTTGAAAGGAAGATAGATGAGGCCTTTCGCATCCTACTGTTCAGGAATCGTCTTCAGGTCTGAGAGATAGTCTGAGAACCAATCAGCAGAATGACTTCATATTTCACAAGAGGATGTTGTGGCGATGGAATTTTGTTTAGTGCAAAAAAAAAAAAAAATACTTCCAAAGGTGGTCGCTAGGGTGATATATGGTGCTGTAATGTGGTACTGGATACACATGATTTTTGTTGTGTGTTACACAAGGACATGTTCGACATAAATTCCCCAGGTAACACCAACATATTGAAATTGCAACATCGCATGCTCAACCACAGCATGTAGAGTGTAGCTCGTAATGTTGTGAATATGGCATGTAATGCTGATCTTCAGGTCCCCTAAGTTGGCTAGATGTTCACGATAGACAAGCTCTTTGAGATGCCCTACAGCCAAAAGTCGCAGGAGTTGAGATCCGGCGAACATGGCGGCTAATGATTCTGTCATCTATAAAAGTAACCCAAAGCAACTGCTTGACGGGTGGCGATGGGAGGTGTGACACCATCCTGCATGAAAACCATTGCATCCAGACATTGATGCTGTTTGAAATATTGGAATCACCTGGTTGGCCAACAGAGATGCATAACACTGGCCAGTAACTGCAGGTGATGGGATCCTCAGGACCGAGCTCTTCGAAAAAGAAATATCCAACGATGAATGTGGATTTGAAACTACATCAAGCATGTGCATTTGTCATTTGCATCATCCACTATAGTATTGCAGCACCATATAT
>JAFIDM010003189.1:7589493-7600322 GCA_023159025.1 Thereuonema tuberculata | reverse complement strand
TTTTTTTTTTTCGCGCCAAACAAAATTCCATCAACACACATCCTCTTGTGAAATATGAAGTCATTCTACTGATTGGTTCTCCAATTACAGCTTTTGAAATGTGAACTTTAATTATGATACCTTGTGGTTATCATTACTATTTAACAAAGAATATTTGATTTTGATTTTAAACTATAGGCAGTAGCAGTGAACAGAATGGAAATACTATGAATATGTGAACATTGTAGGTTCTTCTTTTTGTGGCTTGTTGATATGCTAAAATACAGCCACAGAGGTCAGAAGTGACATTGGTTAGTAGCATGCATTGCATTGAGTGGAAGAAACTTATTTGTACTTAACTAAATGTTTTTAAGAACATACACTTTTGTTATTATTGTTGAATAACAAGAAATCTGTGGTATTTAGAGGAGGAATTTTTCTGAGGAACAAATTATAACAGTATCAAAATACCAGAAATTCTAGTGATACAAACTTAAGGGATGGAGACAGTGACTCCTGAATCCACTCTTCTTTTGCCAGATAACAGATTTTTAGTAAAAATTTATTTGAAGAAATCAGGAAAAAAAGATTATTATTTTATATGAAAGTTAGACTGTTACTTAAAGAATTTTGTAACTTTTCTTTTGAATTCATTGGTTTCTATTCATATTATTTTTGATTCCCTTAAAAAGGGATGATTTTTTTTTTTTTATTAAGTTTGTCAATGATGTATTATGAATTCACTACTGCACAAGTAGTATAAAACCTGTTATGAATTCTACTCCACTTTCCTCTATATATTCCTATTGCTATAAACTTATCTTTTTACAAAAAGAAAGATTGTGTATCTCTTTTAATAACATAAATGGATAGACTTTACAAGAATCTAAATTCACTGTCTGCAATCAGGATATGGGAGAAAAAAAAAGGGGGTTAGTAAAGGTAAGTATAAATGATTTTTTTTTTTTAGGGGTGGGGAAGGGGTAATAGAACATTCAGTTAATCACACTATAACAATAGTGAGTTTACTGCATCTCTACTTTCCCCAAGCTCATTATTAAAATCAGTCTCTTGAATAAGTATGAGTACTTTAACCTTGTAGTTGCTGTATCATTTTCTTAAATATGAGAGTCAGATAAATTATAGATAAATTTACCCACTGTTGAAAGAAATTCTGAAAACACAAAACTACCAAAGCAATCTTAGAAGGAAAGTTTTGAATAAATTTTATATTCTGAAAAATAAAATCACACATTTGGCTAGGATGGAGGAACAACATTAATATTCCTTGCTAGAAAGAATAAAATTTCTATAATTAAGAGTAACAGTTATGCTTTTTATATAACTTCCAAGAAACTAAGAAAATTAAATGAATGCACTACTCATGTACTTATGTAAAGGCTTGAGTTGCAACATTGATGGTCTGTACTTCTCAGGGGTGCTTTCACACAAGATGATAATGAATGGGAAAATGATATATCTCTTTGAATGGCTAAAAATAGCAACTGCCGGTCTCGTCTAAAAACATAATGTGTTTAATCTGCTTTTGTGTTTGTGTGTGAAAGGCCAGAAATATTCCCAAAGACCTTGTGTAGTGAGAACAGTTTGAACGGCTGTTTACAGATGCAGCTATGAGTCATGTTAAAATAATTTACCAAACAGGTAAGTAAAGGCAGTGGCTAAACGTCACTGCCTTTATAGAGTAGGCCCATAACATAGTGCACTAAAAAGAAGAATGATTGGTTCCAGAGAATTTCAGTCAGATCACAGATCTCTCAGTTAGCTTTCAGTGAAACACTTTCTTTGATAAGAGTGGATTTTAAAAATCTAACAAAATTATATTCAGATTTTGAGGGAGTTCATTAAAAGAATGAATTTTTTATAATTTACTCATTTACTTTTTGTATTTGTATTTTGAGTGTAATCGTGGTTAATGTATACTCACCATTGTATTCGTACACTTACGACTCTCCTAAAAAACCTTGGAGAGATTAGAAAGCTAATAGTGCTCTTTGACTGAGCTCTAGAAGTAATATGGCAGTATGATTATAATGTCTTTAGAGGTGTTCAACTGCATTATAGGCAAGTTATATACTGAAATTACCGTACATCTAAAATATATTTTGGAAAGTTTGTCAGTATTGATTTACAATTGATATCCAAACTACGGCCATACATTTGTATTTTGGTGTACAAATATTTCTTGCTAATTTTATTTTTTTTATTTGTCATTATCTATTTTGATGTCTAATTTTTCAAATATTGACCATTTTATTCTTTATATAAAACTTTGTATACCTTTTT
The DNA here is from genome assembly GCA_023159025.1 of Thereuonema tuberculata. Classification (NCBI taxonomy): domain Eukaryota; kingdom Metazoa; phylum Arthropoda; class Chilopoda; order Scutigeromorpha; family Scutigeridae; genus Thereuonema; species Thereuonema tuberculata. The sequence continues at coordinate 7,598,039 of JAFIDM010003189.1, read as the reverse complement.
AATTTTAATTAGCATATCAACTGAAAGACATAGAGCAGAAATTCGTCGTGCTGTAAATGACGAACGGTTATCTACCATTGCTGATCAGTAAGTTCATTGCTATCAGTTATTTTTCCATTTTTTTCTTTTTTTATATTTAGTCTTGATGAAATTTAAGATAGTGTTAACAAACGTGTGAAATATCTGTCTCTCTTTCTCTATATATATATGTATGTGTTTATATTTAGTGAAATAAAATTAGAATATAAACCAAAACAAAATTGCACCATAACATAACACACACATGTTTCCATGGTGATAAAACTTGATTCTGTAGTTTCCATCAGCTGCTTCAATTTCTTCAGTGCCATCAAAATAAGATTAAATAGCTTATAAGAAATTATAAAATAGTTTGAGAATTTTCCAAGTCTTTCCTTACATAAGCAATAATATATAATTATAAAGCTAAAAACTACAAATCAGAAGCATGCAATTAATCATCACCATTTAATTATCTTGCAAGCTTTAATTACATTTTTCTTATTTAATTCTTATTCAAAATGATATTCAAAAAGTTTGGAAAATCATTAGACCAAATCTCTTACAAATTTGTTTAATATGTGCAAAGCTTTCCAAGTTTAATAATAATAATAATTAATTCCTGACATTTTTATGACTAAATCAGTGGGAAAAGTTGTTAATAATACCTATATTTCGTTGATCAATATATTTAAAATTATCTACTTCATCTGCATAAAAAGATCAAGCAGTTCTTTAAATCATAGACAAAACCCTTTGCTAACTGAAGAAAACAATTTCAGATGCTGATCATCTTTTTTCTTTGCTTTTTACAGTAATTTTTTTTTTTGTTTAGAATCCTTTTTCTATTTGAGCTAATTAAGATTACTCATTTGCCGAAAGATGAATTTTCTATCAAATATTAGACCTTTTTTTTTTTTCTTCAAAAAAGTGCTTAATCCTGATGCTTCGTAACTTAACTGGCTGTGGACAGTCTTTTTTTTCTGTTCCCCATTTTCTCATCATTTTTCGCAGTTGGAAAAACATTTAAATCATCAATCATAGAAGAACTGAATGATCATTATTTCTTCAATATAATATCCCTCATTTTTCATGAATGTTTTGGAAACAACTTAACACTTCATGACCTTTTTAACTTCCATGTGTCACAAAAATCATATGGCAATTTGGGCATCTCCGTAAATTTATAAATTAGTAGAATTTGAATAAGTCAGTAAACTTAAATAGAAATGGTGTTTTTTTTAATGCCAAATTTATTTCTGGTATTTGTCTACATTTTGCTTATCACCAACACCTGAAGCTTACCAATCATGAATTGCTACTACAGGGTGTCTACAAATGATTGGAGTGGTTTCATGACTTTGTAATGGCCACATTCATAGAGCTCTTCTGATCAAGTTTATTATTATAAGACAAGCATCTGTCAAAGTTTTGTTTGAATTGCCCGACAGGCATATGTTTCCGCCTCCAACCACAGAGCGCTGCAGTTGCAAAATGGCGACAAAGAATGAAAAAGCGTATGTTGAATGTTGGATTCCATGCAAGTCAATCTGTCACATCGGTCCAGCATCACTTCAGAACGAAGTTCCATAAAGACCCAGCACCAACTCCATTCGACGATGGTATGAACAATTTATAATTACGGGATGCCTCTGTAAAGGGAACTCAACAGGTCATCCTCTGCATGAAGCAACAGTTGAGAGTGTACGTGCCACTTTGTGATTAGCCCATGAAAATCAACTCGCAGAGCGAGCAGGGAATTGAACATTCCACATTGGTGACTTCTTCAATTGTACACTGTGAAACCGATGGATTGGTCATACCGGGAATGATAATGATGCACTGCTGCCATGGCCTCCACTCTTCCCTGACTTAACCCCTTGTGACTTTTTTTTTTTATGAGGATATGGGAAAGATACAGTGTTTGTGCCACCATTACCGGCTAATCTGCCAGAACTGCAGAATCGCATCTGCAATGCTTTTGCTGGAATTGACAGGGACATGCTACATCGAGTGTGGGATGAACTTTATTATAGAGTTGATGTGTGCAGAGTCACTAGCGATGCACATATCGAGCATCTTTAAAATGGAACAAATACTCAGAGTTTCTCTATTTCTCTGTCCATATAACCCTCAGTTTGACTGCAAATTGTGCCACTAATATAAAAAAAACAGTACCTTGAACCAGACAACAGTGATATAACAGGCAATATAGAATATTGTGAGAATTCTGAAATCAATTTTAAAATATATATTTTTTTTTTAATTTTTAAACGCTAGCTTGAATATAGCCAAAAGCTCTTTTCCTTAATTTTTACTGCTTTGAAACAAAATGTTTTTTACGGAATATTTTAAAAGATGTTATTCAACTATTAAATTCATCATTCAAATTTATAATGAAAGCCTTGGGTTTTGTTTTGTTTTTTTAATTATACAAAATAATTTATAGAAAATGAAAAGAAACCTATAATTCCATTCTTGCAGACAGTTGAATCTTGGTTGACTTTTTCCAAGAATATTTTGGAAACTTCTGTGTAGCAGGAAATGCAGGAAATTTTTATAATCTGTAAGCTTTTTTTTTCTTTTAATATAGTTCTTCTTCTTGTTATTATTATTTATTACTTCAACTGATGAAGAGTTTCTTTGGTTTTATTTGCTTAGAATGTTTTCCATCACAGAAATTGCATTTAGACAATGTGTTTGTTTTATTAAAACATGTTGAATTCAAACATATTTTCAATTACATTGCAATGTTTATATTTTTTCTTTTATCTTTTAGCATGGTTGGACCAAACACGTTTGCTGAATGGGCAATTGAAGGTCGTCGTCTAATTCCTTTAATGCCACGACTAGTTCCTCAAACAGCTTTTACGGCCGTTGCTAATCATGTTGCCAATATGGCAGCAGCACAGAATGCAACAATGCCTCCACCAGCAGCTACAGGAAACAAACATAGTAATAATACAGTATTTATTAAAAATTTACATATTTTTTATTTATTCATTTCTTTGGAATTGTCGTACAGTCAGTATTACTGTAGGAAGAACAGGTTGTAAACATTATTAATTTCAATATGTTATATATTTATAATGGCAACACTGAAGCTGTTAAGTGGTAATTCAGTGTTTCAGTATGTTCTTTGCAGAGTGAATGGAAAGAATGTATATAGGTTCTTCTTTCTTAAAGAATAAAATCTTAAAAATACTTTTATGAAATAGCTGATGTTATAGTTCATATAAATGTACAGGACCAAAAAAAAAAACCCTCCTTTATAAGCAGTAATGTAAACTTGGTATTCAGGCAGATGTTACTCCTGTAGCCAAACAGCACTAATTTCCCTGTTAGGTATTGGATCACCAATTTTCCCATTAAATATACTGTGCAGTGCCAATATTTGACTTCAGTATTTTTGGGACATGCAGAAACTGAAACAGTGCTTGATGAATTCTGCAAATACATTAAAAGTGAAGTTTTCCGTTGTCCGAAATGATAATGCTTTCATTGGGCTGACCTAATGTCAATAAGTCTCTCTTTAAAATAAATGGACTCATAAGTAAAGCTATCGGGTTCTCCTGGCCTTATAAATATTGGTTCATGTATTGGCCTTATAAATATTGGTTCATGGAACCTCAAATTGGTTCCATTCTCCATTATTGAAGAGTATGCTCTGGATGTCCTCAATTGAGTTTTTCAAGCTGTAAACTGCAAGGAGAGAAGACTTTAAAAAATCTCAAGAACTGATGGGGGTTTCTGAGAACTACTTCCTACAGTTAGTGAGCTGTAGATGGCTAAGTATAGCCCCTGCTTTGATAAGACTTACAGAGCAACATGAGACTTTGGAGCACTACTTTTTAACATTTTTACCTCAAAGTCAAAGTTCTATGTCCTAAAGAAATCTACGCTATGGTAGAATTTCTACTTCTGTTAAAAATAAGCTACTTCTTCCATTACTGCAATTTTTAGTTCATATCAGTTTTAATTTCTTAAAGTTCCTTACCATGTTTCAGACTGAACAACCCTTACATTAAATTCACATACTAAATGATGAACTTAATGAATTCTTGAAGAAGTTATGAAGGAAGTTTGTAAAGTCAGAAGTACAGAAACACTCAAGCTATCTTACTGAGATAGAGTTCTTAAACAAAAATTTGCTTCCCTTTAATCAAATTGAAATTGGCACTGAAGCAAAATGAAGCATATTGTCAACAAAAATGTCTGGCATAGAGAAGTTCGAATTTCATCAATGGGTTAGATCTATCTTCTTAACAGTCACCAAAATTTTTACTCTAGGCTTTACCATTTGGAAACAGAATTCTCAAAAATATGCAGCAGCTTCATGGTCTTATGAGAACAAAAGATGAAAGTTACCAGAGTTTTAAAGGGATAATAACACAAATCCCTCATGGATTGACTGAAGTCAACTGAGAAAGACTGAAGGAGGAATGGATGACTTAAAAGGTTGACCAAGACGTAAAGGAAGGAGAGTGGTATATAAAAGAAAAAAAACTTGCAAAAAAATTAAGTACCACAGAATGGACTACTCTTGGGCAAGAGTTTTTGAGTTGAAAACTTTAGATGGAAACTGTAGATATCCTCATCTTTCTAAGTATGTACTATCCCTGCTGATTTTAGACATGGAAACTCTGATGTAGAGAGCCTTAATAACCTTATAATATAAGTTGTATTTTTCTTGTATTTCATTTTGTTCCTTAAAACTGTATTCAAAATGTTATTTTTTTTTAACTAAAAGTGACTAAAAAAGGAATAATAGTTTTATTAGTTAATATTATTATGTAATTTTTCTAACAAATAAAATAAAAAAATGGGGACACACACACAAGCGCATTTCTAAACTGGTAAGCCAATTGATTTATTTTCTCTTTTCATATAAAGGTAAATATTTTAAAATTAACATTTTTAGAATTAAACTGGACATTTTTGACAAATTTCTCTTCAAATGTTACTTTCATAGCAGGAAATAAAATTTGTTGCCTTACCTTAAAATTTCTGTTTAATTTCACAATTTGTTCCTGAATACCAGTACTTAATTCAGGACTTTAGTACTTAATCCAGTACTTAATGCATGTGTGTGTGTGGGGGGGGGGGGTTACCTGTGATGCTAAAATTACTAAACATGGCATTGTTCTTTATCAAACCAAAAATGTCCTACTTTTTTCCCAAGACCTAGTGGGAACCCTGAAAACTTCAAAAAGTGGAAATTTCTATCGGCTGCCATTTTAAATGAGTGATCCGATTTGGTTGAAATACAATACCAGCCGAGTCCTTAAGGATATCTAGCACCCATAAAAGTTTTAGCTCAAAAGCTCAAAATTTGTTATCCATATCACAACTTTGAGGTCAGGCCCGCCCCCTAAAACCCCTGAACAGATTGTCTTTTTTGTTACTTATTTGTAGTTAAACCAATGCCCTAAAAGGAACGTGAGTACAGTAGGACCTTGGTAATCCGGCATGGTCGAGGATCTGTCAGTGCCAGATTATCAAATATGCTAGATTACCAAGACCATTTTTAAAACCCTGGTTTAAACAAGGATATATAAATAAAAACTACAGTTTTACATACAAAAACGATTAATTGTTATTTAGTAAATACAACAGAAAACAAAACAAAATTAAAAGTATGTAATACTGCACAATGAAAACTATATTGAACTAAAAATCAAATATAGTACTGTAGTGTACTTCACTGTTAAATAGCTAATTATAATTTTACACCGTTAAACTTTTTATTGTTATTTATAGTGGTAGTTTTAGACCGACAGCTTAGTGTATGATAATTTTCATACAACTTTTTAAAAAATACAATAATGTTTTAGTTTTAGTACATCAGGGAGAAAAAAATCTGGCAACCCTTTATTTCTGATGCGTGCCAGAATCGGGTCTGCCGGACTATCGAGTGCCGGGATTATCATGGTCTTACTGTATAAGGTTTTGAAAATAGGAAACAACATGAAAAAGTGGAAATATACATATCAGGGGAAGAAGAATTTAAATGACATATATATTCGTGATCTAGGACCCCTGATCAGTGCTTATCACAAGGTACCAGGCTCATTATAAAAATTTTCTGATTTTCATACCTCCACATATAAAATATCTATAGCTTTGCTTTATTTAAATTGGAGACTAAACAATAATCAATATATTTTTGGCATGGAATGATTCATATATTGAATAATCCACATTTGTCTGCTAGTCTCATTTCTTAGTCATCCAAAATGACAGAAAATTTAGGGTCCCTTTAGAATAAAGAATGTATGAAACATACTTGTTAAAAAACTAGACGTAGTGAGGTATTGTTCCCAGTGGTTTCAAAATGCTAAACATACATAACATTTACATCTCACCTAATACAAAACACAATGATATCTCCAACACTGTACTAATCCCCTGTATTTCTCAGGCTGTGCTTGACAAACTGGCCGTTGGCTCTCCACATAAATCACAGAACATAAAAAGCTTCTGCTGCCCAAAGACTCTATACATTCATATACTGTCACACACTTTAAGGAAGCGAAGACATATCCAATTTCCCTGAGGCAAACCCTTCAAACACTACAATAGAATAACCCATCATCTCTTCTCTGAATCATACCACATAATCCGACTCAAAACTTACATAAGCAGGAAAAATGCTTTGCCATTACTACATCCATATGTTTGTCTTGTATGTTTGTGCCATCCCACTGATGATAGAACATGCTTAACGTTTTGAAACCATTGGGTGCAATATCTTACTGTTTCTGTTTTATTAACAAGTGTATTTTACATACTCCTTTATTTCATCACAGCACATTTTAAGCCTTATATATTATTCTTCCCTTTCAACTTCCCTTTTTCTGTAATCTACCCAATATTCTGTGGGGGTTCAGTGGTCTAGGTGCTGAATTGTGGATGGGAGTAGCCTGAGTTCATTTCTCTGCAGTGGTCACGAATTTTCCATGATTATTTCTGCCCGAAATGGACTCTAGGATTTACCCAGCCCTCTTTCAAATGGTACCGGGTTTCTTATTCACGGGTTAAAGGCAAGTGGGTATCAGTCTGACCAAGTGACCTCAATGAATTCCTTTGGTGAAAAATCACTTGGAGCCTAAACCTTCCGTGAACCCAAGGGCCTACATAGCCTACTATGCCTACAAAGCCTGTAGTGGAAGAGTTTTAATTATTTGTTTATTTTAATCCAATATTCTAGATGGAAAGAACTTTGGTTAAATTATTGCATTTGCTTACAATGTTATTATTTCCGAGTTAATTATTTACACAAATTTTAATATTAGTGTTAGCATTACTTACTTTAATTTTTTGTTTGCTTCAACAATTCTTTTTGTTAGTCACTAATTGTGTTCTTTTAATTTACTGTTTTTAGCTGTTGATGCAAGTGGAGGAAGTACAACATCTCAAGGTTGTAATACAGTAAATAATTCAGCATCAAGTTCAACCAGAAGCGTTTCTCCAGTTCCTACTTGTGGTAATATACCTGTTCGTCAAGCACAGTCACCCGTACGGCCTGCCAGCCCTTCTAGTATAGGTTCCAACACTGCTGGAAGCAATTTAAGTAGCAGCAGCAGTACAAGTAGTGCAACTAGCATCAGTGCATTAACTGGGAGCACAATCATTTCTAATGTAACCACAGGAATAGCCACAACCACAGGTAGTGGTGATGCAAATAGTATGGTTGTATTACCAGTACAGTTGAAAGGTAAGAGGGTTATAAATATGTTTCAATTCATATGAATTAATTATTCTGACAAGTTGATATCTTAACACTGAAATTCTATAACCAAATGTATGTTTATTTGCAGGAGTATGTATTATTATATTCGTATAATTATTAAATTATCACAGTTAGATTTTTATCCCCCTGAACACCATAATATTAAGGAGTGTTTGTCACTCTTATAATCAGCATGAAAGACCATCATGATAACGTCAGGATAATAATAGAAATGTAAAGGACTGTGTAGTAATAAAACATGATTGAAATTAAAATATTTAACCAACTGTTCATTATGCAAAACTCAACAGCTTTTGAGATATGTTAATTTTTGGGTTTTGTTAGAAATATACTTCCAATTAGTATAACAGCAAAAATAAAAAAAAAAAAGGATGAAGCCTTTTTTTATAATATTTCCATACCATAATAAATCAATTGTAAATGAGCTCTACTATCATGCCCTGAAAAGAAGACGTCGACTTATCAGTCATTCTATAAATGAAAATGTAAGTATAGAATGAATATTTGCAAAAAGGTATTTTTTGCAGACAAAATTGAATAAACACTATACACACACACACATTTACCTGTAGTAATTCTTCAAAATAGATTAATTTATTATTGCAAATTGTTTTCTGTTTTGCTATCTAAAAACAAAAAACAAGGAGTTGCTAAATTGATTGTACTGATTCATTACCGTGAATCTTTTCTTACCGTGAATTAGAATTAGTGATGTGAATAATTAGTGATGTATCATTGTTTATTAGATTTTGAGAATTTGAAGAATTAGTGGTGT